>OZ007555.1:78505027-79088889 GCA_963931855.1 Philhelius festivus | reverse complement strand
CGGGACTTATTCAAAGACGTCTTACGACAATTGTTTAAACAAATTGCAGATTAAAAAAATAGTTTTAACAGATAGTTTTGGTATAGTAGTGCTAACTTTTATGAAAAAATGCTATTTTAAGGACTTTTGTCATATTTAGGGCATTTTTTTGGGCAAGAAGGGCGCGACAAATTATTTTATGACGGAACTTATTCAAAGACGTCTTACGACAATTGTTTAAACAAATTACAGATTAAACAAATAGTTTTTTAACAGATAGTTTTGGTATAGTAGTGCTAACTTTTATGAAAAAATGCTATTTTAAGGACTTTTGTCATATTTAGGGCATTTTTTTGGGCAAGAAGGGCGCGACAAATTATTTTATGACGGAACTTATTCAAAGACGTCTTACGACAATTGTTTAAACAAATTGCAGAGTAACAAAATAGTTTTAACAGATAGTTTTGGTATGGTAGTGCTAGGTTTAATGAAAAAATGCTTTTTTATGGACTTTTGCATTTTCATGGCATTTTTTTGAGAAAAAATTATGCGAACATTTTTTTTATTTTACGATATATTTACGACAAATTTACGACAATTATTTACGCTGTCCCTTTTTATTTTGCGAGTTCATTTTACCCTATTTTGGGGGGGTGGTAGTGCTAACTTGACTGTCAAGTTAGCATTACCAGGGGTCATTTTTTCAAAATTTACGTTCGTAGCCGCAGGCGTACAGCGACAAAATTTTTGGTCTTACAGCATATTTACGACAAATTTACGACAATTATTTACGCTGTCCTTTTTCTTTTGCGACATCATTTAACCCTATTTTGGGGGGTGGTAGTGCTAACTTGACTGTCAAGTTAGCATTACTAGGGGTTATTTTTTAAAAAAATTTAGCTACAAAATTTTTGATTTTACAACATATTTACGACAAATTCACGACAATTATTAACACTTACCTTTTTCTTTTTCGAGTTCATTTTACCCTATTTTGAGGGGTGGTAGTGCTAACTTGACTGTCAAGTTAGCATTACCAGGGGTTATTTTTTAAAATACAAGCGCGACAAATTTTTTCGTTTCACGACAAATTTACGACAAATTCACGACAATTAATCCAATTATTACATTTTGAAAATTTTGAAGTGGTAGTGCTAACTTGACGGACATAACAAAATTCAATCTCTGTGACTTGAGTGTAGTTAGAACCCTATTGTTCTAAGGTCGCGAAATTTGCTCAAAATTCGTAGATAAACATGAAAAGGAATATTTGTTAGTAATTTGAAATTGGAACGCCAAATATCTCCTTTTTTATTTCTTTTTAACAAAATGTTCTAGGTTATGCATACAAAATATTTTTTGCAAAAGAAGTTATCTTATTTTATTTTCTAAATATTAGTTATGTGTATATCAATAAATTTCTAAAATTGGTATACTACATTTTTTCTAATTTTTTTTTTTTTTAAATTTTCCATACTACATTATGTTATGTTTGTATGCCGAAACGAGTATAGCCAAATGAATTTGCACCTTGCAACAACAAAATTGAGTTTTTATGCTGTGAATTAGCGATATATACTTCATTTCCAAATTATTATAAAAACAGTGATGGATTGGTGATATAAATTGAAGCAGTTCAATTTAGTCTTTCTTTTGTTATAGTTTATTTTAGGTTGTTCAAGCTGGTTGAGTTTTTTTTTAATATAAACCCATGTCCGGCAGCTACCAGTTCAGGTGTGGTAGGAACTTGAAATTTCATACACTGTCTATTTTTGGTCTAATTAGAGAAAATCTGAAAAAAAATTTTTGGAAAAGCTTTTAGTTTTCCGGAAAATTCACGTTGCGTTTTCGCAACATCCGCATTTATAGGTATAGAGTTCAAGTCAAATTTAATCAAATATTTGTTTGATAAAGCGTATTAAAACAGAAAATAAATTAATAATGCATTATAATTTAAAAAAAATTAACATTATAGGTATGTACATATATAGCTATGTATGCTCATGAAATATTAATTTTTGTATGGTATAATCGCATTTAAAGATAAACATTTGTTTTTCGTTACATGCGATACGTGAATTGAAAGGTGGCACTCCCTAGATCACGAATATGCAATTTTTAACTCGCTAAGATGCCTAGTTTAGCCAGAAATCACGTTTGAAAATGTCAACTTTGGGGGGTCTACGGAGCTCCGTTTAGCCGCAAATCGCATTTAAAGCTAAAAATTTGTTTTTCGTTACATGCGGTACGTGGATTGAAAGGTGGCACTCCCTTCACGAATATACAATTTTTAACTCGCTGAGATGCCTAGTTTAGCCAGAAATCACGTTTAAAAGTACATTGGGTGGCAAATTTTTGTCAAGAAATATTTTTGAAAAAAAATTTATGAAAAATCAAAATTTCTTAAAAAAAAATTGAAAAAAAAAATTTATTGGAAAAAAGTTTTTTGAAAAAATATTTTTGATAAAATGTCCAAAAATATTTTTGGCAAAAGTTCAAAAATATTTTGGTCAAATGTCCAAAAATAATTGGCCGAACCATTGAAATTCATCTTATCTCTCTAAAGATGGAGGAGGTTTACCTCCTCGGAGTTCTAACATTTCTTTCCATTTGTTAAAAAATAAATCAAAATAAAATATTCTGAATTCGGTTTTATTACCAAATTCTGTTTGGCACTATTTCGGTTACCATAACGAAATAAAGCCAATTTGAAATTATTTTGTTTTCAAAAATGAAATAAAACCAAATTTAGAATTTGAGTTTATTAAGTTCAAATGCCTCTAGATCTAATTACAAAGTCGAAAAAATGGCAGCCTCGATAATCGTATCAAAATGTAAGCAAACCAGATTGTATGAGAAATGAAACAAAATTCACAAAACTATCATACACTCTCAATACTATTTGTTTGTATTCATCTCGCACCTGGCATATACAACTTTATATACCTACCTACAATTGATTCTGACAGCAAAAAGAAACGCAGATAGGATTTTCTCCCTTACCCTCTTTTAAAAATATATCACTACCGCATCTCTTCTTTTATTTTCTTATATTTTTCCCTTCCACGTAGTGTATCTTATATCACAACCGCATCTCACTGGCGATATTAATATTTCTGCGGCAGAGATAAGAAACTTTTAATTCAGTTCCATGAGACTACTATAGAGTTAATATACAAAGATATCAGTTAACTCGATTAACTATGATTTACTCGATTCGATTTGGTGTTATTTGAGGTATCAGGGGTGGATGATAGTTGATTGTCATTTTGAATATAGCTGCGTCTCTATCATATCAATTAAGAAATATAGAGAGAACGATTGTCAAAACGACAATCAATTAATTTAGTGATCACTTTACTCTTACGCGATACGGGCCCAGGATCTAGTATATTTACTGTGAGAATTGAACTAGTAATGAGACTTATCGAATGAAAACTTTTGACTTACATATCGTCCCCTCAGAAGCAAAGTGGCTTATCTCAAAATTTAGCGATTTTGAGTTGAGTATACAGAAAAAATCACAAAAATAAAATCTATTTTTCTGTCAAACTTTCATAAAAATACTTCTTAAACTGAAGGCGTGAGGGCGTTTGTGTCCTTTTGCATTTTAGATATCATCCCTGAACTATTCATCTGTAAACTGACACTTTCAATTTTGTGTCAGTCGTCATTGTGACATGTTGTGTTCTTGTTCGCAAGAAAAGTAGTATTACTAAAATGTCGGACTGCATTGAAACCAAGAGGTAAGTTTTATTTTTTGTTTTCGACATTTTTTATTTATGACACTTTTCTTCAAAAAACATTATTTAAGTATAAATATTATGTTTTAGGAAAAGTGACACTTTTCGTTTTACGTCATTTCTCATAATTTTTTTTTTAACTGTTTTAGTTCTTAATCGTTTTATTCCCAATAAGTCATTTTACTTAGAAAAAAAACCAACAGATTTGTTGGATTTTTGATAACTAAAAAGACATAACGTATTTTATGTCAAAATTATTTTTGCTTGTTTGAATGCTAAACGCCATTATACAAAATATGTCATTTTGCTTACGAAAATAAGAATTTAAAAATCAAAAAGTTTTGTTTTTAGCAGTGTTAGAAAAGTCACTTTATCAAGGCTTTTGAAAATCTTAAACAATATTTATAATTCGAATTGCACCAATTTTTCTTACAATGTATGTATGTAGATTGAACAGATCTCAGTTGCTTGTCAAACTAGCGAGAACGTCAAACAGTGTTGATAATATGCCCGAATGGTCTGTTTCACCTCTGCAAAATCTTTCAGAACAAAATATTTGTTACCTTATTTCACCTAGTTATTTATTTATTTTTTTCGTTTGTTTCATCAATCAAGATTGATATTCTTCTGAATGATTGATATACTTCTGAAAGTATTAAAGCTTTGTTTAAATCCTGAATAGCTTTGTTAACTTTTTTGTTTATTGAAAATAAGTGTTTAAATAAAAAAATATAAATAAATAAATAAATTTGTTAATAAATAAAATTATTGGTTTCATTTCATTACAAAACGACACTTTGCAAGCATTTCTGGAAAAAAAAAAAACATATAAATAGTAATTATTTTTATGCAAAACGACATAAGTCCGACCATGTTTTTTTTTTAAGTGATTTTCTTAAAAATGTGTTTATACCACTCGATAAAGAAAAAAAAAATAAAAATTTTCTTGTTCTACGACTTTTGCCGCCTCGCATAACCTCTAGACGGAAATTAGTTTTTTAAGACTCAAATTATTTCAAATCACTTTTGTGAAAAAACTATAGATTTTGAGATAAGCCACTTTGCTTCTGAGAGGACGATATGTATGCGATAATATCTAAAAGTTAATTTATTCGATAGTACCAAGTCATTCAGTAATTATTAGTCCTAAAATTGATCTTTTAAGGAGCAACAAATGAAATCTCTTTATCTTGAATTGTTTGACGCTTTTTAATCAATGGATATAGTAGCCATCATTCGATGTCATTTGGGAATTTATGGCTTACAATGTAGAGTATTTTGTGAAAACCTCAACTCAATCTTATCATCGAAATCGAAACGAAAATCGAATCGGAACAGTATTGAACCATTTGAGTGAAATGAAAATGATCGAATGATCGATCGATTCAAATGATCGAATCATTTTCGTTATCGATTGTTGAACGATTTACACACCTCTACACTGCAGTGCACAAGTATATTCTTAAAGCAACTTCATCATATAAAAATGCTTCCTTCAATTCTTTTTCTCTTATATGAAGTTTAAGCTGCCTTAAAATCATATTTTCAGAGTAGTTTTGCTCCAGAAAATGTTTAAGTAAGACACACTCTTCTTGAAAATCTTCCCCAAGATCAACCGGGTATAATTTCTGAAGAATGGTTGCATTTTTTCGGATTGCTTCTTCACTCATGTGATAATAGATTAGATAAAAAAATAAAACCATTTGTTTTTGCTTCATAGGATGAATTTCTTCTCTTTAGCGCACTCAATAATGGGTCGCAAATAGGAATGAAAGTATTTATTTTAAAATTTTCACGACCACAAAAAAGAACCTCCCTTCGCGACACTCATCATCTTGTTTTTTCCTCTTGACGATTCTTTTTTGGTCCATTTTGTAATTTTCAGAGGTTTTGCTCTTTCTCATCTCTTCAAAAACATCAAAGCATTCTCGTTTTTTTCTCACAAACGATATGATTGCCCCGTTAAGCCTGGACACAGTTTCAACCTCTGTATCAACACATTGAATTTTTTTTGATACAATATTGAATTGCTTGAGTATAGAACCCCAAAATTAAGACAATATTTCTGTCTCAAGGGACTTCAATTGGGACAAGTGAGCACGATACTACAAATATAAAATAGATATTCGACGATTTTAACTTTAGTAAAATGTTAGAGATAGCATGATGCTAAATTTGATTAAAATTAGCAAAATCGTCTTTTTAACCTAATATTATACTAAAATAGTTTTAACATCGTACTAATTCGACTAAAATTTTGAGCCAATAGTTTTTAAAATAATACCTATCCTTTTATTTATCCATCATTATAAGCTATTGTACAAAAAACAATCATTATATTGTTTCTTAAGTCGTTCAAAACTATTGACGAAGGGAAGGGTATTTGTATATAGGACTACGAGTCAGCCAAAACTAAAAAAATTGAGGCATGATTTGCTGGGTATATTAAGAATAAAAATTTGTGTGTGACCTTATATCTAGAATCCGGCTTGATGGATTTTCATAATTTTTTTTAATAAAAAGGGACTTTTTGTAGATGGCTTAGAAACAAAAAATTAAGATCCGTTCTAGCCCATTTTTAGAGAGTTACATAGCAACAAGTGTTTTTTTAGACAATGTTTTCGTTTCATTGGAATTTGTTGCAAAGAATAGGTACGTGTCTGTAAATATTTTAATTATGAATTTTCATTATAAAAAATCGTTTATAAAAAATAAAAATAGTAAATGGTAAAAAAAGTGAGTGACATATTACAGTGAACTCTCTCACAGCCGGACACTCACGGCACTGAAAAAATTGTCATGCTTGAAAAACTCAAAAAATCGCATTTTTTTAAATCTTTGTATTTTTTGTTTATCCTTCGAAAATATTGTAAATCAGACAATTGTTAGGGGTGGCATGCGCCCTTTTGCTTGTATGTTTTGAAAGTTCAATCGCTTCAAAAAAAATATTATAAATTGGCCAAGCGCAGGCCGCCCCTAGCAGCCTTGCCGCCCCGGGCTGTAGCCCTTTTAGCCCTAGGGTAAATACGCCCCTGCACACATGGAATAACGACCTAAGTCTACAAAAGAAATTTTAATCATTCTTTCTTAATATGCCATAACAACCTAACTCGACCTAAGCTTTTTATTTTTTTAAAGTTCAATAAGCCATAACAGCTTAAGTGTTTTTTTCCTTAATTACTCACTAAATATAAGAAATAAATTTTATTACTTCTAGTATATGAGAAATGTGTATTCTTTCTTCATTTCTGCATTTAAGAAATTTAAAATTTAAAAAATTTACTTAAAACTGCTCTCCTGAAAAATATGAAAAATCGACTTAAGCGGTTATGCCTTGTGACCACTGAAGTCTGTGAAACATAAATTAGCTCTAATTACTAAAAATTCTTAGATAGAGACATTATCAACTGAAGTCGAAGGTAAAGGGTGGGCCAAATGGAAGTTTCTTTTTATAAATGCAATAAAATGAACAAAAATAAAATGCACGACTGGGTCGTCGAACTTGCTCCTATGTAATAGACTAGGAATTTTAAAAACGAATGTTATTAGAGAAAACTGTTCATAAAGATAAAATTAATCTTTTAAAAATTAAGAGACAAAAACAGAATGCTTTTATATAAAAAAATTTTAAAAGATTTTTAAGAAAAAAATTTTGTGTGCCAACTTTAAGTTTTTATTACTGTATGAATGAAAATTAAATTTCCAAAAAAAATATTGACCCGTTTTTGAAATACCAGTATCGAATTTTCCAAAAAAAATGATTTTTTTTTTCAAAAATTCAAACAATATTTTTTTTTTTAAGTTTTGAAATGCAATGGTTTTAAGACTTTTTGGAAGCATCTCTCTACAAAAAATTTCATTAAAAGCAGTCATGTCGATAATGAGTGATTCAAAATTTGAAAAAGTGGTTCTATGGTAGGTACAAGCTGTAATATCTGAATTTCAATTTTTTTTCTATAATATTAAAGATCGTTAAAATTGATTAAAAGAAAAAATTTTTTATCAAAATTCTAGGCGCCGTTTTCGAGAAAAATACGATTTTTGAAAACCATTTTTTAACATTTGTATGGTGGGTACCTTTATTTTTGGGTAAAATAATTTTTTTTTTCATAAATATCTTGTAGATTATGTTGAGAAACTTTTATTTTTTAAGTTTAAAAAAAAATCTAGCATAAGGTTTTCGAAATATGTATTGAGTTTTAAAAAATAAAAATTTAATTTTTTTTAAATCCAAAAAAAAAAAATTTTAAATTTGAATACATAATTCTATTTAGAGTTCTGGGGAGCTTTAGCAAAAAAATGATCAAAATCGGTGGAACCTTTTTTGAGAAAATCAAAAACAAAAAAAAATAGTTCTTTGGGGGGTACCCTCAATAACCATTTTACGGAATTTTTTTTTACAACTAGTACCTAGCTTTAACTAAATGAAATTTTTTTGTATCTTTTTTTTTTAAATCTGTCGAACAGTTTTTGAGAAAAAAAAATATTTACAAAATTTTGAAAAAAATTCGTATGGCAGGTACCGTTATTTTTAGTCTTAAAAAAAAGAAAAAACGTGTAGGGGGAAAAAATTAAACATGATATCTATTAACTTTGAAGAAAATCGGCTGAGCCGTTTAGGCTGTAGTCGAACCGACAGACAGACAGACAGACAGACAGAATTGCGAGACCCACTTTTTTAGTCTTCGCTATCATCGTAATGTCAACTTTGATCAAAATCTCGAGTTCGATTTTTTTTACGAATGCATAACTTGCCTTATAGTACCTATAAGTCGCAAGTAAAAAATTAACGTCTAAGCCTAATGATTTCATGAATCAAGCAGTTTATTTGATTTTTTCGCGAAAATATATTTTTCAAATTACTCAAAATTTCACTTTTTAACTTTGGAATTCAAATAAAATTTTGTGTGGGCGTGTCATTGGGTGGAAACATTTTGTTTTCATTTCATAAGCTAACCTTTATAAAATTTGATAACTTTATTTAAATCAGTTACGCGGTTCCGATTTTATCGCACTAAAAAAGACCGTAAAAAACGCCAAAAAGAGGGTGTGGAAAATTTGAATGGCCAACTTACTTCAAAAATCTTTAACCTTTACTTCAAACAAAACCTGGATTTTTATTAATTTTGAGGTTTGTTTTTTAGTGGGCGTGGAAATTTTTTGTGGAGCTTTCTTTCCGAAACTACTTTCATTTCTGAAAATTTCATCCAAATTGGTTTAGTGGTTCGGTTTTTATGGACTTTTTTCCGCACTCCCATACAAATGGCCCCACTGTGCGGCGCAAGCCAACTTATAATATTTTTTTGAAGCGATTGGAATTTCAAAACATTCAAGCAGAAGGACGCAAGTGGCTCCTAGCAATTGGCCAGTTAATAATATTTTTTGAAACGATTGAACTTTCAAAACATACAAGCAAAAGAGCGCAAGCCGCCCCTAACAATTGTCTAATTTACAATATTTTTGAAGAATAAACAAAAAATACAAAGATTTAAAAAAATGCGATTTTTTGAGTTTTCCAGGTATGACAATTTTTTCAGTGCCGTGAGTGTCCGGCTGTGAGAGAGTTCACTGTAACATGTCAATCACTTTTTTCACCATTTACTATTTATTTTTTATAAACGATTTTTTATAATGAAAATTCATAATAAAAATATTTACAGACATGTACCTGTACAAATTCTTTGGAACAAATTTCAATGAAACGTAAACATTATGAAAAATAAAAACACTTGGTGCTATGTGGCCGTAAAAAAAATAGGCTAGAAAAACTTTGTTTAGACGGATCTTTATTTTTTGTTTTTAAACCATGTACAAAGAGTCCCTTTTTATTAAAAAAAATTATAAAAATCCATCAAGCCGGATTCTAGATATAAGGTCACACACAAAATTGTATTCTTTGTACCTAGCAATAACAAATGGTTTTATTTTTTTATCTAAGCTTGATCACATGAGTGAAGAAGCAATTCGCAAAAATGCAACCACTCTTCAGATATTATACCCGGTTGATCTTGGGGAAGATTTTCAAGAAGAATGTGTCATACTTAAACATTTTCTTGAGCAAAACAACACTGAAAATAGGAGTTTAAGGCAGCTTAACCTTCATATAAGAGAAAAAGAATTGAAGGAAGCATTTCCATATGTTGAGGTTTCTTTAAGAATATACTTGTGCACTGCAGTGACAAATTGTAGTGCAAAAAGATCGTTTTCCGTATTGAAACGAATAAAAGCCTATTTCAGGTCTCGCATTAGCGAAGAACGCCTTAATCGTTTAGCTTTATTAAATATAGAAGCTGAACTGACAAAAAATTAAGATAACGAATGTATTGTTAATGAATTTTGTAATTAATATAAATAAAGAAAAAAAATTTGCAAACATCAAATATTATGCATTTTGTGTTTTTGTATTATTATTTTTTATTACTCATTGTTATTGTTTCATTGTTCTAAAGGGCGGCAAAATTTATCAGCCCGGAGCGCCAAATCCTTTAATACGCCTCTGGCTGTACGAGTATGCACTGGTGTTTTCACATCTCCTACAGACCCGGTTTGCTCAAATTTTTGCACGATTTTTCCGATTGTACGCACATTTGGACGATTAAATTGACCGAAAAAATCACGAAGTGCACGATATGCATTTGATGATTTGAAGGCCCATTTTCATAATAAGCCTGAAAAACTTTAATGCGTTGCTCTATTGTGTATCTTGCCATGGTTCAAATTGAATTATTCTGAAATTGAGAAATGTCAAATGAAATGTAGAAAAAAACTTGACGTTTAGGTTTGGTTCACATTCAACATCGGCTCTTAAAATTTAACCACCCTTTATATTGCTGACTTTCGACTTAGTATCGAAAAGTTCTTTGACAGGTGGAAAATTAAAATAAATCCATCGAAATCCCAAGCGATATTCTTTTTACGAATGAGAAAATACTCAAATCTACTTAATTATAATCTATCGATCTGCAACAATCCAAACGAATGGGCAACAACAGTTAAATACCTAGGCATCATTCTCGAGAAGACATCAACTTTTTCAAATCATATCACTTCTTCGAATTCCTCCTCTAGGGAATCATCTAAAAATGCTCTGTAACAAATTTTAAACAATTCGGGCCAACCGTATACTCTTAGGTGATTGATGTTCGCTTAGACGCGCACAGACCACTTTCTTGGATTTCATCCTCTTCGTGAAATTGGGTACATACTTGGTGATTTTCTACCCAAAACCAATACCTCCCCCAAGGAAATAGAGGTTTCTTATGGTATCTATAAATACTAAATACAATTCAAAACACAAATTGAGCACGTTCTTCTAAAACGGGTTTTACTATACCTGAAACTTAGAATCAGCCTATTGTGGGGCCTATTTAGATAAAAGTAAATTAATAAACACAATCTTAAAGCACACATTACCATTTACACAATTAATAATTAAATTAACATATGTATGTTGAACTGAGTATCAACTTACTTTGTATCGGTCATAACAAAACAGGGAAATTCTAAAATTGTTTGACCAGTTGAATAAACAATTACGATTACTTCGAATCTTGTCACGTCTACGTCTCTTCCTTTAGCACCAACCTATAAATTAAAACCTTCAGCAAAGCATCAGTCACTTTATTCTATTATCTACTATGAATACGAAAGTCTTATTTTTTGTTCTTGTTTGTCTCCCATTGCTTGTGAGCTGCAAAAGGACCGTCTGCGGATTATGGAAAGGAAGCTCACAGTTCCGTTGCGGAAAAGATGATTTCAGAGCGGACACAATCCAAATACGCAATATCGCTAACGCATACATAACATTCAAAGTAAGCAAGTTTTTATCGAGTTGCGGTTGGATGGGCGTCAACTATTATAACGGGGATTTCAGCCTCGATAATGGGGGAAAGGTCAGCTTAGACTTTAGCGATGTAAACAGCGGATCATGCAATGAGTTGTTTGTCTACAATTGCAAGCTCCTAGGCAATGCTATTGACTGTCTTGATATTGTTTCTGTAATGGCTGTGTAAAACTTGTTTAGGACCTACCTATAATAAAAGATTGGCAGTAAAGAACGATGGTTTTTTCTCGCATTGATTGTAGGTCTGTCGAAACTGTTCTACTTGGATTGTCAAAATGTATCCGGAATTAGTGTATTAATGGTTTTTCAAAAAATATGTGTGTGTGTCAACCAATTGGTACAAACAGCACAGTACAAAATTCCACATAACTCCGTATTGAGTATGATGATTAAATTTTATGTGGCGCACGGAATTGGTAGGCGAGATATAACTTGTTTTTATTAAAACCATAGAAAAAGAGTTGAAATCAACATACTGTTTTGGCTAAAGTGTATTACATTTAATTTAATTACTTGTGTTTGGAATAATAAATCGCTTATTTCATATTAATGTAATCCAGTTTAATGGTTTACATTGACAGACTTTGTTGGGGCCAGTGGCGGATTTACCAGCAGGCTAAGTAGGCTTGAACCTAGGGCGGCAGATTTCAGGGGTGGCAAATTTAAAAACCGATATTTTTCTCTTAGACGGTTTTCTAATATCTCTCTAGCAGTCCACAAGACACCTTTCCGATGACTTTTCTCTCTTTTCTTTCGTTGTACATTCAACGGTACCGCAATCTTCTATATTCTACGGTAAGACACCCCAGTTCACGGCCGTTGCCCACACTTTCTATGAGTGAAATGAGAGCGAAATTGCGGAAAATGTATTTCACTCTCCCACTCCCACTACGTACTCATACAAGTCCGTACGTATTGGTGATTGCGGTATTGGTGTGGTAGATCTGAATAAAAAATTTTTGCAAAGAAAAATGTTTTGTTGGAGATATTCTTCGTTTTGAATGGATCAAAAGATTTAAAAATAATAATCGAATTTTATCAATTTTAATCTTATGTGTTGATTATACTGTTTGTTGAACATGTGCTAACTTCAGAATATTTTATTTGACTGCTAAAAAAAACTCAAATACTTTTCAGATTGAAAACTATAGATACAATCGACGACGACGTTGAATATTCGTACGTGTGAGTTCATCTGGAATCTCGTTGTCATTTTTTTCAATTTGTTTTAATATGGAAATTACAAATAGCATAATTATCAATATTGATTATATTCTATTATGATGGTGCGTGATACAACGATAGTATTTCTTTTCAGCACAACAAATGTTTTTTCCCCGAACGCGGTGTTTTTTTTTAACGCTACAATATTATCAATGTTGCACGTGCACGTTGCGGGGCCCATTCCCATTCTAAGAAAGGTTTGGGTTCCTTTTTTTTTTCTTTGTTTTATTGAACAAACTATTTACAATTTGGCTTACAACCTACTACATTACTACATATATGTATGTATAAAAAAAAATTATATTTGTTGGCTCATAGGGGGTCTAACTATAACAGTGACCTAAGTTTAATTATTTTTATATAAAATTTACATGACGAAAAAAATAAAATTTAAAAGGTCGGTTAACTGTATTTTTCTCAGGCTGTTCATTCCCGGTTATCAGTGGTGATTTTTGTGGGTTGTGGGCAGGGATGGCGTTTTAGCCGCTGTGGTAGGCTGACCCAATGTCAGCGTAGAACGACACTACTTCCTCGTTATTCATGATTACGTTGTAATCCAGAGTTTCCATCACACTGAGGTACTTTGGATTCGGGTGGTCGATAATGTTCCTCATTAGTTTCTTCGTTGAATGAACTAGATATTTGTCCAGTGGGATTAAATTCGCTTCTGTGTTGAGATGTGTTTTTGTCGTTGACGGTCGAAGTAAAGTCCAGTGCAGATCCGCAGTATCTTCCTTTCGAAGGTTTGGGTTCCTTCGATTCCTCGAATCGTTTTTTCCGAACGGATGGAGAATAGATCTTGAAAAGATGAAACCAAATTCTGAATCATTGGAAATTCTATCTTCGTTTCTGCGAAAATAGAATTTGCAGAACGTTTATCCTAACTTGGACATAGCTCTTCGTAGGGCATTATGTACTCCAGCAACTAATTGTTCGAGTGAGAGAAGCTTTTCTTATCTAAAAGGGGTGAAAAATTTTATCTGAGATCGACCTTAATTCAAAAAAAATTAAGGCTTTAGCTCTTTTGTGTATAGAGTCAGAATTAATGAACAAGATCAATTACGACGACCTTGTCGATGATTTTGCCAACAAAAAATTGCGCAAAAAGGTATTGTAAGAAACTTTGATAAGTTAATTAAAATTATTATTTTGAACTGTTTGTAAGCGTAATAAAGATTATTTAACTACGTTTACCGAATGTACATTATTGTGTGAGTGGCATACCTCGCCTTATTAGTTGTACATCATTGAACTTTGATTACCTCAAAAATAAACTCAAAAACTATTTCTTGTGCAATTTTAACCGAATTGTTGGATTGTAAAAATAATCTAGGAACTGACAATTCAAAATTGTAGAGGTAAGGGCGGCAAAAATTCAACAGCCTATACTTGCGAAATTTGTAAATCCGCCACTGGTTGCGGCATCCAATCTTTTATTTTGTAGTGTACTAAAAAGCAAGATTTAAGCTACATATCACTTGTTATTTACGACGTGACATTAAAAAGTTGCGCAATTGGTGCAAGCGATTAACTCGAAGAAAACATTCCAGACGGGGCTGCAACTAGAATAGCTTTTAAAATATTAAAAATATTACGAACTCAATTCAACTCATCTGCAGATGGATTTGCAGTCGAAACTGTTGCAGTTGACCAATTTTTAACTTTTAGGTGCAGCAGTCGATACAGATTTACAAAAGGTTGAAATCAGCTTTAAGCACTCTTCAATTCCTCATATAATGACTTCGTGCTATACATTCTTAAAAGATTAAAAACTGTAAGTGAGAAACATTTTGACAGCTATTGCAGTAGCTCCAGTTCCAGTTGAAGAATTCTATTATGTATAGTATTTTAATTGCTTGGAGTAGCCTATACCCTCAGTTCGGTGCAGCTTAATTGCAACAATTGTAAAAATTGTAACAATTTAAGCACCTCGGTTGAGTTAGCCAACTGACTTATTTGCAGATGCCATCTACACGGTTAGATTAGAAGATCTTCTCAGTTGGGGTAAATAATCCAATCGGCTGCTTAACTTTATAGTCCAGTCAAATTAAATTAATTAATTCGAAATATCTACAAAAAATACTGCGTTGAATTTTTTTTTGTTTCTTAAAGAGTACCTATTGGAGAGTGTAAATCCAAAAAGTTCGAACAAAAAACGCCCATGCGTTGTCCGCCATTTTGAAAAAGGCTTTGGAAAGCTTGATCTCGATTTTCTCGGCTCCTATCATATATAGAGCTGTATTTTTTTTTTAGGTTTGTACATTAAAATATCTTCTTTAACTTTTGTTGAGAAAAAAATTTAAAACCTCTTTCCAAAAAAAAGTTATCGACGAAAAACTGTCGAGATTTTGAAGTAAAAAATGGTTTTTAACGTTTATCTCGCCTCATGTTCATCTGATCAAAAAAATACTTAAGTTGTTTTTTATAGATCACTTTATTTCCTACATTTTGGTATATTTAAATTTTATGTGCGACAAAAACTGTAGGAAATATAACCTGTCAAAATGGCCAATGTCCTGCGAAAATTAAAAAAAAAAATTACACACGTTTGAAAATTTTCAAATTTGATTATGTTCATTATGAAATTTAAAAAAAAAAAACAGTTCAAACTTTTTTCCACACCACCACCGAGGTAGAGTTACGGCGCGTTTTTTTTTTTAATGTGGTGTCCCCAGGAGGTATAATCCACGATTAAATCGTTTTCGTTTCTATATCAGCAAAAATATCGTATCTCCTTTTTTTTGGGGGCTAGGCGTGGGGACATCAATGATCATATTATTAACTTTGTTTGTACTGGGATCGTCAATGGTAGTTTCTTCAATGTTTTCAGGTGAGGAAAAGTCTTCACATGCGTCTTCATCTTCAAGTAAATTTTGCAAGGTAGGAATATTCTCGCATGTTTTTCCACTGCAGTAGAAACATAATAAGGAACAATTCAGACCAGTTTTCCGATAGCCACAAGCTTGGCCACACTGGCCCTTGCATTTGCAGGGTATAGTTTGCAATATGCTTTGTGGAGCTGGATCCTGAGTTGTTGTAACTCACTCTAATCCTCTCGGAGTTCTTTTCCAACCCCATTTTAGTGGGTCATGGTGAACATCGATCCAAGTCTGTACTTGATGGTAGGTACGGAATGTGTGTTGCCGAGCAGCTGTTGCACTAGAAGGTAATGAAGATAGATTAAACTTAGTTTTTTTGACGTTTTAACAAAGTCGCTATATCGCAAAGAATCCAGTGACCCATTTTCCTTCCCATTGAACAACGCAATAAAAACTTTTTCTCCGGCGACTCCCAAAACGTTGCTATCAACATCTGGATTATACTTCCTGGAGACCCCATATTAAAAAAAGTGCGCCGTAACTCTTCCTCGGTGGTGTTGTGGAAAAGAGTTTGAACTGTTTCTTTAAATTTCATAATGAACATAATCAAATTTGAAAATTTTCAAACGTGAGTAAATTTTTTTTTTTAATTTTCGCAGGATATTGGCCATTTTGACTGGTTATATTTCCTACAGTTTTTGTCGCACATAAAATTTAAATATACCAAAATGTAGGAAATAAAGTGGTCTATAAAAAACAACTTAAGTATTTTTTTGATCAGATGAACATGAGGCGAGATAAACGTTAAAAACCATTTTTTACTTCAAAATCTCGACAGTTTTTCGTCGATAACTTTTTTTTGGAAAGAGGTTTCAAATTTTTTTCTCAACAAAAGTTAAAGAAGATATTTTAACGTGCAAACCTAAAAAAAATACAGCTCTATATATGATAGGAGCCGAGAAAATCGAGATCAAGCTTTCCAAAGCCTTTTTCAAAATGGCGGACAACGCATGGGCGTTTTTTGTTCGAACTTTTTGGATTTACGCCAAGAAGAAACAAAAAAAAAAATTCGACGCAGTATTTTTTGTAGATATAAAATACTAATTTGATTGGACTATTAAGCAAAATCAACTTTCTGAATTACATCGGCCAATCTACTCGGTCAGAGTATAGCTACTCTTCTCTACTCGGTTGGTAGAGGCAATTTACTTAATTGGAGTACCTTATTTCATAGGTTCCTCTCGCACTCAGTTACTCTGCAGTTTTTTTCAGGTTAAGTTGGTATACTTTCTGACTGAAATCTTACAACTTTCAAGTTTTAAGTTTGTTTTATTGAATTGAACATTATTTTATACAATTAGGCTTAATATAACCTTACTACTAACTATTAACATGAATTTTCATAAGAAAATTTTTGGCACATAAGAGGCCTAACACATGATGGGAAACAGTCCATCATACACATACATACATTGTCCTCCTGTTGTTTCGTACCGTTGTTGAGGGGGTTTGGGCTTGCGTTGTTTAGCCTCGATTGAAGGCTGGCTCCGTGTCAGGGTCAGCACCTCCGTTGTCCATTGGATTTATTTCTAATCCAAAGCACTCATGTACATGTACTTAAGCTTGGCATGTCGTTCATGGATAGTCATCCTTATCATTAGGATGGTTGACAATATTTAAGTTGATGAGTTTCTTTGCCGATTGATCAAGAAACTGGCACAGTGGCTTGATTTTGGCTTCTTTGTAGACTCTTTTGTTGCAACTGATAGTGCTTAGGCCGTTGAAGCACACAAGTTTCGATTTGGTTGTATTGATTCGGAGTCCCTATTTTTTGTAGTATAGAAGAGTATTGTGATGTAGGAGTTTGATGATCGACTTAGCACCAGTGAAATAGCTTTAACTCCAGTCAATACTACACACTTGGTGGTAGTTCATTCAAGTTGTCGTCGTAACAATGCACGACTAGGTGGCACGAACTTGCTCCTATGTAAAAGACTAGGATTTTTAAAATGAATGTTATTAGAGAAATCTCTTCATAAGGATAAATTTTATTTTTTAAACTCTTTTAGTAGTAAGAGATAGAAACAGAATGCTATGCAAATATAAATTTATGCAAGAACAAAATTATATGTCTGTATTGGTTTCTTAAAAATATAATAATTTAGATGTATACAAAATTTTTAAAATATTTTTAAAAAAAAATTCGGTACGCCAGTTTAAAGTTTTTATTATTGTTCGAATAACAAATAAATTTTACAAAAAAAATATTGAGCCGTTTCTGAGATATTGAATTTTCCAAAAAAAAAAATTACTTTTTTATCAAAAATCAAAAAAATATTTTTTTTTTAGTTTTGAAATTCAATGTTGTTTAAACTTCTTAGAAGTTCTCTATAAAAATGTTCATTAAAATCCGTTATGTCGATAAAATGAGAAATTTTAAATTTGAAAAAAAAAAAAAATTGTTCTGTGGTAGGTACAGTCAGTAATATCTTGATATCAAATTTGTTTTTATAATAATAAAGGTTAATCAAAAGGAAAAAAATTTTAGTACCGTTTTCGATAAGAACACGATTTTCGAAAACCATTTTTTAACATTTCTATGGAGGGTCCCTTTTAGGTGAAATAAATTTTTTTCATACATCTTGTAATTTATATAAAAAAAAATTTATTTATCAAGTTTTCAAAAAATCGAGCATTGAGTTTTCAAAAAAAAAAATTTATTTATTTTTTTTTAAATACAAAAAAAAATATTTAAAAATTTGAATACTTACACAAAATCTTAACATAAAATTATCAAAATCGGTTGTTCCGTTTTTGAGAAAATTAAAAACAAAACAGTGGTTCCAAGGGGGGTACCAAAAATAACCATTTTTTGTAAATTTTTTTTTTTCATCCATTACCTAGCTTTAACTAAATGAAATGTTTTGAGTTTTTTTTTTAATCTATGGGAGAGTTTTTGAGAAAAAAAAATATTTATAAGATTTCGAAAACAAAATCGTATGGCAGGTACCGTTATGTTTGTTCTTAAAAACAAAAAAAAAAATCGTGTGGGGAAAAAAAATTAAAAACGATATCTACCAAGTTTCAAGAAAATCGGTCGACCCGTTTAGGCGGCTGTAGTCGAACAGACAGACAGACAGACAGGCAGAATTGCGAGAACCACTTTTTTGGTGTTCGCTATCATTGTAATGTCAACTTTGATCAAATTTTTTTTACGAATGGACAACTTGCTTTATATTAGTACCTATAAGTCACAAGTAAAAAGAATGTCAACATAGTAAAAATACACAAATGAGTAATTTTAAAAGCATACGAACTCACCACGCTCATGTGTACACGAATCTTGCGAGTGCGTTTTTAATTTTAAATTAAATTAAATTTAACTATAGTAATTTAAATGTTATTCTTTATAAAAGAAAGTTTTATTAATTATATTAAACTAATTATTAACACAAACATATGTTTCTCTAAAATTTAAAAAAATGTGTTGACAATTAATTAATTAATAATATACATTTAAGGAAAACATTTGTCGTATATAATATTATTTCAAAATCAAAGAAGGTCCGATATAAATATTTTGATCGAAATCGGTAGAGTCGGAAATGAGAAAGTAGAAAATAAAACAAAGGTTCTATGACAGATACCGTTAGTATCATTTTTTTTTAACAAAGCGTGGACTGCATTGTTGGTAAAGTATACACATAATTTTTTTTATAAAAAGCATTAGAGCCGTTGTCGAAATAATTAAAGTATTTCATAATGTTCAATTAAAAGCTCAAGTGACCTCAACTCCAATTGAATTTAATTGAATTTAATTCAATCACTCCACTTAAACAGAAATTACTTTCTATCTTCATTGTATTTCATAATGGCTGTATGGAAGGAACCGAGCAAAAGTAAAGCAAACCATTACAATTTCTCCTCTAGGCTGCAGGTAGAGGTACAGACCAGCAGACAGACGGAATCATTACTCTTTTGTGTTGTTGGGTCAACGTATGGAAATTCCCAGTTCAAATTTGTCTAAAAGCAAGTAAAAAGTCATTTTAAAATCTATTTTGATTTTTCTCAATTTAGTTCACTTTTTTCTTTAAATCTACTTCGACTTTTTTTCCGGAAGTGTTAACGCTGAAAGGGCTTGGTCTGATAAATCCAAAAATTCACTGATATCTCACACAACATATTTAATACAATTTTAATATCCATCCCGAACGAAAAACTCTTTATTGTGTAAAGGTACTTCGTTTTATGAGTATGAAATTTAATTAATAGCGATTTAAAGAAACGAATTTCATTTACACATTTGGTTAATGTGTAAATTATAAATTGATTATAATATTCCATCGAAAACATTGTAAATGTTTTAAATTGTTAAAGCAAGTACACACAACTGAGTCGTACGTATGTGTTTCCAAAATTTTAAATATGTGCCCAATACTATTTTATTTTTATTAAATCATTTATGTATTTACATACCTGATATTGGTCAATTGACATTAAAGCAAGGCCATTTGAAAATTATTAAAACAACTTAATTGTTGTTGCGTATATTTAGTTATCAGAACGACAGCTAAAAACTGATGTTTAAATTATGAATAACTTTATTACTTATTTCGTTTAATTGAATTTAATTAATTTCAAATCGAAAAAGTGGGTTTAATTTTACCTCATAGAGAAATTCAATTAAAAATAAATTTCGCACAGGGAAATTATTAATGATGATTGAACACAGTAATACGCGTAGTATTCAATTGAAATTGAAATAAAATTTGAATTGTGTAAAAATAAGACTATTTGTCTTGCACGACATCCATGGTAATATGTTTTTTTTTTTTTTTTTTTGGAAAACGATACGATGCCAATGATTATGATATCCATTGCACATCATTTGGTTATTGAAAATACGTATCGTTTATCCAACAAAGCAGTTACTGAAAAGGTATTTGCGATAGTCGTCGTCAGATGGAAGAATTTGTATGTTAAGGATTCCACTCAATTTCACAAGCATTGGCAATAAATCATAAACGACATCTATAGCTACATAATATATACATACTAGATAAAGAATATTGGTTTAATTCACATATTGGTTACGTTGTTCGTTCAAATGATGCCTAACTCATATGGGATAGGAACACATTCATCTTGATTTTATGGCTTAATTTTTTACCTAATAGTGAAATATATAATTATGTAAAAGAAGGAAATTGTTCGCTAAGAAGATTATAGGTATTAAGACGGAATATGGTTTAATAAAGCTCTGCTTAGTTGTTTTGTAGCGCATACATTTTGTGGCATGATCATTAGCTCACAGCCCACAAATTCACAATGGTCTTTTGACCTTCATGAGTAGATTACAAGGAAATAATTCTTTTGGCATGATCCTTTATGAATCTGCCCAAAATTGCTTTTCACGATTCACAAATTTACTATATTGAGAAGATCCGATAGAGTGATAGCTTCTTTTTAAATTGTTCTCTTAAAATTATTTCTGATGTGCTCTATCTGAAAGATGATTTTAAAAATTCGTATATATGTGTATCTTCTTCCTTATTTTGAATTTTTTACTTGCACTTATAGGTACTATAAGTCAAGTTATGCATTCGTAAAAAAAGACGAACTCGAGATTTTGATCAAAGTTGACATTACGATGATAGCGAAGATGAATAAAAAAGTGGGTCTCGAAATTCTGTCTGTCTGTCTGTTCGACTATAGCCTAAGCTCCTCGGCCGATTTTCGTGAAACTTGGTAGATATCGTTTTTAAATCCCCCCCACACACTTTTTTTTTTGAGACCAAAAAAAACGGTACCTGCCATACGATTTTTTTTCGAAATATCATAAATATTTGTTTTTTCAGAAACTGTCCCACATTAAAAAAAAATTAAAAAATTTCATTTACTTACTGAAAGTTAGTTAATGGTTGGATACAATTTTCAAAAAATGGTTATTTTTGGTACCCCCTTACCCATGTTTTTGTTTTTGATTTTCTCAAAAAACGGTATAACCGAATTTGATCATTTTTTTTATGCTAAAGCTCCCCAAAAGTTTAAATATTTTCGTCAATTGAAATTTTCCAAAAAAATTTTTTCGGATTTTTGAAAAAAAATTCAATTTTTCGATTCAGTTTTTTAAACTTGATAGATAAAAGTTTCCTAATATAATCTACAAGATATGAGAAAAAAAATTATTTTATCTAAAACTAACGGTACACACCATAGAAATGTTAAAAACTGGTTTTCGAAAATCGTACTTTTCTCGAAAACGGTTCCGAGAATTTTGATACATTTTCGGCATTACGGATTTTAATGAAATTTTGTATATAGAAGCTTCTTAAAAGTTTAAAAAACATTGCATTTTAAGATCTTAAGAAAAAATATTTTTTGAATTTAAAAAAAAAAAAAATCCATTTTTTTTGGAAAATTAAATATCTTAAAAACTGCTCAATATTTTTTTTTTTTGAAATTTACAATACATTATTACACTATTATATTACTACAAAGAAAGAACAACAGAAGGAACTCATGTACTCATGTCAACAGCACATGGTTGGTATTTGAACAGTACTAAGTACAAGTACTAACCACGCACATGCACTATGATGCTTGATTTCTCTGATCGATGAGAAACGATACTTTTATCAAAGCCAAGGCCGTTGACCTTTTGAAATTTAATTTTTATTCGTACAATAAAAATAAAATGCACGACTGGGTCGCACGAACTTGCTCCTATGTAATAAACTAGGAATTTTAAAAACGAATGTTACTAAAGAAAACTGTTCATATGGATAAAATGAATTTTTTAAATTCTTTTAGTAGTACATAAGAGATAAAGACAGAATGCTATGCAAATATGAATTTATGCAAGAACAACAATTATAAGTCATTGTAGTGGTTCCTTAAAAAAATAAGCTTTTATGCACAAAATTTTTAAAACATTTAAAAAAATAAATTGGTACAACAACCTTAAGTTTTTGTTATTGTACGAATGAGAGTTAAATTTCCAAGAAAAATATTTAGCCGTTCTTGAGATATCGAATTTTCCAAAAAAAATGACTTTTTTTTCCAAAAATTGAAAAAAATATTTTTTTTTTAAGTTTTGAAATGCAATATTTTTTAAACTTTTTAGGAGCTTCTTTATAAAAAATGTCATTAAAATCCGTTGTGAAGATAATGATAAATTAAAAATTCAAAAAAATCGTTGTATGGTAGGTACAGTCAGTCATATCTAGATTTCAAATTTTTTTTTTCTTAAATGATAGATCGTAAAAATTAATCAAAAGAAAAAAAATTTGAGCAAAATTCTCGGAACCGTTTTCGAGAAAAATACGATTTTTGAAAACCATTTTTTAACTTTTGTATGGAAGGTACCGTTAGTTTTAGATAAAACAAATTTTTTTTCTCAAATCTTGTAGATTATGTTAAGAAACTTTTAGTTGGCAAGTTTGAAAAAAATCGCGCATGGGGTTTTCGAAATATTGATTTTCCAAAAAAATATTTTGAAAATTTTTTTTAAAAATCCAAAAAATTGAAAATTTGAATATGTAAAAATATTCAAACTTTGGAGGAGCCTTAGCAAAAAAAATGATTTAAATCGGCTGTACCGTTTTCGAGAAAATCAAAAACTAAAAAAAATGGACCCAGGGGGGCTACCAAAAACAATTTTTTTTTGGAAAATTTTTTTCAACCATTACCTAGCTTTAACTAAATCAAATTTTTCAAATTTTTTTTTTAAAAATTCTGTGGGACAGTTTTTGAGAAAAAAAAATATTTATAAAATTTCGAAAAAAAAACGTATGGCAGGTACCGTTATTTTTGGTCTTAAACAAAAAAAACAGAAAAAAACGTCCGGGGGGAAAAAATTAAAACCTATATCTACCAAGTTTGAAGAAAATCGGCCGAGCCGTTTAGGCTGTAGTCGAACCGACAGACAGACAGACAGACAGAATTGCGAGACCCACTTTTTTGGTCTTCGCTATCATCGTAATGTCAACTTTGATCAAAATCTCGAGTTCGATTTTTTTTACGAATGCATAATTCTGCATTCTGTTTTTATCTCTTACTACTAAAAGAATTTAAAAAATTCATTTTATCCTTATGAACACTTTTCTATAATAACACCCGTTTTTAAAATTCCTAGTCTATTACTTAGGAGCAAGTTCGTGCGACCCAGTCGTGCATTTTATTTTTTAAATGCTTTAAGAATATTTTATATAAATGCTTATTTTTTTAAGAAACCACTTGAACGACTTAAAATTTTTGTTCTTGCATAAACTAATATTTGCTTGAATCACCTGGTATCCTGTGTTTAGCTCCAACTATTTATTTATTTAATTTTAGTCATTTAAAAAATGAATCTTATGCTTATGAACACTTTTTCTCTGAAAACATTCATTTTTGAAATTCTTAGTCTCTTAAATAAGAGCAAGTTCGTGCAACCGATGTCGTGCATTTTATTTTAGTAGCAATCAGAATAGATTTAGATTGGACAGATGAACAAAATTGAACTTCCTCATTTTGTAGCCAGATCTATGCCAGTCTCAACAGTACAAAAGTCACAGCGGCTATCTACATTGATATAACGAAGGCGTCTGATACTTTGGATCATGATTTTTTACTAATTAAACTTGAAAAACTTGGACTTAGAGAAAATATTTTATGGTCTTAATGAAATCTAACATTACTATATTTTTCAGCGGTGTACTGCCTTTGGGATGAAGTAAGAGTATGTCCTATCACGAAAAGTTCTTCTCATCTAAGCCATTCCGACTCGGCAGAAAATTGTACATAGGTGCCCTCTAATCATCCATTCCTGCTAACACGCACACAAAAATGGTTGAGAGTTATACATCACTAGGCATAGACTAATATTGATTGAAAATTAAACAAATTATGGCAATTGAGTTAATCCAGTATAAAGCCGCTGCGTATCACTCTTGGATTTATTTATGTAAATTAATACTAAATTCAAATTAGCAAAACATCAATAAAAATGTACGAGTATGTCATTCAACTCTGAAATCCAAATAATATTGTAAACATTAAAAATAAAACAATATTATGTATATAATTTCTATATGCTAATTTATTCAATTTTGTTAGAGTACTTCAACCTAGGAATATTGGATATCAGATTCATTTTTTGAGAAGATGTGGAGGCAAGTAAGACGAGCTAGAGATATGAGAACTGGTAGCTGCATTTGAAGAACTATCAAGATTGCCGAGTTCAATCAATTGTGTTGATTCAGATTCGGAATTGTTGCTCTCTGATCCGAAAGACAGACCTGAGTTGATGCTTGAGTCTGATTGGTAGTTGCTTCCAGAACCAGATCCATATATGCTTCCTGATGACTTGTTTGGTCCACCGATAATAATTTCAGTTGACTTACCAGCGCTAGCGTAGTTCAAAACTGGAGCAACTCCGCCATCGTAGGTCTCTGAAGCTCCGCCGAAATTGTCGTATTGCGATTGGATTTGTGCTTTGGCGCGTTGCACATCTTCTGGCGTTCTGTATTTTACAAATCGAACTTCAGGTGCTGTTTGTACATTTTCTTGGATTTGTTTAAGTTGTCCCACCAATTGATTAGCGTCATTTTGTTTAGTGAGCACATAGATAGCAGTTCTTTGTTCGATAGCTTGTTTAGCCAACTGAAGCGCGGCATTAGTGGCAGCGTTATTTTCTGGGGCCTTAATAAAGACCACTTGGAGATTCTTTTTTAAGATATTGCTCAGTTGCTTTTGGATTTTTGTTTCTGGATGGACTTCTTCGGGAGCATCGAAATGGTAGAATTGTTTGCTGTAGTGAACGGTTTGAGGGACAGAGTCGAGAGCGTCAAAACCAATTTTAAGGGTTGTGCCGGATGAACCACTTTGTTTGTAATGCCCGGTGGCACTGAAACCGCTTCCTAAGTTACCATATCCTCCGCTACCGATCAAACCACTTCCTGTTGAGCTGATGATTCCACTTCCAGAGTTGGCTAGCCCACTACTGCTGTAGCTTCCGCCAGCTGCATTATTATAACTTGATCCCTGCCCAAGACCGCTACCTCCAGCTAAAATTTCTTGACGAACACCTGAAAGTCCCGGGCCGTATTTGTAACCTGGCAATACACCAGCACTAGCTACTGCAGCTAAGAATCCAAGAATCTTAAATAATCAAATAATATTATATTATTGCTCAATCAAATAAGCCTCAATTATTCTAACTTACAATGAATGATCTCATGTTTGCGTCTTGCTACTTCGACGATTTACCAAAACTGAACTAGATCTCAAGAGGTGTTCTGAATTTTTATAGTTGCCCAGATGGAGTAGAAAGGCATAATTTATTCTGAAAGGAACATCTTTATACGCTATTAGGCTAAGACCATCGAACTCTGGAGGAATTTTATACCCGAAAACAGATTTATGCATCATTTAAGCATTTAATGATTTTTGTGTTTTTTTATTTGTACATTTTATGCAAAATAAAAAACGTTTTTGGTAAAAACGTAACTGTGGTTTTCAAATTTGAATTAAAATAAATTATAAAAATATACATATCTAAATATATAAATGTCTAACTACTTCACGTGCGTAGTTTTGATTGCTCTTATCGCTGAAACACTTTTCACGCTCAAAATTGCTTTTATTTATGTTTTCAAAATGAATGATGCTCTATCTTTTCTAATGAATTATGATATATGAAGCTACTGACCAAGTGAATTATTGCTCTACGCAATTTATAATTACAGCCGTTTAAATTGTAGATATATATTACAGAATAGAATTTTTTTTTCAAGCAAAACTGAGCCAAAACTTCGTTTATTTTTAAAAGCGGTTCTTAGCCTGAATTGTTTTTCAATTACATTTTGAAATCTATGCCATTGCCATTGACAATTCCAAGAACAAGAATGAGATTATTTTCATTTGTCAAAGCAAAAACTTTAAAAATACTCCCATCCCTTATTCTTCTGATTTAAAAGTTTAGTCTTCATTACAGAAAGAGCAGCAAATCGAGAAAAACCATCATCGTTTTGTCCTTTCGAAGGAAGAAGCTTCCACCAATATACTTTTTCATTTTCTCCATAAACTTTTCTTCAAGGGTAAATGAAAAAAATAATTTAGTAAAGAAATAAGAAATGGAATGATGTAGAGAACGAAAGATATATTCGAAGGACTTTCTTCTTTTTCAACGGAAGGATGCTTCGTCCTTGTTAATAGTTCCTCACCACACTACTGACACCGCGCGCCGCTGCTGGCCGACAAAATTTCTTTCGTTTAAGCAGAGAAATCAATATGCGGGTTACTTCCGTTGTCGCTGTTTCTGCACCTCTACCCCTGTTCCAGCTTTGCTTTAAGCGTTTAAGTTTTTAGAAAGGGAAAAGTATGTACTTAATTGCACATACATACATACATATGTATGTACTAAAGTTAATTAAAGTTTAAAGCCAGTTTTAATGGTTTTAACAAGGGATAACATTTATTTCGACGAAGAGCGGTAGCGGGCGGTGTTTGCGTCTAGAAATCTATATGTACATATAAGTAGTTGTGAACGAACGTTAATATGCTTAAGATTGCATGTAATGTACTTTCTTTTATCTATCCGATTGTGTGTGTTCAGTATGTGGATGAAGCTTCTTAGGAATTATAAATACTCGAATTATTTAAAGGATCTAAATAGAATCTCTCAAGGACTAAGAACGGCGGGCGCAACGCGCAATGGTTCTAATTAGAAACTGAAAGTGAATGGGTAGATTTAAGGGATTTTAAGGTTTATTTTCTTATGAATACATTTAAAAAGAGAGAATGAAGACGATATTGTACTGTTACTTTCTTATTAAGATAAGGTTAACACTATACTCTGTTTAATTTATATTTGCAGTATAGACCTTATGGGAGAGCTTTTTCAGAAACACTGGCGCCTGCTGCTGCTTGCACGGCTCCTTAACTTAAGAAATTGCCACTGAAATAAGAATCACTGAGTTGCATTCAAATTGCTTGTGTGATCTTCTTTGAGTTCATGTACGTCCCACCATGACCTATCTGCTCCCCGGGTGAAATGAGACTGATCGCCAATTTGCTACCAACCAGGGGTACCACTTTACTTCAATTGAAGTAGATCTACTTTTTTTATTTTAAAATCTACTTCCTACTTCGCACTATCAGTAAAATACTGAAATCTACTTCATTTTACAAATTTTGATCATTTATTGACATTCCGATGATTTTTTTGAGGTATCCGTTTCCGGTGAGTAACTGGGTGACGTAGTAGTTAACCTCACCGTGTTTCCGGTCCTTCCATTCAGCCACATAGCTGATCAGCATCGCCCTCCATATCGTCCTCTGCTTTTCGAACTCCAACGCTCTTGCCACTTCTGTTTCGTCAGCTGCTTAGCCTCCTCGGACGCCACTTCCAATCCCATTTCCGCCTTTTTGTCATAGACGTACTTCCTTTCCGTCGCTAAGAGGTCGATAGAGTCACTCCAGCGACTACAAGGACGGCTGGTTCCGACACCGTTCGGTAAGAGCTGGCCACACGTAGAGCTCCGCATCTTTGCACTGCCGCCATCTATTTCCGGTACTTCTCCTGCTTTAGTGCGTCCGCCCAGATTTCGCTACTGTGCAGAAGGATGGAATATGTTGTCGCCATTAGTAATCTTAGCTTACTGGCCGTTAGGCTATCCACGTTCGCCATCAGTCTGCTTAGTGATGTGTTTATTTTCGAGGCTCTTTCCTTTGCTGCAAAGCTGAGTATCAAAACGGAAAAAGGAATCATCTTAATTAAGCAGTCGGGAATTCAATCAGACCAATAATGTGGAAGATGGGATAGTTTAAGCGCTAATTGATGGCTTTCTTTACCGCATTTGGGAAAGTGAAGATGGAAAAACCAAACGTAAGCTTCTGGTAGTACCAACATCAAAAATTAGAGAAGACTTTTCTGTTGCATGCAAAATGTGTGCGCAACCAAAATGTCATAAAACCATAATTGAGGTCTCATGCACAGTCTTATAACGTTCTGGCGCCCTTTGAACGAATTGCTCTGGATCCTTTTTCCATAGAGCAATATTTGAAATAAGTATGTGTTAGTCTTTTGCGATTATTTTCTTAAATGGCCGGAAGTATACCCAGCGAAAACTTATGCCAATATTTCTTTAATGAATGGATACGTCGATATATGTAGAGTACATCTTGAATTGCATTCTGATCAGTAGACCTCGGATTTTGCATATTTGCATATTTTTGAAGGATTAAGATAGGTGAATTCTGATGACACCATTGTTTTAGTTATTGAAAATACAGTTGAAAACGATATGCATATTTTAATTTTTTTTTGCATATTTGCATGAATTGCATATGCATAATATATGCCAAATATATGCAAACTATGCAAAAAATATGCAAAACATGCAAAAATTACCTGTGTTAAAACAGATCAAAAAATAATATAAAAGCGATTCAGAGGGTGGTATATAATGTACATATATTTTACTAATTATTGTCAGATATTAAATAGAGTTTATATTAAAGTAGAGCAAGTACATAAGATGTTTTACAGTTTTAGAAATTATTCAAGATAATTGGTATTACAGTATACAGTCATAATTTTCCCTAAATTATTAATTGAGGGGCTTTGACGTTTCTCTCCAAAAACTATTTTGTAAGCAGAAAAGCTTCTTTCAACGTCACAGGAAGTAATGGAGCAAATTTATATTTGATGATATTTTCGTTAGTGACGGGGCAAAGTCCAGACAAATCTTCAGCATTTAGATTTAAAATATTGTTTATTTTTGAAATAATATTAAAATCTGGATTTCTTTTCTAAATGGCTTCAAATTTCTCTTTTAAATTCATTCCAAATTCACCATTTATATTGTGAATAATGTTTTAAGCTTCCTTAAATAAATTCATTGATTTTGCTAATGGTAGACCCTTCGCTTCTAAGGAAGTTATTATTTCGGCAACTCTCTCGAAATTCGATTTTATATATGTATATAAAATCGCGATATAGTTTTTTTTTTTATTAGTTCTTCTGACAGCTTTATAGATTCAGCATCTTCTGGATCTAGTGTTTCAAGAACCTAAAACGTAAATTAAGAATTTTATTTTACCAAACTAAAGTAAATGCATACCGTCGTTTTCAAACATAATGGGTTATCGGATGTTCCATTATTGTGAAAGTGACTCCTACACCTTATTATGTGACAGAAAAAACTTTTCCAAATGCGTGGTTTGGAAAATTATTAACAGCATTATTAAAATTGTAATCTTAAATTTTTAAATTTTTTTTAAAAATCATATTGATTTTTCCAAAATAGCTTTTTTGGCATTTAGTCCACAAAAATTGTATTATAAAAACCTTCATATAGAATCAATGCCAGGCCACAGGCAAAATCTTCCAACGTTAATGATTACAATTTTAATCTTGGTTGGATATACATAGTTCACATTGGTGTGGATTTTTGTCAAAAAATCGATGTAAGATGAACTGAATTTAACAAAAACTGCGTATTGACAAGGTCTTCACAGTCAACTGATAAGTCCATGGACAAAACGCCAATTTTTGTGGACTAAAGGCCAAAAAGGCTATTTTGAATAATAATTCAAAAACTATAAATTCAAAATTATAAAAACCTTCATATTGATGTTTTTTTAATTTCAAACAATATTCTAACCGATAACCCATTCGTTCATTTTCCACCGCCTTAACCAGTAAAAAACCGAAAACCCGTTTTCAAAAGAATAGTTGTGGCCTAAAAGGGATTCTTATCATGGAATAAAACCCACTTTTTTTACCACTATGCTATATTTAAAATGTAGTTCGTTGATAAACATTATATTAACTCTGTTATTCCCTCCATGTTATCTGCATAAAATGATGCCGCCTTCAACCATGGACAAGGGAAAGTGGTCAATGCTTCTCTATTTTAACATTTAGCGAGTGGAATTCAATTTTTCGATGAAATTCGTTTGCATATATTTAGCATATTTTGCATATTTTTTGCATACGTTGCATATATCTGGCATATTTTTAGCATATTTTTTAGCATATTTTTTGCATATATTTTGCATATTTTCGATATGCTTTACAATTTGTTATATTTGAACTATAAAACGCTTAAATACAAAATTTGGTATCAATCCGACGAAAAATATGGAAGTATGCAAAATCCGAGGTCTACTGATCAGGGTAGAAACTTTAAGTCCATGATTTTAAATAACCTATGGGAAATCTTAAAAAATACGGAAGACGCGAACCACACCCGTACATCCATAGAAGGATGACATAATGGAACGATTTGAAAAGCATTTCAGAAAAGTCGTCAACAACAAAAAAATAAAATGGGACAAGCACATTCAAAACATCTTGAAGGCGGTGCATAAAACTACTAAGTTAACACCGACTTAAGTCGATTTGAAAGTGATCCACGGCCAAAATCAGATTCGGAACGAGTTAAGTGGAAAAGCTTACGATAAAGTTTTAAGTCGACATCAACAATTGCATGGAATTCATAAGGATGTTTGAAAAAGGTTCGAAGATCAAAGCCAACTACGATCTTCGGGCCCGTTCTAAGAACTTCAGAGAAGACGATATGGTTCTATTTTATAATCCTCAACACGAAAAGATGTATGTCCAAAGTATTTCCAGCCTCTCCCTAAGAAAGGCGAACTTTCTTCCCCCTCCAACTATCGTCCAATTGCACATACAACCCTTCTTCCTAAGGTCATGGAAACGCTGATAAATTATCAGCTCAAGAAATATCTTGAAGAACGGTACAATTCCCATATTTGGGCAGGTGCACTTGAGTCTCTTAAATAGAATCCAAAAAATGATAGGTGATAGAAGTATAACAGAAACAAATCTCTCGAGCACCGTTGCAATGTTTCTTGTCTTTCATTATTTTGCCGCTATTTTAATAAATAATGTTCTAGTGAAATACCCAGTTGCATTCCTCCCCTTAAACAATGTAACTGTAATACTCGCCTTTCAGGGAGTGCTTATCAGTTTACCCTTGAGTCCAACTTCGGACGTACAGTTAAATTCAGGGATTCTTACTTTATCCGGACTACACGAATGTGGAATGCTGTTCCCTGCTCTATACTTCGCTCCCATTATAATATTCAGGCATTCAAAACCTACTCTCCAACTTTCCTAAAACCCTCGCAAAGTGCTCAAATATTTTAAGGGTAGTCAAAATCCCATTAGTGCGTGTAAAATTAGAATGAATAAAATGCACGACTGGATCGCACGAACTTGCTCCTATGTAATAAACTAGGAATTTTAAAAACAAATGTTAGGTATTGGAAAAAACTGTTCATAAGGATAAAATTATTTTTTTAAATTCTTTTAGTAGTAAGAGACAATAACAGAATGCTATGCAAATATGAATTAATGCAAGAACAAAAATTATAAGTCGTTGTAGTGGTTTCTTAAAACAAAAAGCTTTTATATACAAACTTTTTAAAAGATTTTTAAGAAAAAAATTTAAAGTTTTTATTATTGTTCGAATAAAACTTCAATTTACAAAAAAAAAAAATATCGAGCCGTTTTTGAGATATCGAATTTTCAAAAAAAGAAAAAATTATTTTTTTTTTTCAAAAATTCAAAAAAATATTTATTTTAAATATTAGAGGGTACGGCAGCATCTAACTGATGAGCCCACTGTCGTACCTGGGCGAAATGCACCTTGGAGTTGAGGTCACTTGAGCTTTTAATTGAATGTCATTCAATCACTCCACTTAAACAGAAATAATTTTCTATCTTCAATGTAATATCTTAATTTCAAATTTTTTTTATTAAATTAAAAATCGTAAAAATTAATTGAAAGAAAAAAATTCTAGGTGCCGTTTTCGAGAAAAATACGATTTTTGAAAACCATTTTTTTTTAATTTTTTAGCGTTTGTACGGTGGGTACCTTTATTTTTAGGTAAAATAAAGTTCTTGTTCTCACATCTTGTAGATTATAAAGAAACTTTCATTTATCAAGTTTAAAAAAAAATTTTTTTCAACCATTACCTAGCTTTAACTAAATGAAATTTTTTTGTGTTTTTATTTTCAAAATCTGTCGAACAGTTTTTGAGAAAAAAAATATTTATAAAATTTCGAAAAAAATTCGTATGGCAGGTACCGTTATTTTTGGTCTTAAAAAAAAAGCAAAAAAACCTGTGGGGGAGGGAAAATTAAAAATGATATCTACCAAGTTTAAAGAAAATCGGCCGAGCTGTTTAGGCTGTAGTCGACCAGACAGACAAACAGACAGAATTGCGAGACCCACTTTTTTAGTCTTCGCTACTCGTATCATCGTTATGTCAACTTTGATCAAAATCTCGAGTTCGATTTTTTTACGAATACATAACTTGCCTTATAGTATCTATAAGTCTAAGTCTAAGGATTTAATGACATAAAACTGTTCAAATGCATGGAATTGCGGTCTGATTTCCGGAAAAGTATGAATTTGCGCAAATAGAGTTCAAAAATCGTTTTATTAAAGTAATTTTTTACTTGCGATATGGGTACTATAGGGCAAGTTCTGCATTTGGAAAAAAAATCGAACTCGAGATTTTGATCAAAGTTGACATTACGATGATAGCGAAGACGAATAAAGTGGGTCCGACAATTCCGTCTGTCTGTCTGTACCTCGATCTAGAGCCTAGGCCACTGGAGCTATTTTCTTCAAACTCGGTAGTTAAGGGTCTTCGATGATTCCCTAGAGGGGAAATTGAAATTTTTTTTTTAGTTCTAAAACTAAGGGTACCCCCCATACACCCGTAATGCAAAATCTTATTTATCTCGAAAACGGCTCTAACGATTTTGATAAAAAAAAATTAGGTGTGATATTATGGACATTGACTACGTTTTGGTAAAAAAAAATTTGGGGCAAAATGTTATTAACGGTACCTGTCATAGAACCGTTTTTTGATTTTCGACTTTCTCATTAACGGCTCTAACGATTTTAACCAAAAATTTTCAGCAGGAGTCCCCCTAAGTTTAAAATAATATTGTATATAAAAATATTCGAACAAATATTTGTTGGGTTTTTTTGAAAAAAAAATTTTTTTTTTTGAAAAATCAATATCTTCAAAACTATGAACGATTATTTTTTGAAATTATTTCCTAAAATCAATATTATTTAATACTTAAAATTCGCATCCCACATTTTTTCTTGAAAAATTTTAAAGAAATTTCTTATATAAAAAATATATTTAATAATAAAACGATTTTTTAAAGTTCGTTTGCATAAATTCATACTTTTCTAGAAATCAGACGGCAATTTCATTTTAAATTCATGTTTTATATTTATAAAATGTATCTTAAATTCCAAAGTACTTTTACATAAGAGCAAGTTCGTGCCATCCAGTCGTGCATTTTATTTTTTTACAAAAATTTAGTCCAATATCCATAATATCACGCCTATTTTTTTTTTTTTTCAAAATTATTGGAGCCGTTTTCGAGATAAATAAGATTATGCATTACGGGTGTATTGAGGACATTGGGGTACCGTTAGTCTTAGAGCTAAAAAAAAAATTTCAATTTCCCCTCTAGGGAATCACCGAAGACCCTTAACAACTAGGATTGAAAGAAGTAGGTCTAGTGGTTTAGGCTGTAGGGAGAGGTACAGACATACAGACACATTGAAACATGTTTTTTGTGTACCTACTAAATTTTCCTTAACATTTTTATAAAAAAATTGATATGCAAATTGTTAATATTTAATAAAATACATTTTATAACGTAGTTTAAAAATTTATTCGTGTATCGATTTTCAAGATATTGAATTTTCAAAAAAAAAATGTGTAGATATTATTTTCTTAAAAATCGAAAAACTATTTTTTCGAAAAAAAAAATTAGATTGTATTTTTCCAATGCAAAGGAGCTCCTGCACAAAAATTTTGGTTAAGATCGTTAGAGCCGTTGATGAGAAATTCGAAAATCAAAAAAACCTCTATGACAGGTACCGTTAATAACATTTCCCCCCAAATTTTTTTTTTACCAAAATGTAGTACATGTCCAAAATATCATACCTATTTTTTTTTTTTTTTCAAAATCGTTAAAGCCGTTTTTGGGATAAATAATATTATGCATTGCGGGTGTACGGGGGGTACCGTTTGTTTTAGAGGTAAATAAAAAATTTCAATTTCCCCTCTAGGGTGGCACCTAAGAACCTTAAGTACCGAGTTTGAAGAAAATACCTCCAGTAGTTAAGGCTGTGGTTCGAGGTAGACATACAGACAGATAGACGGAATTGCCGGACCCACTCTTTTCGTCTTCGCTATCATCGTAATGTCAACTTTGATTAAAATCTCGAGTTCGATTTTTTTTCCAAATGCAGAACTTGCCCTATAGTACCTATATATCGCAAGTAAAAAACGTTGTAGAACTTTGCACTATTTTGCTGATACCTACGACATCTTTTTTAAGTTACAATATTTTTTAACAGTTAAAGAAAGAGATTCATTTTATTTACAATTTCATGTACGTAGATATGTGTCTTCCTGAATTGTGTGAGAGACCACATTTTATCGCTTTACATTATACAAAATCACAATTTATACCCCTGGGTAAGTAAACGTCATTGAAAATAAACTAGAAACTGGAAAGTGAGTTCTTTATATTTTTATTCTTATATTTTCATGTAGGTAAGTTGTTGGCTTGTTGCACATCTTGGTTTCTTTGCAATTAATCTGAAATTTGGAAAAAGTCTCCACTGAACAAGCCAAAGCTCTCTTTTTTTTTATAATCTACCCGCGCTCAAGGGATTATGATTACCCTTTAAATGTTTTCAACAAAGCGCGGGCGTGATGTTATTGAAGAGAAAGAGGGATAGGAAAGATGTGTGGCACGATGTTCTGAGACTGAAGGTGGTTGTCTCAGATATTTTTATCCCCAGGGATGGCGGCTGAACTAGAGCGGAGAAATGCCGTTTCTTTTTTCTATGTCACTTATAATTCACATTATTTTATTTGGTATTCATCCTTGATGGGCATACTAGTCTAACTCAATTACATGTTGTTAGTGTTATGCCTGAACAACATGTAATGAGTAAACCAGTAAAACCCATTGATGACAATTTTTAAGAAAGGTTTTTAATGGAATTAAAGCGACATAGACGACGGCAGGGATCGAACCTGTGATCATGAGGTTGACAGGCGAGCACACAACCATCGCGCCACGGCCACCCCCTCTTATAGTGAATTAAATTTCGCTCGGTATATAAACATTGATGTTATTCGGAAAATACTTTTTATGCATGCCAAATATTCATTGTTAATTCTTTTGTTTTTTTTTTTAATTTAAGGAAGGGGAATCAGGTCTCCCTCTTTATTCCTAATATTATTCCAAATTACATCAATTCCTCAAACAATACAAATAAATAAAACAACTTAATGTTCTTTTTTATAAAACAATATTTTTTTCGCAAAACATAACTAATACTATATAACAATCATTCGTTCTCGAATCACAACAATACATCATATTTTTAAACAACAACAGGGGGCAAGTATGAGCCTTCCGGCGAAGAATTAGATTCTGAAAGTGCTGCAACATTTCCTGAAATTTGCGAAGCAGAGCCTTGGGCATTTGAAGCTGGAACGCTAGAGGCATAGTTGAGCACAGGAGCGATACCTTCGTTGGAGCTCCTTGAGCTTCCGCCAAGATAGTCATATTGAGCTTGAATGGTACGTTGAGCGTTAAGAGCATCCTGAGCGGTCCTATACTTAACGAAGCGAACTTCTGGTTTATGTGAATGGACCTCTGAAATTTGTTGCAATTGCTGGGATACGTCGGAAGCATCGTTTTCCTTGGTGAGGACATAGATAGCTGTTTGGTGTTCGCTGATTTGTTTGGCAACTTGGAGAGCAGCATTCGCAGCTTCGTTATTTTCTGGACTCTTGACGAAGATAACTTGAAGGTTTTTCTTCAGTGTTGTAGTTGAACTTTGGCTGTTTGAACCACTATGAGCTTCTTCCTCGGGAGCCGAGTACGTATAGAATTCCTTACTTAGTTCAGTAATTGTTTGAGCTGGAGCGCTATGTCCACCAGCACTGATTCCATCATAGCTGTAACCACCACCGCTGCTAAGCGAACCAGAGCTGCCACCGGAGCCGAGATCTCCACTATAGGATCCTCCAGAGCTTAATCCTCCACTGCTTAATCCACCTCCAATACTTCCACCGAGACCACCTCCACTACTGGCAGCATAATTGTATCCTTCAGCTGAAGCAACACCAATAAGGCAAAGAATCTATAATGTAAATAATCCATTAGTTGATTTTAATTCAGCGATCTCATAGTATCTTACCAAAAATCCACGCATGTTGTTGGTTTCAATAGAAACTTCAAAGAGAGAATGATATCCAATGAACCATGTGCAGCCTTTTTTATAGATAGCAACTCTTTAATAAAAATGGTCATTAATTCCATTTTCAATCTTACATGCATATATGCAGATTGACCAGCTAGATACACGTTTTGTTTTTGTTTTTTAATAACAGGTCTAGTTTGGTTCAGAAAATTTGGAAATCATAAACGAGTGGTTACCAAATTTCTAGTTGTAGGGCCTTGATAATGCAGATAGGTACTCTTATCTTAACTATATACGTTGTGTTTGATTGGTATTATTGGATCCAAAAGAACTCTTTAATACCGTAATAATATGCAACAGGGAGCACAACATGATAAATTTCTTGTGTACACTATGCAATCGAGTTGTAAAAATAGCTTAGCTGGTCAGATGAGTTAACAAGTATTTGATAGCACTTGACCCCCGATATCAACTTTGCATTTGTAATCATTCATTTAACTAAAGGGTGCTTAAATTTTAAGAGCCGATGTTGAATGTGAACCACACCTAAACGTCAAGTTTTTTTCTGCATTTCATTTGACATTTCTCAATTTCAGACTAACTCAATTTGAACCATGGAAAGATACACAATCGAGCAACGCGTTAAAGTTATTCACGCTTATTATGAAAATGGGCGTTCAAATCAAAATGCATATCGTGCACTTGGTGATTTTTTTGGTCAATTTAATCGTCCAAATGTGCGTACAATCGGAAAAATCGTGCAAAAATTTGAGCAAACCGGGTCTGTAGGAGATGTGAAAACACCAGTGCATGCTCGTACAGCTCGTACTGCAGGAATAATTCTGCTATTAGCGATAGTGTGGCTGAAGAGCCGTCTACCTCAACACGTCGCACTATGGGACCAAATGGTGCAAACCATCTCAAAAATCCATAACTTTTTCGTTTCTCAATATTTTTTTTTGAAATTTTGCACACTTTTACTTATAGAACCAAGAATTTAAAATATTAAAACGTTTTAAATAGAAAAAAAATTATTTTATTATTTTTTTTTAATAAAATAAAATAACAAATTTGTAGATTTTGTTTAATTTATATGGGAAAAATTTGTTGGAGCAAGAATTATTGCAACAATTTAGATGAAATTTTTACAGTTTTTTTCTTTTACCGGTGAAAACATTTGAAAGTATTTTTTGTAAAATCCACCCACTACCACGCCCATATTTTTCTGATTTTTGTTATTTTCTTATTTTTAATGAACAGGAATCCGAAAATTTGTATTTGAGGTTTTTTAAACTTAAGACATCGTATGTATATTTTTTCTGCCCACTTTCCCGCCTACTTTCAATCCCCTTTTTTTTTATTTTCAGCTTAAAGTTCTTTAAGAGCAGGCATTTTTTAAATTAAGTTTTATATGTAGAAGTGAGTTTATGAAAAGTGTTATTTATTTTTAGCAAAATCAGTGTACTGCCACGCCCCTTTTTGATATATGAAAGTTTTTCGCCCTTAAGACAAAAAAAAGGAATTCAAAAGTACACCTTATTATTAGGTATATTTATTAATGTCTAAAAGTTCTTTAGCCTCGTCAAACAATGCTTTGGTATCATTTTTTGTTCTTGGTTTTCCCAGACTAGATAAATGCGGATCAGATGTATATAATAAAGTGTGTAGAACATCTTCGTTCGTAGCTTATTTTGAACATTTCCTTGCAAATAAATTCTCTCATTTTGATTGTTTTTTAAAATTTAATCCGAATCCTTCAAACGCTGTCACATGCCAACTCTATCACCTATTAGACTCTTTTCGCATGCTTTTGTTGTTTCTTTTGGTATTGTTTACGATTCAGATTCCATATTCTATGCAGTTCTGTTAACTTTTTTTCTTCTTCTGTTTTGTGTTATTTATACCTACATATGTACCTACATTTGTATTATATGCAACATACCCCACATACCCCCTCCCACCCTCAAATGCTTGCCATTTATTTTTATTTAATTATGATTTTTTTTTTAATATAAATATGAGTAAGGAAGTTTAAAATTGGAAAACAAAAAATATTTTATTCTAAAAATAAAATTTTGAATTTTAATAACATTGATTTCCAATATAAAAACTGATAAAAATTTATAAATTTTGTGGAAACATAGTCACTTATATGATGTTTATGAAAATGTGTTGCACATGTTTTAACAGTTATATTTTTTAACTTTCGACAAAAAATAACATATTTTTTTCTTAAATATTGAGCTAAAAGTAATAAAATAATGGTCTAAGACTTTTTAGAATAGACATTTATGTGCATCAATAAATGTACCACATTTTTTCCAAATTTTAATTTTTTTAAAAGAATACGAATTATTATTCTAAAAACTTATTTTTCTTTCTCATCATACGTTTTTTCTTCTTAAACAAAAATACATGAAAATGCGAAAGTTTTTATTTTTTCTTCCAAATGAAGAATATTTTTAGAATACTAAACAGCCATTAACTAACTGGAGGCAGCCGGAGCTAACAGAGAAAATTTCAATTGAAAACAAAAATATGAAAAAGATTCTGCACCTTACTCATTTTTACTTACGACTTACAGGTACTATAAGGCAAGTTATGCATTCGTAAAAAAAATCGAGCTCGAGATTTTGATCAAAGTTGACATTACGATGATAGCGAAGACGAAAAAAGTGGGTCTGGCAATTCTGTCTGTCTGTTCGATTACAGCTAAACGGCTCGGCCTATTTTCTTCAAACTTGGTAGATATGGGTTTTGATTTTTTACCCCCGGATGTTTTTTGATTTGATTTTGTATGACCAAAAATAACGGTACCTGCCATACGATTTTTTTAGAAATTTTATAAATATGTTTTTTTTCTCAAAAACTGTCCAAACGATTTTTTAAAAAAATTTCAAAAAATTTAATTTAGTTAAACCTAGGTAATGGTTGAAAAAAATTTTCCAAAACATTAGTAGTTTTGGTACCCCCTTTGGGATCATTTATTTTTTGTTTTTGATTTTCGCAAAAACTGTACCACCGATTTTGATCTTTTTTTTTATGCTTAAACTTCCCAGCAGTTTGAATATTATTATGTATTCCAATTTTGCAAGAAAAAATCAATTTTTTGTTTTAATTTAATTTTTATTCATACAATAATAAAAACTTCAAATTGGGGTACCAACATTTTTTCTTAAAAATGTTTTAAAATTTTCTTATATAAAACCTTATTTTTTAAGAAACCACTACAAGGACTTATAATTTTTGTTCTCGCATAAATCTATATTTGCTTGAATCACATGGCATCCTATTCTTACCTTTAACTACTAAAGAAGTGTTTTTTTAGTCATTTAAAAAATGAATTTTATGCTTATGAACAGTTTCTCTAAAAACATTCATTTTTGAAATTCTTAGTCTTTTACATAGGAGCAAGTTCGTGCGACCCAGTCGTGCATTTTATTTTTATTAATTTACTGGTGAACTTAATTAAAAAAATATAATTGTTTTGTAAAGAAGAGGGCTTGGGCTTTTCAAAAAGGTATAATAGTTATACATTCTGTCCAGAAAAATAAGAAATAATTGACTTCAAACTCTCACTTCTAATAATTCTAAAAAATTAAAATATCGAAATGTCATTTTTAACGGTACCTAGAACAAAAGTAAGATACAAAAAATTTACTGTGTTTGGAAGAACCCTATTTCTAGTATATAATCCCATCATTAGATTTTTCAAATTACGAAATTCACCAAAACCATTTTTGAGATGGATTTCATCATTTGGTCCCATAGTGCGTCGTCTTGCCCAACAATTGCACCTCTCACGCTCGTCGTTGATGAACATTATGCATAAAGACTTGCATTTACACGCTTACAAGGTGCAATTGACTCAAGAACTAAAGCCTCTTGACCATTTCAAGCGTCGTCAATGGTCAGAATGGTGGCAAGAAATGGCAACAGTGAATGATCAATTTTCGAAGAAAATCGTCTTCAGTGATGAGGCACATTTTCACCTCAGTGGATTCGTCAATAAGCAGAATTGTTGCATTTGGAAGAATGATAATCCAAGAGTGATTGTCGAAAAACAAATACACCCACAAAGAGTGACTGTTTTGTGCGGTTTATGGGCTGGCGGCATCATCGCGCCGTATTATTTCCAAAATGAGGACGGTCAGGCATGGTGTTCGCTATCGTGAGATGATAACGAACTTTTTATGGCCCGAATTGGAAGATATGGATGTGGACGATATGTGGTTTCAACAGAACATGTGCCACTTGCCACACAGCTAACGAAACAATGGCTCTTTTGCGCGACAAATTCAATGGCCGTGTTATCTCACGTGGTGGCGATGTCAATTGGCCGCCAAGATCATGTGATTTGACATAGTTGGACTTCTTTCTTGGGGGTTATTTGAAAGAAAAGGTGTACGTCGATAAGCCAGCAACAATCCAAGAGCTAAAGGATGAGATGATTCGGCACATTAATGGCATAGAACCTCAATTATGCCTCAGCGTCATCAAAAATTTGGACCATCGGATGGAGGTGTGCCACCGAGGTCGCGGCGGCTATTTGGCCGATATTTTGTTCCATACATAATGATGGAATAAAGAGGCTAAACGAACTTCGCAAACGGAACAGGGTCACACTTCATTGGGTGCCGGTGACGTTGGTGTTCAGGGATATAAGGAGGCAGACCCCTTAGCAAAAATAAGCTCATCAACCCTTTTAGAAGGGCTTGATTCCTACTGCGAACTAGGAGAAAACTTAATCAAAAACAAAATGAAACAAGAATATTCAAAAACTGGAAAGAACTCCGTAAGCCAAAGCAGGCGGAAATAGTGGCGGGCAATTACAGCCAACAACGATTCAACATTTGCATCAGCTTTAGTAAAAATAGCTTAAGAATAATATCAGGTATTCTCACCGAACACTGCAAGCTTAGAAGACAACAAGGTATATTTATTTTACTAAGTAGTGTCTCATAGTATGTAATATGCAAGAGTAAACACAAGGCCACATACAATGAAAAGGATGACCATTCATGCTCAAAATGAAAAAAACTATCTGGACGATACCAGTTAGAATAGAACGACCAAATACTAAAATTTCTGAAAGCTATAGATTTGGAGGAAGAACTGTAAGATAAGCAAGGTCATTCAGTTTTGGGTGGAGGCACAATAGACCTCTAGGTCGCAGTGCAATACACTGAATATATAATTCATTCATATGTTAATTTTAACACATCCGAAAAATAGAAATGTGCAAACAAAAATATAAACACGAAACGAAAATATTTTATAAATTACATGACGTATTTAAATGAAACAATTTATCCCTTCAGTTTTCAAATAGGTTCCAACCAAAAAATACCCCCTCACGCAGATCTGGTGCTTTCATTGAAAACAATTATAATACAAAAAAAAAAAAAATAAGAATGGAATAACCAGAACTCGAGCACTTTCAACCTTCTATTAAAATTGTTTAAATTAACATTTCCGCCGCCTGTCTCTCGAGCATTGTAAGCAAAACTTACTCCTTAGAAATGAAAACAACACTGTTTTCCAGCATCCACAACATCCTGTCCCTCATAGCTATCAAAACGTTCTTCTGAAGTCCCACGCTCTTATTATACGAACTTACAGTAGCTATACTTACCCAAACTTGAGCTCATAAGGATACATTAAACAAGAAGTTAAAATCACTTCCTTTGACGTATTCTGGTTTTCAATGCAGAGGTGTTTTAATTATACCATACTCCGTTGTACCGCCCACCAGACATGAAAACTCAAGTTGAAATTTAACGACCCATGAACAGTTGTGGAGGAAAATGTAAAAAGGAAATAACCATAAGAGATGTCTCAGCCGCACAGAGTAGTATTTATAGCTCTTTATCATAGCAAATCATATTTTTTTTATTACAAGGTTGTGCAGGGATAAGGCAGTAGAATTTTATAATTCATAGTCCACGATAATCAGTTTAAAATAATAAAATTATTTGCCTTGGCGAGTTTTGTAAATATTTCTGCGGGAGATATATTTTATGAACTGAAATTGAAAATCAAAACTATTGTCACCATCTTTTTGGTGACGGGATAGATTCCAGGTTAAAAAAAGATTATTTTATAATTATAAGTCGAATGAAAAGTTATATACAACTTTGTTTTTGATTATTTGATTATTATTAGTATGTTTTTTTTTTTTTTTTAAGAAATACACAAAACTTTGTCTTTCTTTAAAAAATGAATGCAGGCATAACCATATTTAAAGAAGGCCAAATGTAAGTTTATACTGCAATGCTTACATATACGATGCTAACAACTATAAATTGAACTTAATCTTTAAAAACATGTATTCATTCAAAAAGAAAATACACGACTGTGTCGCACGAACTCGCTCCTATGTAATAGGCTAGGAATTTTAAAAACGAATGTTATTAAAGAAAACTGTTCATAAGCATAAAATTTATTTTTTAAATTCTTTTAGTTTTTATAAGAGATAAAAACAGAATTCGATGCAAATATTAATTTACGCAAGAACAAAAATTATAAGTCGTTGTAGTGGTTCCTTAAAAAAATAAGCTTTCATGTACAAAATCTTAAAAACATTTTTAAGAAAAAATTTTGGTACGCCAACTTTAAGTATTTATTATTGAAAGAATGAGAGATAAATTTCCAAGAAAAATAATAAGCTGTTCATTAGATATCGAATTTTCCAAAAAAAAAGACTTTTTCCAAAAATTGAACAAATATATTTTTTTAAGTTTTGAAATGCAATGTTTTTTAAACTTTTTAGGAGCTTCTCTATAAAAAAAATTTCATTAAAATACGTTATGGCGATAATGAGAAATCCAAAATTCGAAAAAATCGTTCAATGGTAGGTAGGTACTGTCATTAATTTCTAGATTTCAATTTTTTGTATTGAATTATAGATCGTAAAAATTAATCAAAAGAAACAAAATTTTAAGAAAATTCTCGGAACCGTTTTCGAGAAAAACACGATTTTCGAAAACCATTTTTTAACATTTGTATGGAAGGTACCATTAGTTTTGGATAAAACAATTTTTTTTCTTAAATCTTGTAGATCATGTTAAGTAACTTACATTTGTCAAGTTTAAAAAAAATCGAGCACGGGGTTTTCGAAATATTGAGTTTCCAAAAAAAAATTTTGAATTTTTTTTTAATCCAAAAAATAAAAAATTGAAAATTTGAATATGTAATAATATTCAAACTTTGGAGCCTTAGCATACAAAAAATGATTTCAAGCGGCTGTACCGTTTTCGAGAAAATCAAAAACAAAAAAATGGACCCGGGAGGGCTACCAAAAATAACAATTTTTTGGAACATTTTTTTCAACCAGTTTCAACTAGTTTTAACTAAAATTCTGTGGGACAGATTTTGAGAAAAAAAAATTTATAAAATTTCGAAAAAAATCGTATGGCAGGTACCGTTATTTTTGGTCTTAAGAAAAAGAAAAAAACGTGCGGGGGGAAAAAATTAAAACGCATATTTACCAAGTTTGAAGAAAATCGGCCAAGCCGTGTAGGATGTAGTCGAACCGACAGACAGACAGACAGAATTGCGAGACCCACTTTTTTGGTCTTCGCTATCATCGTAATGTCAACTTTGATCGAAATCTGGAGTTCGATTTTTTTTACGAATGCATAACTTGCCTTATAGTACCTATAAGTCGCAAGTAAAAATTGTTTCCTTCATGATAACAAAATGGTTTTTCAATAAAAGGGCGAGGATTTTGAAATGGATTTAAACAAGCTGTTTGTGAGGTATTAAATGGATAATGGAACATGACATCGTTCAAATTCTCCCTTTGGCTTTTTCCGGTGGCATGGACCCAAGCGCTCCAATTTTCTATGACTTTTCCGTATAGATACGGATGAATTTGAGTGATGGCCTGTGTAATGTTCACAATAAGGGTATCGGCCGATAGTAGTTGATTCACGTAGATCAGTGACCCTAAAAGAAAAAGTCTATTGGGGTCAAATCGCATGACTTTTATGCAAAAATGAGTCTCATCGTTTAAGATTATTTTCTGCCAAAAACTGGTTTCCTCTTCCAAACGCTCCGAAGTGCAGTCGAACAACCGACGGCGTTGTCTATGGTCATGAGCTTTGAGCCTCTGGGTCAGTTGGTTCTTGACAAACACTTAAATGTATACAGTTTATATTTTTAATGATTTAAATATTTTTCTGAAGAACAATTGGAACAAATTTCCTTCAAAAAATTCTGTATTTTTGTTTTTGAACTCTAACAACTAAGTTCATAATTTTATTAATTTACCAAAAAATATTTAAGTATTTAACCCTAATTTATTATAATTATTATATATTATAAATTTTAACACACAAACATTCGTCGAAAGATTTACTGTCAGTAGTTGTACAGCCGAATTTTCTTATTGACTTAAATAGTCTACTATAGTAAACTATTTTGTAACATGTTAAAGCCATTTTAGTAAATTACTAAGGATTTTGCTAATTTTAAACGATTTTAACATATGTATTACTATCTCTCAGGGGCGAACGCAGGTAGGGGTTTTAGGGGTTAAACCCCCCCCCCCCCCCCGAAACAACCAAAAACTACGAGTTCATTTTGTTAAAGAAAAAAGAGACAAAGTGCTATTTTCGTGCCATATTAATATTAATGTAAGTTCAATTGATTATTAAATTATCGGTTCTCTGCGTTTTTCTTACGACTTATAGGTACTATAAGGCAAGTTACGCATTCGTAAAATAAATCGAACTCAAGATTTTTATCAAAGTTGACATTACGATGATAGCGAAGAAAAAGTGGGTCTCGAAATTCTGTCTGTCTGTCTCTTCGACTAAGGCCTAAGAGCATGGGCCGATTTTCGTTAAATTTTCCTTTTTTTAAAACCAAAAATAACGGTACGAATCATCTTTTGGAAGCCCTCTTGGAACCATTTCATTTTGTTTGTTTTTGATTTTCTCGAAAACAGTAAAACCGATTTTAATCATTATGAAGCTCCTCCAAATTTTAAATATTGAGCGTTTTTCTTTTTTAGTTCAGAGAAGTACCTGAACTGTCAAACAAAATATCGTGTTTTTTTTTTTAGCTCAGAGTGTATAACAGTTCAAAGATTGTGTTTCTTTTTTTGTTGAGAGCGTGTTCAGAGATTGTTCAGAACGCACTCTATGAGCTCGGTATAAAATAGTAGACAGAGTTAAATGCTGAAATCATTCTGACAGACAGAAAAAAAACTCAAAAACTCGCGTGTGTTTATAAAATAATTCAGAGCTCTTAGAACACACTTGATTCGGAAAAAGTTGAGAGCATGTTTGACATGCTCATGCTCATGCCAATTATTTTTTTTGGAAACTCAATATTCCGAAAACCCCTGCTCGATTTTTTAAACTTGAATAAATAAAAGTTTCTTAATATAATCTACAAGATCTGAGGAAAAAAAATTGTTTTAACTAAAAATTAAGGTACCCACCATGCAAGTGTTAAAAAATCTCCGAGAATTTTGATAAATTTTAATTTTAATTTAATAAAAAAAAATTAAATTAAGACATTACTGAGTGTACCTACCATAAAACCAGTTTTTCGAATTTTGAATTTGTCATTATAGGCAGAACGGATTTCAATGAAATTTTGTGTAGAGAAGCTTCTAGTTAAAATTGGTGTACCAAAATTTTTTTTTAAATACATATGTTTTAAAAATCTTTTCCTTATGTGTCCTTATGTTTTCGGATAACTCTATTTCGTATGATCGCAAAAGTACAACAAGATATGATTTCACGTATTAATAAACTCCGGAAATAATTTATTTATGAAAATCTCATATTTTTTTAAAACCCCCCCCCCCCCCCCCGAAATTTTTTTCTGCGTTCGCCCCTGCTATCTCTTAACATTTTACTAAAGTTAAAATCACAAACTGGTTACTTTAACTTTTAGTAATTTGCTAAATCCATATGAATTCTGTCATTTTCCTCGAAAAAAATTTCTTCCCAATTTAATTTGAAAAAGTAAAATTGTGTTTTTTTATGATTCTATGATTTATGATTTTATGATTTAGTTTTTAAAAGTAAATAAATTACATAAAATGTTTTCGGAAAACGAAGATTTCGATATGTTTGAAGACTCAGCTTTGTGTAGAAAAGTGCGATGATTTAAGTCCCAAACAAATCCTTTTGAAGAGCTGAACGATAGAGAATTATGTTCCAGGTATAGATTTGCCAAGACAACAGATCGGTTCTTGGTTGAAAACCTGAAAATCCTAGACTGAATTAAAAGCCGTGGGCTTCCAACTCACTTAGACCTCAAGGATCCGTTGTGATACCACTAAAGAAGTTACTCATGGGAGAGTAATGAATTTAAACAAACCATTTCGTGCTTTTAATGAAGTTAGAGAGACATTTTGTGTCGATCGTTGCAAGTTCACTGGTATTATCGAAGAAGGGATTACCTAGATAGTTATTCCTTCTATCGGAGAGTGCTGGACATGTACATAGAAGGTGTTGGACTGTTTCCTCTTCCTCCTCATCCATGCTGCTTCTACAGAAGTCATTTGTGTAGACTCCTAGCCTCAAAGCATGTCTACCTATGAGGCAGTGTCCTGTTATAACTTCGATTGTAGAGCTTATATTTTGTCTGCTCAGGGAGATCAAGCCTTTTGACCGTTTTAGGTCTATGCTTGGCCATATTTGTTTGGTTGCCAGGCAGGTGGTACCCTGTGACCATCTAGCATTTGTTGATTCTAGAGCATATTGTTTGAGAAGATATTTGCATGCAGCAAGTGGTGTTCCTATGTTATGTTTTTGTCTAACAGTAGGCAGAAGTGTTCCGTTTTTGGCGAGCTCATCGGCTTTGTAATTTCCCGGAATGTCTCTGTGGCCCGGTACCCAAATGAGGTGAATATTAAACTGTTCTGTCATTTCATTCAGAGATGATCGACAATCGTGGACTATTTGAGAGTTTGTGGAGACAGACGCGAGAGATTTGAGAGCGGCTTGGCTGTCCGAGAAGGTTCGTATATCATTGCAAGATATAACATTTTCTTTGAGCCAGGATAGTGCCTCTTTAATCGCCATTACTTCTGCCTGGAATACACTACATTGATTGGGAAGTCTATATGAAAGACTGAGATTCAGTTGTTTCGAATAGATACCACTTCCAACGCCGTAATCGGTCTTTGAACCGTCTGTATAGAAGTGTACCGCATTGTCTTCCAGGGGTCTCTCTTCTTCCCAAGACGATCTTGAAGGGATGGAAACAAGGAAGCTGTTATCGAATACCATTTTTGGGGTGGTATAGTCTAAGCGATCTGGGATAGATCTGAAATTGTCTAAGATAGTAGTATGACCAGTATTGTTACTGATCCATTGAGAGGTGGCTCTAAGCCTCACGCATGAGTTGGCTGCCACCATTTTGGAGAAGATGTCAAGAGGTGTTAGGTTTAAAACCACTTCCAGGGCTGCGGTTGGTGTTGAGCGAAGTGCTTCTGTGATGCACATACCTGCTGACCGCTGGACTTTAATGAGTTTATTTAGATTTACCATCTTGTCCAGTGCGGTCCACCATACGACAACTCCATAAATCTGTATCGTTCTGATTACCGAGGTGTATAGCCAGTGGGTTATTTTTGGGGAGAAGCCCCATTTTGATCCTATTACCTTTTTACAAATAAAAAGCGCTACGGTAGCCTTTTTTATTCTTTCATCAATATTTGCCTTCCAATTTAGTTTTTTGTCTAAAATGAGGCCTAAATATTTGGCTTGGTCGGAAAAGTTTAATGGTATTCCTTTAATCTTGGGTGGGTTATTCTGAGGAATTTTGTACCTTCTCGTAAAGAATACTAATTCTGTTTTATGTGGATTGACGTCCAAGCCACACTGCTTAGCCCACTTTGTTAGCCTATTTAAGTCATTTTGTAGGAGTTCTGAGAGAACTTGGGGATGTTTCCCAGATACAGATATTGCAACGTCGTCAGCATAGGCAATGGTTTACTACCATGTTCTATAAGAGAGGCGAAAGGACCCCACCTTGGGGGGTACCTCGATTCACCGATCTGGTGGTAGTAAAACTTCTCATGCTGGAAGTTATATTCCTGCTTTTGAGCATGAGACTTATAAGGTCTATGAGTGATTTCTCTAATTTCAGCTTGTCCATTGCTGTTGTGATCGCCTGGTAGCTGACGTTGTTGAAAGCTCCTTCGATATCTAGGAAAGCTACTAGGTTGTATTCTTTGTATTTGAGGGAATATTCAATACCACGTACCAGCGAATGAAGTGCTGTTTCTACTGATTTTCCCTTAGAGTACGCATGTTGAGCTGTGGAAATGAGACATGGTTTTAAGTTATATCTGATGTGAATTTCAATCAATCTTTCCAAGGTTTTAAGAAGGAAGGATGATAGGCTGATTGGTCGTAGATCTTTAGGGTTAACGTGAAAGGGTTTCCCTGCTTTAGGAATGAAGACTACTTTTGCCATTCTCCAGGCTTTAGGAATATATCTCAACCTTACGCAGCTTGACATAATGATTTCCAATGGTGGAATGATCATGTCAGAGCATTTTTGTAATTCGGCCGGAATGATTCCGTCTGGTCCTGGAGATTTATATGGATCAAAGCTATCTACAGCCCATTGCAGTTTTTCCCGCTTTATTAGATCAACTGTGTTGCTTGTAGCGGTTTGAGACTCTGATGTTAAGTCGTAAAGTATGTTAGAGCTACCTGGAAAGTGGGTGTCTAATAACAGATTAAGAGATTCTTCATCTGTGGTAGTCCACGTGCCCGCTTCTGTCATTAAAGCACTGGGTATAGTTGGACTTTTTGAGAGAATTTTCCTGATTCTTGAGGCTTCTGAAGTATTGTCTATTTTTCCACAGAAGTTTCTCCAAGAAGACCTCTTGCTCTTCCTTAATTCTTTCTTATATTGCCTTAGAGCTTGTTTATATAATTCCCAATCAGAGGGGGATCTAGTGAATTTAGATCTATTGAAGAGTTTGCGACAGCTCTTCCTGAATGGTTCTAGATCTTTGTGCCACCAGTGAGGTTTCTTTTTACCCTTTAGAATGGTAATAGGGCATGAAGTCCTCATTGATTCATTGAAGGCTTCGGTGAGATGATTTACCGAGAGGTCTAGTTCATCTTTGGTGGAGGAGCTTATAAGAAGGTTGTGGTCAAGCAGTTGTGCTAGTATCTCCCTATATCGTTCCCAGTTAGTGTTACGGTGATTGCGAAATCCCGTAGATATATTTGCCACATTACTGAGATCAAACTGAATGTATATGTGATCAGAGAAGGAGTTCTCTTTTGAGACATGCCAGTTTGAAATCAGGTTATGGATCGAGTCAGAGGTAAGTGTAATATCAAGTACCTCTTTCCTGTTCTTGGTTACAAATGTAGGTTCATTACCAATATTATTAATGAGTAGATTAGTGCTTAGTATGTAATCAAATAAGGACTCACCTCTCTCATTTATATCAGAGCTACCCCATACCGTGTGATGGGCGTTAGCGTCCATTCCAATTAGGAGACCCACTTTCTTCGATTGCGCGTCCGCAATTGCCTTCCTTAAGGTGTCTCCTGGAGCTGGGCTGTCGTGACCAAGGTAGGAGGATATGAGCCAGTAGGTGGCTTTATCCGTTGTTAAGACAGCGGTGGTAGTGTCCTTGTCGCTGTAATCGGGGAGTAAAAATACATTTAAGTCTTTTTTTACTAATATGCATGAGCTTGGTTCACTTTTCTCCGATGCATACAATAGATTATAACCAGGAATCCTGAGGCCTCTGATGATGGAGTTTGAGACCCACGGCTCCTGTATCAAGACAATGTCTTCTTTGTTCCTATGCAGTCGGAGTACCAGGTTGTTTGTGGCCATGATGGCGTGATGGAGATTAATCAGAACTAATCGCAGCATTGCTACTTTTAGCCAGATCAACCTCCACCACTGTTTTATCGGCGTTTTCATCGTCTGAATAAGAATGAAGTAGGGCTTCCTCTCTCAGAGTGATGCCTAAGGTGGAGTCTTCAGTATCCATGTCGGAATTGCTGTCGACTATAGATAATTTTCCGTCATCCCCTGCGGAATTTAATGAGCTAAAATCGGGATTGTATAGCATCGCCAGGTTCCCAAAAGTGATAAGTGCGATCGATTGTATACACATGTACAAATTAATCAAACTGCAAGGGTTGTGATGCCTATTATGGCTCGGCACTACATAAACAGAAAAAGAAAATTACAAAATAAATTGATGAGATGCCACAAATATACGAATAACCAAATAAATTGCAGGTTGTTACTTTGACTTCTGACAAATCAAATTATTAGGTCCGTTCCTCAGATTTTTTCATGAACTGTCATGGTTTGGACGTGTTCAGATGCACCGTTTTTTAATAAAAGGTAATTAGTTAAAAACGGTTTACAATTTTGGAAGAACTAGTAAATTACTAAAAGCTTAACAAATTGCTAACTAGTAAAATTCTAAGCCCTTAATAATAGGTTTTTTAAAATTTTGCCTCAACGCAACCATTAATTTTTTTATTTTAATTGTTTTCAAGTTTTTTTCTAAAATAAAGGGTGGTCCAACGAAAACACACGATATTGTAAATAAAACAAAAAGTTTTCAGGGAATTACCTTATTATATTTTATTATGATAGACGGATCTATGACAATTATGTGTGAAACAAAATATCGGCCAAATGCTCGCCACGGCTACGGTGGCATATCTCTATCCGATGGTCCATATTTTCAATGAGTCTTGACATAATTATTGAGGTTCAATGTCGTTAATGTGCCGAATTATCTCATCCCTTAGTTCTTGAATTGTTCTTGGTTTACTGACGTATATTTATTTTTTTTTAAATATCCCCAAAGAAAAATGTCCAACGGTGTCAAATCACATGATAGTGGCGGCCAATTAACATCACCACGACGTGAGATAACACGGCCATTGAATTTCTCGCACAAAAGAGCCATTGTTTCGTTGGCTGTGTGGCATTTGGCACCATTCTGTATTGGAAACACATATTGTCCAGGTCCATATCCTCAATTTCTGGTTACAAAAAGCCCGTTATCATCTCACGATAGCGAACACCATTCACGGTAACTGCTTGACCGACCTCATTTTCGAAGAAGTACGGCCCGATGACGCCGCCAGCCCATAAACCGCACCAAACGGTCACTCTTTGTGTATGCATCTGCTTTTCAACAATCACTCGTGGATTCGCATTTGCCCAAATGCGGCAATTCTGCTTGTTAACAGATCCACTGAGGTGAAAGTGTACCTCGTCGCTGAAGATGATTTTCTTTGTAAAGTCACCATTCACTTCTGTCTGTTCAACCAACCATCCGCGTATTGACGGAGCTTGAAATGTTCAGTAGGCTTCAGCTTCAGCAATTGAATCTTGTAAGCGTGTAAATTCGCATCAGTGATGTTCGTGAGATGTTCAATTGTTAGGCACGACGACGAGTCGAGGTTGATGGCTCTTCTGCTACAGTCCACACTATCGCGTAAAACAGCAATGTTTTCCGCAGAACGAACTGGGTGAGCATGCACAGGTGTTTTCACTTTTCCTACAGACCCGCTTTGCTGAAATTTGCGCACAATTCTGCCGATTGTGGACACATTTGGTCGATTATGCTGACCAAAAAAATCACGAAGTGCATTATGGTTTGGACCATCCTTTACATAAGGCCATTTTGCTATAGGTATGGCCGTGATTATTGTTTAACTTTAATTTGAATCGTTTTTATTTTAGGAGAAGAAGATTTCCTCGAAATTAATCTGCAAAATGTTATTATGAAAAGGATTAGCACAGACATAGTGAGAGAAACAATGAGGCGTTTGGAAAAAAAAACATTTTTGGGATCTACTCGTTCAAGATCAGTGAAACCAAAAATTTTATTCGCTACAAATGCTCTGCACTTAATTTGAACCCATTAAATTCATCTGTTTAAGGAACTAACATGAGTTTTGATTAAGACCACGGGTGGCCGTGGCGCGATGGTTGTGTGATCGCCTGTCAACCTCAATATCACAGGTTCGATCCCTGCCGTCGTCTATGTCGTCTTTAATTCCATTAAAACCTTCTATAAATTGTCATCAATGGGTTACTGGTTTGCTCATTACATGTTGTTTAGGCATAACACTAACACCATGTGATTGAGTTAAACTAGTATGCCCAACAAGGATGAAAAAGGAATAAAATAATGCGAATTATAAGTGACATAGAAATAAGACACGGCAATTCTCCGCTTTAGTTCAGCCGACATCTCTGGAGATAAAAAATATGAGACAACCACCTTCAGTCTCAGAACATCGTGCCACACATCTTTCCTATCCTTCTTTCTCTTCCGTAACTTCACGCCCACGCTGTGTTGAAAAACATTTGAAGGGTAATCATATTTTTGTCAATCGAGACCACTTAGTATTTGGTAAAAGAATTTCAATACCCCAGGCATCCGCTAAACTTTATTCCTACGAAATAATAGTCAATAAATAATATTTGTGTAAACTAGATCCCAAAATTCAACTCTACTGTTTTGAACTATTTGTATGTTAGTACAGTATAATCATTTAAACAATCATTTGAATTACGAGTGAACCACATTCTTCTAACGAACATTATACCTTCAACGCTATATTTATGGACGATAATAATAATAATTCAAGATCGTACCAGATGTTCTTCTTGTTTTTTTTTTTTTTTTTTGTTTACAAACTAAAACACCTTGAGTGCATTTGAGTTTTGTTTTTTGTGTGCAGACATCATCACTGAAACAGGATATATCCGAAAATCAATCACAACCACCGGAAGCAAATAGAAGGTAAAATCGAAAAGAAAAATATTTATACAGGAAAAATATCTATCTGAGCTATGTATCTAGATTGGCTTGTATACAAATAGAATAATGTCTATTTATAAATGGAACCGCACGAAACAATAATTATAGAATAGGTATTTTACCAGGGACAGCTGAATTTGATTAACATCTCGTGCTGTTCCCAGCACGGTTATCAGATGTGACTAGCTATTTACAAAACGACTTGACAGGAGCTGGTGGTGATTTCAAGCTTTAATAGCACACCATAAAACTGCTTATTATAAATATTTACGTACATATGTAGAATTTAGTTTAACAACTATCCACAGAAAACAGTTCAAGATTGCTGCTAGTGTGATTAATCCACACTCATATAAATTATATCAGTCCTCATATTTTAATCAAAATGATATTCTAAGTGATTTGCTTGTAGTCTGAGAAATTAATTTTTAAAACGAAAGTTTAGTTTTCAATACAAGAAATATTTCTTAACGCTATTCGAAAATAATAAGACACTCTGTTCTTATAAAGTTCGTCAAACTTTTTGTAACAACCAACCAAAGTCTAGAGAAAAAAGTCACTACCCCTGAGTAGAAAAACACAATACCAACCTATTAACGATTCGTCAATAAACTGCGAGTTCCTTATATGTATATGATCTGATTTCATTTAAAGTTCTGTAAAAATCGCATCACGCCTGGTTGGTGTGGTGGCCAGCCTTGGATGAGGAAACCATTTTTAAGGACGTCACAAAAATTCAGAGACCGGTATGTATCAGTACAGCAAGTGCCATGCAAACCACGCCAACCACGGCCACTCGATCTTTTCACGAAGGAGTTGGCTGCCAAAAGTGCTCTACAATTTAAAATTAAATAAATTTAAAAATAAATTTGGTGGTGCTCGTCGTGAACCAAGATCTAGTGACATACAACTCTCAACCATTCATATGTGTGCGTGTTACCAGGAACGAAGCGGACCTACAATTTTCTGCCGATTCCGAACGGTTCATGAGCAGCACTTTCCATGACAAGAGATATACTCTTAGAGGATTTGTCAATTTCTCGGAAGAGGCGGTACATCCCTGAAAAAATTTTTTGCAGCGGATGAGAATCGAACTCGAACCCAAGGGGTACTACGCTCTACAATTTAAAGAGTGTAAATATTGGAAGAAGCGCTACTGTGGTCACAGAACCATTGCAAACTTTACTGACATAGACCTTCGAACAGATACATAGATTTTAACACAGTTACAAATATTCCAACAAGAGAGATAGGGTTGGAAAACCGGGTCGTAAACGTAAATCTTGTTTCGATCCTTATAGACGGTTTCAAAACGGAAGCTGGGGTAGGTTGAGGCATCTTCTCAGACAACCCACCCATAAATAGATTATTAAAGCTCCAAAACTTTTGCAGTGTTTTCAAAGCGTAAGCACTTACGCAGTTTTGCGAGACCACAAAATATCTTTCTACATGTGAGCTGATGAACAAAAACATTAATATAGACATTCAGAGCCATTCAGTCAAGTGTCACTAAGTCACAACTGATTGCTCGTTTCGCTATATAGGTAGGTAGAAATGGCGAACACTGGCATTCTAGACCTGTGGCCCAATTAGCGCTGAAGTGCGCCATTTTGATACTATAACTCGTATCAAGCTGTGGGTGGAATTGGCATTGGCAATATGGCCATTCTCATGGAGTCATCCTATTTGAAATATGTTCAAAAATATGGAAGGATCTAGTAGGTTTTGTTGTCTCTTATTGTGTATTTGTTTTTGCATATTAATCCGGAAATTGGATCACCACACTCATCCGACACCATCTACACTGTGCTTAGATAGGCATCTAGGCGCTGAAACTGTAGTCAAGCCGAATGAGTGATCATCCCGCATCACGCACCGTAAACTTCCGTCAAAGCCCTCAGTCCACTAGCTTGGAATCTAAGAAGTCAAACGAAAGGCAAGCCACGGAAGTAACCGAAGTTCGTCCCAGAGCCGTTTCGTCGCGTTGAAAAAACAGATCAAGTATTTGATCTTCATTTCCGAAAGTTCGTCAATGTCGTCAAAAAATTCCCTTTTTAATGATTGTACTCTAAGTTTGCCGAGGAAATCGAAGACTGTTTCATTTTTCCTATGGTCCCTACGGATATGACAGTGAATGTTGTAGGAAATGCCTAGCTTCGCTGCATGTTTTCTTATTATCCAGTATTACTTACAGGTTCCTACGATGCTGACTATATCTTGCCTGGGTCTGCATATCAGAGAAAGTGTTAAGGATTTTTATTATAGGTGGCCCAAATCTTGTTAGATGTAATGCAGTTAGTAAAACTGCTCCACCTACGGGTTAGGTCGCTAAAAAAATTGATAGAATATTGCCCTTCATAATACCGAGTGGAATGTTGACTCTTTCCGCAGTGAAATATGAAGGGCTGATCCTTAGCTGGCCAGCTCGTCCATCCGTTCATTTTCATCAACGACCAGGCACAATGACTCGTTGCCGTAATGAATTAATACTGAATTAATATCGGGTTTCAAGGATTTTTTGGCCAGATATTTAAAGGAAAGAACAGAATATCTACTGAAGCTCAGAAGACCTCAATTGGCTATCTTGGTTGGAATCCTTACGAGACAACTCAATGGGAACCCATATGAGCAGAATGGGCATCAGCACATCTATCTTATGCAGAGGGTGTCAGGATGAAGAGATGGAAGAGGACTCTACTCCCTTCCTTTGTGAATGTCCCAGCGTAACAAGAACAAGAATGAGCTTAAGTGAAAGTTTCAATTAATTTCCAAACTTCCAAAAACATTGATATTTATTAATTTTTTTTATGTTTGTCCTTAAGTGGGTTCAAGGTCAATTTTTGTTATTTTGTCTTTATTTGTGACGTTTCGGATGTGATTACACCCTTCTTCAGACTATCCTTTTAAATTTTGATGTATAATATAATATATAATGTTTTCAATTAAAATTTCATATTAAATAGGTCTGAAGAAGGGTGTAATCACATCCGAAACGTCGTTGAGCCCACTTAAGAACAAACATAATTTTATAAAAAGAAAAGGTCACGAAAAAAGGAAACATTTAATAATTTTCATTCAATCGCAAATTCTTAGTTGATAGGTAGTATCTTAAGATTCGTATGCAGTTTTCATTTTAAATCGAGATACACATGAATAATAATTTTTGAAGAAGAACTCAATTATTTATTGTTGTTCATCTTGCGTTGAGTTTCTTAAATTTGGACAATGAAATGTGGACTCAACTCGCTTCATCCATGGCTTAGATGGATCTTGTCAGATATTTTGAAGCTCTTTAAGGATTTTCCTGCTGGTAGAAAAAAATGTTTTCATTCATCGTGCTCCCAATGATATGCAATCAGGGCACGGGTTCAGAGTTATTGGCATGTGAAAAATACTTTCCTTGAATATTCTTTTTTATTATCAGTAATCTAAATTTAACTATAAAAAAAATATTCTATGCCAGGGGTCGCCAAATGGCGGACCGCCGACCCATTTTGTGCGGACCGCAAGAACACAGCAACTGGCACTACAGAGTACGTAATGTATTTAAAATTTATCCCTCCCATTATCTTTGTTGACGTCAATTCGAAAAGGGGCCGACTCATAGAATCCGTCACTTGCGTTGCGGTAGCTCGATTAATTACACAATTTCTTATGAGAAGCGACCCATTCACCGGACGCAACGCAAAAAGTAGCTGAACTTTTATTTTTTCTTCCCGGCAGGTCCGTTGACATCAGTTGCAATAAAAGGCATATGAAGGTACATACTGTATTTGGTGCATCACTGAATTCCGAACTCGTTCTGGTGAGTTTTGTAAACTATAGTTTACTTGCAAATGAGTTTTGTCCACGCACACAAAAATCCGAGTACGCATACAATTTTGTGATTTTTTATATTTTTATGGATAAAGTGGATAGAAAATTTAAATGAAAAATTATTTACTCTTTAATTTCACTTACTGATTTCTTATAAATATTATGACTGCTTTTAAGCGACAGCGATTTTTAATCTTCGTTTTGAAGTCGAATTGAAAAACGAGAAAGAGATGGCGAATTGCGAAAGCGTTGATCGTCAGAGTGTTGTTCCATGTAGACAAAAAATGTAGACTACACGATTGTCTACGTGTATACAATTCAACGTATAATACAATTCACGATTGTCTACATTTCAATGTCAACAATGTAGATAACGTAGACATTCAATTTTTCTTATTATGTTTCGTCTAATAAATCAGAAAATTAAAACAAAGTTTATATTAATTCAATCTTTCACTCTGAAATTGTATTTATTTGAACACAGAAACGAAACCTGTAGTCTACAGGCATTCCTTTCGTAAATTAATGTGAAGGCATTATTACTCGTATTAGGATATGAATATGCTTTTTTTAACAAATTTTTATTGACCTGTGGCTGCGAATACGGTTTTCTGCAGTATTTTGTAGATTTTTGTTGCACACTGTAAAATATGCTACATATTTGTTATTTTTTTCATTAAAAGAAAACCTCGTTGCCGAAAGCTTTATTTTTTCGTCGACCACACATATTTTATTCGCAAAGAGACTCAATATTTGAATAAAAACTCAAATTAAGAATGGCAAATGACAGATTGGCTTGGCATGTTTTGTCTTCATTGTGTACATTGTCGACATCATAGTCGACATTGTCTACATTGTATACATTGTCGACACAATTGTCTAGGCATTAATATTGTAGCCAATCAAAGTCGACACGTAGGGGAACAACAGTCGTCAGTGTTTTGTGTTAATTTTGAGTGACGGATACCGCGACGACCCACGTGCTTATTTTACGAGTTTAAGTACCTACCTGAGTTTTATTACTATGGAACCGAAAAAAAAAATGTTGAAGATGAAAATAGACAGTTTTTGCCAGAATGTCCCGATTTATATTGTTTTACGCTGCCAAATTGTGATGGAGCAATACCAATGTGCTTGTAACCAAACAGTGGAGTTAATTAAAAGCTCGAATATAAAACGACATTACGATACCGAACACAAATAAATCATTTGCCAAAAACTTTCAACTTGGTAGTGATCTGCGTAAGTCTAAAATTGCAAGTTTATTATCAAGTTAATCATCTTCGACACATATAAGTCGCTCAATGACTGAGCAGAAAAAATGTGGTGAGCCTTCTTTACGTATTTTTTGGACTCTGGCTAAGCATATGAAATTATTTACTGATGCTGCGGTAGTTAAATAATGCTTTCTCGAGGCGAGTAATGCTTTATTTGAGAACAAAAAGGATATTATTGAGACGATACGACGGATTCCATTATCTGCTTCTACAAGCACCAGAAATACACAAGTTTTGGCAGAAAAAAATCATTATGATGTGAAACGACAGTTAAATAATGCAAACTATTACGCCTTGGCCATGGATGAATTGAGGAGATATGGGCTCTTTTGCCTCTATTTGGAAGAATCCGAGGAGAAGACATGATCAAAGCAGTGATGGATTATTTTGATGAGTTATACTTGAAAAAGCTTTTATCGGTAACTACTAACGGTGCGCTAGCAATGGTTGGGAGTAAAAAAGGACTTGCTCACTTGTTGAGTAGCGATGGAAGATGTAATGAAAATTTGATTTCCTACCACTATATTATTCACCAAACAGTGCTTTGTTGCAAACTCAATCATAATTTTGAGCGTATTATGCAAGAAGTGATGAAAATAGTGAATTTTCTTCGTGCGAAATCATCACGTGCGACATCGTGAATTTAAATCATTTCTTGAAGAAGTGGATGAACAATATGACGATGTACTGTTGCATGATGATGTGAGAACACTTGAAGACATATTTTTTCAAGATAATCAGACTTCAAAAAACGCCTACTTAAGTTTTCTAAACGAAAAGGAAAATGTAGCTGCCATTGCATTCTTGACGGATATTTTTAAACATATCAATGACCTGAACATTAAACTTGAAAGCAAGGAAAGCTTGTATGGGAGCTTATGTCAGAAGTAAAAAGCTTTTCGCGAAAACTCGATCTCTTTATTAATGATCTTGATAATGAATGATTACACTTCCCCAATTTAAACAAAATAGTCAGCAGTTGCAATGAGATTGACGTCGGCCAATACAAGACTTTCATGGCGGATCTTAAACCGGAGTTTAAAAAAAGGTTCGCAGATTTTAAGAAAAGAATCTATGCACACCTTATAATTCAATTAAAGACTTTTTCTGTTATAATTATTGGTTTATTTTTTGTTTTTTAATTATGAGTTGTATGAATATTCTTGACGTTCTAGGTTTTATAAATTCTTCTTTTTAATATAGATTTGAAGATACTTTTGATGTAGAAATCTTAAATCGTTGCAAAAACATATTTAAAACACCTGATCCAAATAAACATTGTTTTATAATACAACGCTTGCAAATATTGCAGCACACGACGGGTAGGTTAATTTCTGGGCTGAACTAGATTAATAAAAAGTGCAATAAATTCTTTTATTAATTGAATGACTTCGTGCGTTCGTGGTCTAGTTTAAGTAGGTTACTTCTTGTCTTGTGTGGCACACTATAATGACACCATCCTTCACGGACAAGAAGTTTCAACAACTTATGCTGAGAAAACTATAGCGTTTGCCAATTACTTTAAGGATATCTTCAAAGAATCGCATTCCCTTACACATCCTTAACTTTATTGAAGAAGAAGCAATTGCTTTTGAGGAGTTAAAGAAAACGGTGACCTTCTTCAACAAAAAAAAAAAACCCTCATAAGACCCGTTACTGACAGATGTTTTAACTTCTCCTGAAGAAGTGGCCGACATTATCATCACTGGAAAATACAAAACAGCGATAAAATTTCATATTACCTACTTAAAAAGTTAACAATTCTGCATTTCTGATACCAACTATAATTTTCAACAACTGTCTGAACAACAGCTATTCGTCTGCAGCCTGGAAACGCCTAAAGTTGTCTCGAAAACATCAACCACGAAAATTTGGAAGGATATAGGCCAATTTCGGTGCTCTACTACATTAACAAGTGGAAGTTGGACATCGTAATCACTTATTAAGAAGAATCAAAAATTGCCTATCCTATAGACTTTTTTCTGTTAAGGTAGCAAAACACTTATCATAAACTAAGGGGATCAACGCTGGAGTCTCTCAAGGATTATAACTTGGGCCGCCGCTATTCAAAATTTATACTGCTGATCTATCGGCCAACAAACCAGAAACAAAGACGAAGCTATACCACATACGTCACTGCTTTTTCACAAGAGATTGCTACCAAGAGAGTTCAAGAACATATTAAAAACCTATGAGCAAATTATCTCAAATGAGGACTGAAGATAAACAGCGAAAAGACCGAACACTAACTAGTGACTATAGGCGTTTTTCTTTTTTAGTTCAGAGCAGAGCCTGAGTTGTCAAAAAATATATCGTGTTTCTTTTTTAGCTCAGAATGTTCAGAGCTTCGAATATGTGTTTCTTTTTTCGTTCTGAACATGCTCTGAACGTGTTCAGAGCGCGCTCTATGAGCTCAGAATAAAATAACTGAGCAGACAGAGTTAAATACTTTACACAAGCATTTGACAGGAGGTGGGAATTAAAAAAAAAATCTCAAACAATTAAAATGGCGCATGAAAGTAGTCGATCTAGTGCAGAGGGTAAGATTATTTAATAAATAACTTGTAAAATGTATTGTTTTTATAGCTTATTTTTATTTAAGGTGGCTTGAAATGGACAAGAAGTATGACGATTCTTTTAATTAGCTTGGTCAAAGACAATTATGACCGTCTGCAAAGTGGGATGAAGAAACCAATATATCAAAACATTGCAATGCAGCTAAACGACGAATTCAACTTAAACCTTACATTTGAACAAGTCGACTCCAAATGGAAAGGATTAAAAAAACTTACAAAAAAGTAAAGGAGGACAACGATAAAACGGGACATCAAAAAAAAATATGGGAATATTTCGACATTTTGCACGATTTTTTATATACAGCGCCAGAAATTAACCCACCAGCTTTACTTTCTTCGGTGGATGTGGAAGTAATGATAGCCGAGCACCTGGTTTCAGAACCCAGACAAAGCAGAGAAGCATCATCGGGAGCGCATGGAAGTATCCAAGAAGTTCCTGGATATATTCCAGCAAATGGTAGATAAGATGTGAAGCAATTGATATTTACTTTCTTTTTTGTTATTTTTAATAGACTAAGAGCAGATTTTGGGTGTGAAAAACAGCAAAAAAAAAGAAGAAGTATACGGGTTGAAAGCTTTATGGACTATTCACATGAGAGCGACCAACGAATAAAAAAACAAATGGGATTTAAAACATATCTAAGCCTAAATTCTCCACAAAAACTTTACAAAAGGGTAGCAATCTAGTTTAATTTAATGTTAATTTATGAAAATTTGCGTTGTAATTCATAAAATGAGAGAAATTTGAGAAAATAAATTGGTCGTCGCGAATTGCAATATGATTGCTACGACCAATCTATTTTCTCAAATTTCTTTCATTTTAGCAATTACAACGCAAATTTTAATAAATTAACATTAAATTAAACTAGATTCCTACCCTTTTTTAAAGTTTTTGTGGAGAATTTAGGCTAAGATATGTTTTAAATCCCATTTGTTTTTTTATTCGTTGGTCGCTCTCATGTGAATAGTCCTTTAGTGATTAAACGGTGCATCTAAAACCCCTAAACATCTTTTTTTAGCTTTCCCTCACACCCTATGGCTATGGCTCTGGGTCTGTGATGTTTTTGTGAAATGCTTTCTCATTTAGTTTTGTTTTACTTTTAAAGTTTTTTTTTTTTTGTAATTTAAGGATAAAACTCAAATGTAATACACTTTTAAAATAAAGTTTTGTATTCAATCACTTACTTTTTAAGCAACTAAAGACTGTTCTCGTTATGTATAAGAACCTATTTATGAAGTTTAATACCTTTCGTTTTAGATTAAGTGAGATTTGAAACAAACCAGCCTTATGCCTTTTCTCGTACAAAGAATGTTCATCATTCGAAACATAAATAAAGAGATTTTTTTAAACTTGTTTTGTTTTATTAACATAATGAGTTAAGTTGAATTCTTTGGACACAAAATCAAAAGCTTTCTTCATTGAGTCATCGAGTTATGATGATATTTCGAAAAGAATATGAGACAGTGAGTATACTTATACATTATACAACCCACAAGCGTCTCGAAGAACTTACCTTTATATTTTTCTTGATTTAGCAACTAGGAATGATTTAGAATGCAATTATTCTATTTTTGAATAATTCTCCTTTAATTTGTACGAGTAGATAAATAAAAGAATTTACACATTATGTTTTTGCAAAAGAATTCAAAATTTATTTTCACACATATTAAAACAATGAGTTCAAAATACTTTCTCTTTTTGTTTGGCCAGATTCTATGTCAATGGAATCTGAGTCATTATTGTTTTCACCAATGTCATTGTTTTCGACCATTATAAATTCTTCTTCAATGTCATTGCTTTGAATACATATGTTGTGTAAAATACAGGATGCAATTATATATTTTACAATTGAAGTCGGTTTTAAGGAATCAATATAAAAAAGCCTTCGAAATCGGCCTTTTAAAAGACCAAACGCACGTTCAATTACCACTCTGCACTGTGAATGCACTTTGTTGAATATTTTATGCTGATCTCTTAATCGGCCATTACCTTTGTATGGCGTGATGAGCCAATGTTTCAGAGGATACGCTGAGTCTCCTAAAAGATGTTGGTCCTCATTCATAATGAAATCACCTAAAACATACAGATATACAGGGTGATTGGCATAAGGTGTGACAAAAAGCTAGGGCGTGTAGGTTGGACTTAGACAAGAAAAAAATCGTATGGGAGGGGGGGGTCTATTTCCCCCCGTTTAGGCGGGAGGGGCAATTTAAGAAAAAAATCACTTAAAACAGAAAAAAAATTACAAAAAAATAACGGTCATACCTACAGAGTAATGCTATAGCATTTTGAAAAGCCAGAAATACATTCTTTAATTTTGTTTTTAAATAAAGTTGTTCGAGTGAATAGTTTTTGAAAAATTAATTTTCAAAATCAAAATTTTGAAAAAAAAAAATGAAAAAATTTTTTTTAAACAATTTTTTTTCAAAATTTTACGTAATTAAGTATTATTTTTGTATTCAATATTCAATGCTCTTATTAATTTTTGATCAAACACAAAAAACCGGATGTCAAAATGTTTTGTAGTTTTTGCGAAAATCAAAAATAACAAAAACTAGTTTTGTTCTAAGAAAAGCCTTTTATTTTAGTTTTTATACGTCTTTGGATTCTTAGGTGAATTTACGATTGAAAGGATTAACTTTCTTTTTACTATTTTTTTAATTGTCGTCCTATAAACATACAATAATGTGACAAAGTACTGGATTAACCATATTTAACACATTTTTTCATTGAGAACACCTGCGTGAGAGCATTGGATTAATATTGATCTGCGAATGTTTTTTAAATAATGCAGCGTTACACGCCCTAACTAGTGACAGAAAAATGCAATTGCGAAATAAGAACAAAAATGTTCCTGAATCTTGAAATCAATTTAAATAATAAATACATGCATATTTAGATAAAATACATAATTACTGTTTATTTAAAGTTAATCCTTTCTTTCGTAAATGCACCTAAGCCAAGCCGACCCCACCATAATAAAAAAGTGGCAGGTCAATTTTAAACCAATGCTCTCACGCAGGTGTTCTCAATGAAAAAATGAGTGAAATATGGTTAATCCAGTACTTTGTCACATTATTGTATGCTTATAAGACGATAATTAAAAGAATAGTAAAAAGAAAGTTAATCCTTTCAATCGTAAATTCACCTACATAAGAATCCAAAAACGTAAAAACTAAAATAAAAGGCTTTTCTTAGAACAAAAGTAGTTTTTGTTATTTTTGATTTTCTCAAAAACTACAAAACATTTTGACATCCGGTTTTTTGTGTTTGATCAAAAATTAATAAGAGCATTGAATATTGAATAAAAAAATAATACTTAATTACGTAAAATTTTGAAAAAAAATTGTTTAAAAAAAAAAAATTCATTTTTTTTTTTCAAAATTTTGATTTTGAAAATTAATTTTTCAAAAACTATTCACTCGAACAACTTTATTTAAAAACAAAATTAAAGAATGTATTTCTGGCTTTTCAAAATGCCATAGCATTACTCTGTAGGTATCACCGTTATTTTTTAATAATTTTTTTTCTGTTTTAAGTGATTTTTTTCTTAAATTGCCCCTCCCGCCTAAACGGGGGGAAATAGACCCCCCCCTCCCATACGATTTTTTTCTTGTCTAAGTCCAACCTACACGCCCTAGCTTTTTGTCACACCTTATGCCAATCACCCTGTATATCAGAATAAGATAAAAACATTTATGTATGTTATTCTTAGAAATAGGGATAATTTTTCTGAGGCTCGTTTTACTCGTATTATGCCATGGAAGAATTATTTTGATAAAGGTTTGTTTATTACCAGAATTTATTTTAGTAATAAACCACTTCTCCTCAACAACATCGCATCATGAATGGAGCCTGCCTCACCGGTGTAGCAATACAAAAATTGCATTTTATGGTTACATACTCCTTGAAGTAACACCGAGTGGAACCCTTTTCTGTTTATATAAGAGTTGTGGGATTCAATCGGTGCTCGTATCGGAATGTGAGAGCCATCAATTGATCCAATTACACCTATAATTTTATAAATTTAATTAGTGGGTACTTAATTTTTTCTTTTAGAATATATAAACTGATTTTTTACCTCGAAAGCGACTTTTTCTCTGATAATAGGCAGCCGTTCTGGCAGCTTCCTCTGCGGTGGGCCATCTTATGTATTTCTTAGATCTGTTAAGTTTTAGTAAAACATCACAGATTCCCGACACAATTCGACTCACGCTCGCAATGCAAACACCAAATCTGTCTGCAATAGACCTAGGATAGATATATACATACAAGTTATTATAATGGCCACATGAAAAAACACAAATGTATTTAACACCTCATGCACTCCGGGTTTCCGAGATACCATAAGGTTATCATTAATTGCTTCTCTATAAGCGTTGACTCCCTTCCAGGTCCATGATGATTAATTTCGATGGAATGTATATTTATACATAACTCCTCGAATACATCTGGATTTATCCTAAAATGTTGCTTAAACGTTGAATTACCGAATCTAGGAACAACTTCTTCGGCGTAATTTTTATTTTTAATTATTTCTACACCATTTACGTCCAAATCTTCGTCTTCACTATCCTCGATTAATAACTCAAAAGCTTTTTTAATAATAATTAATTCCTCCATTTTATTTCGTTAACAAAAATATGACTTACTCGCTGTCTTTCTTTTATGTGGCAGAAAATGACAGTTCGAGTTGACAAAAATATCAGTGTGACAGCTAAGTGCTCAAGTTCATTTCAAAAATAAATCAGAATGTTCAGAGCGCGCTCAGTTCAGAGAACGTTCAGAGTATGCTCGACATGTTCGAGCTCTGTTCAGAGCTGTGCTCTGAACGAAAAAAGAAAAACACCTTATATCATTCGAAGATGAGCGTTTGCAACACGCTGTGATGCAATTATTTAAATTAAATTAAATGAAAGTTTTCACACATCACTGAAGTAAAAGTCAAATCATGAACAAAGTACTTGGGAATAAACTTTTCCAACAAACTGAAATTCAGGAAGCAAGCAGAGTTGAAGAGAGCCATTTATTCTCTGCAGTTTGTCCATCCGCTACTCAGGAGGCGATATGGATTAAGTAAGAAGACCAAGCTGCTTGGTGTTCGACCAACTTTTCCGACCCTTTCTGACCTACGCCGCTCCCATCTGGCTTATTATATCACCTACAGCAACGAAGAAGATGAAGCAAAGAAATATGCTCTGTATTTGTATTGGACTACACCGCAACCCACTGATGAAGAAGTATATACCAACTAAGAAGCTGTATGAGGAAGCAAACCCCGAAGATCATCCCAGCTCAGAAGTCCAACAACTCCTCATCAAATGCGCACAAAAATGCAACAATTGCTGCTGTCATCTTCCGAGCAATATGATTTCTTAGCATTTACTGAGAGATGGCTAACTGAAACAACAATGAAGAAATGTTTAATTGTCATCAATACTCTGTGTCTGTGTTTCGTAAAGACAGATGTTCACTATCCACTGGACTAGAAAGAGGAGGAGGGGTGCTACTTGCAGTGCGCTCTTTATATGCTTGTGCTTAATTGTCATTGCCAACATCAAATAATTCATCTTCTAGACTGTATTAGTACCTTAACTCTTATTGATGTAAATAAATAAATAGAACCTAATGACACGTATATATACGCCTGAGCCATCGATGACTATCAATTTGAAGAAATCACCCATAACTACGACGCACTTTTTACAAAAAAAACATCAATCAGCACTACAGAGGATTAAAAGCCGTTGCATCAAAAATTATCACACATCTTGTATTAATAAAATTATGAATTAGATTAAGAAAACATTCATATGATATGGTATAAGTATATATCATTACATAAACCCAAATTTAGAGCCCCTATTGTTGTGCCAACAGGATCTAATTAAGTAAAAAGTTAGTTTTAAGTCAAATTGTATATACTCGTAAAACATATTGAAAAATAAAAAAAAAAAAATAAAGCCTTACGATACAAATCTAGAACATTGTCGAGTCAAACGTGGACACACTATTATTAATCTCCCTGACTTTCAATTATTGTTGCTCACAACGTCACAACCAACACATATTTCGACTCATAAAAATAATATTTGGATTTCTTAAATCAAAATCAGACGTAACAATTCCAGCTACTCTGCAAAATATTTATTTGTAGGATCGTATGACAATCATATGCCACTAACCTCTACTACCTCAACCTCTTTTAACTGAAATGTCCCAACATTTATTTGAAAATTTACAATTCTCTTCTGAAATTCAGTTTTGTGTTGATAATTTGTTTGCACATGACTCAGAGTGCCTCAGTGTATTGTTAATGCAATCAACTCTGAGGCGGTGGCCAATGGGCACTATGCTTTGTGTACCGTCATTTGTTTTACCATAGAACTCTGACTTCTAATGAACTAAAACCATTTTTGCCCTATGGCATTTCTATCTTTTATAGAAACTCATCAAATCGTAAATATCGGAGAAGCAGCGGGGCTAATCTGCTGGCTTTGAGGAGCAACAGTGGCTTGGCTGGGTCTAGCTCTGGTGCCATGGCCACTATCTACAATGCACTTGCTGGTAGCGGTGACTTCCCATTACGTTCGACGCCCATTCCATCATTGGTCACACCCAACCAAATGGCACAGGGTATGTATTCCATCAGCCAGTTGAACATGGAATTAACCGAACAACATTATGGGAGCAATGGTCGTCTAGAAATTACGTGTCTGGCGACAATACCGACACAAGTCGGCCTTGGCGAACAATACGCCGATTACAAAACGTACTCGGTTAAAGGTGAGTAACAAATAATATAAAATAAAATTCTACTACAAATTGTTATTTTTTTTTTTTCATTCTGTCTATAAATAATTTAATTTTCGAAGCCACTAATAATTAAAGGGCGTTTTTTGGTATGGAGGTTTTGTTTTCAACATTGGCGGAAGTAAATTTGACAGCTCATCTGTCACCTTATATCCAATATATTTAGCACTGGAATATACTAACTCCAGAACAAAGCCAGCAAAATTTTATTTGCTGACTTACGTACTGAGCTGCTGTTGTGCAAATAATTATTTTTATAAATAAACACTAGTGGAAAAGAATCATATTTTCGGCCAATACCATGACCATGAGCTTAATATTTTTGATGTTTTATGTCATTCTAAAACAAAACACCCTTTCATTCATATTTTCGTACGAAATTACATGCATAATTGAAAACAGAACAGCACGCACCTATATTCATGAACTGTTAAATTACATAGAAAGTAAAACATGAGTTTATAATTTGGTATAATGCTCCTCGGGCATTTTCACTTGAAGAGCGTCCTTTCGGTTCATTTTTTTGACCATTCGAGCAATTTATTTTAGGTCTGATACTGAGGCAGTAACTGTAGTTCCCCTTATCGTAAAGTTGAGTGTGTTCGACCGCCAATCCAGAGCGAGATCTGGCAATTGATTACCGGCCGCCCCATCCCAAAAAAAATAAAATGCACCAGTGGGTTCCACGAACTTGCTCTTATGTAACAGACTAGGAATTTTAAAAACGAATGTTATTAGAGAAAACTGTTCATAAGGATCAAATTATTTTTTAAATTCATTTAGTAGTAAGAGACAAAAACATAATGCTATCCAAATATGAATTTATGCAAGAGCAAAAATTATAAGTCGTTGTAGTGGTTTCTTAAAAAAAAAGCTTTTATGCACAAACTTTTTAAAAGCTTTTTAAGAAAAAGTTTTGGTACGCCAATTTAAAGTTTTTATTATTGTTTGAATAAAAATAAAATTTACAAAAAAAAAATATTGATCCGTTTCTGAGATATCGAATTTTCAAAAAAAAAAGAAAAAATAGTTTTTTTTTTCAAAAATTCAAAAAATATTTATTTTAAAGTTTTGAAATGCAATGTGTTTTAGACCTTTTAGAAGCTTCTCTATAAAAATTTTCATTAAGATCCGTTATGTGGATAATGAGAAGTTCAAAATTCGAAAAAATGGTTCTATGGTACGTACAAGCTGTAATATCTTAATTTCAAAATTTTTTTTATTAAATTAAAGATCGTAAAAATTAATTGAAAGAAAAAAAATTTTATCAAAATTCTAGGCGCCGTTTTCGAGAAAAATACGATTTTTGAAAAACATTTTTATTAATTTTTTAGCATTTGTATGGTAGGTACCTTTATTTTTAGGTAAAAATTTTTTTTTTCTCACATCTTGTAGATTATATTGAGAAACTTTCATTTATCAAGTTTAAAAAAAATCTAGCATGCGTTTTCGAAATATTGAGTTTTGAAAAAAAAAAATTGAAGTTTTTTTTAAAAATCAAAAAAAATTTTTTTGAAAATTTGAGTACACAATTCTATTCAGGTATTTGGGGAGCCTTAGCAAAAAAAAATGATCAAAATCGGTTGCACCGTTTTTGAAAAAATCAAACACAAAAAAAATGGTTCCATGGGGGGTACCCTCAATAACCAGAAATTTTTTTTCAACAAATACCTAGCTTTAATTAAATGAAATTTTTTTGTGTTTTTATTTTTAAAATCTGTTTTTGAGAAAAAAAAATGTTTATAAAATTTCGAAAAAAATTCGTATGGCAGGTACCGTTATTTTCGGTCTTAAAAAATCAAATCAAAAAACATCCTGGAGATAAAATTAAAACCCATATCTACCAAGTTTGAAGAAAATCGGCTGAGCCGTTTAGCTGCAATCGAACGGACAGACAGACAGACAGAATTGCGAGACCCACTTTTTTAGTCTTAGCTATCATCGTAATGTCAACTTTGATCAAAATCTCGAGTTCGATTTTTTTTACGAATGCATAACTTGCCTTATAGTACCTATAAGTCGCAAGTAAAAATGGAGAATTGGAAAATTTTGTAAGATTTATGGAAAGTTTCTCAATCGTTCTGATTGCGAAGAAAATTGTAAGTTCCCTGCTTTAATGTCGTGAAAACAGGACATACACAGGAATGGTGAAGAGTTGTAAGTAATTAGTCAATAAATTGTTCTACACGACTTGGCAATTTTATTTATTTTTATTGAGGATGTACTTTTAAGGATGTATTTAACTAAGTCTCCAGATTTGATAATTTGGTATATTCACCTCGAAATTGAGTAAAAAGCCTTAAAAAATAGTTTTCGTCATATACCATCCATATTAGTCCGTGTATCCATCCACTGCAAAAAGAATTGGGGATTGAAGAGTTGGAATGGTTTGCTTAGATTTTTTTCGATTTGCTAGGGGACAAATCTGAAATTTTGCTACAGGTCCTCTATAGAACGGATAGCTCCTTCAGTTTAGTTTTTTCTTTTAACTTTATTCAAGATTTTCATTGAAGTTCGAACCTTTAATTTCCAGAATTTCTGTAACGAAAAAAGTGTACAGAGGTTGAAATAATATTGAAAAATTTTACGAACAGATTGGATTTTATAAAAAATAAATTATTTAAATTTTACTTTTGACTTTTTCAACCTTTTTTTGTTCTTAGAATGTATTTATATTTTTTATCTTCAATGCTAGGTCACGTTGCGTTCTTGCGGTGAATTTTTGTTTACTTAAGACAGTTATCTTGCTGACTTTGCATGGTTAGTTCTGAGATTTAGGAAGTTCGAAAACATGTTGGTAAATGTCCATAAGTCTTAGAGTTTCTAAAAGGATTAAGAAAAAAAAATGAATCGCAGCTATTGATCTTGCGGATCAAGGTTATAAGGTGCTATTGAATTCTTACAAGAAAGTGTGGAAAAATCAATAAAAAGAAAAATAATTTCCTTGTGAGTTTATCTTTATCAATAAATTTTTTGTTGTAAAATTTTGGAATACAAAAAAATATATATTTCATTTCTGAAAAATTCGAACGAAACCGATCAAAACCTAAGGGAATGATCCAAAAATAAAATTAACATCACATTTCTCTTATCTCCATTTGTCGTGAAGCCCGCAGTTCTATAACAATTTCTCGGGAAATTAACAGACTACGACAAGTCAAAATTCATACAGTCGTTTTAAGAAAATTTGAGTAAATCAAAATTGTTGCATATCGCTTTGGTCTTCTAGGTATACTGAAACAAAAATTCGAACTGCTTTTTTAAGGAATTACATAGAAATGTTATGTACAAAATTGAAAGCAAACTGGTTAAACCATGGAAGTTTAAACTTGCTGAAAATTGAACCTACGGGGACTATACAAACTTACCAAAGACTAACAGACGGTGATTGAATGACGAAATCAGCATCGCGTGACTTTTTGATGATCAGGGCGTCAAATTTAATTAAAACCTCGATAATTTTTAAACTCGAAATCTATGACCAAGTTACATACATAAATGAATTTTTGAATATCAATCATCGACAATACGGGCTTTCAAACTTAAATCACAAATGAATGCCTTTATTGAGATATATCTCCTTAAAGAAGCAATATTTCCTCATGATACTTGGAGTTGGAGGTCTATTAAAAAAAGTAACACTTCCCAACTAACATTTCAGTTTCTATTAGCTTAGAAATATGGACATGCTGCAAGATTCAATTTATATAATGCCTCTGTAGAGCCTTCTTCAAAAATAGAAGTCATGGTTTCAATATCATCTTCTTTAAACCTTTTTCGAGTAAGACACAGAAGATTATCCGAGGCTAGAACAAATTTTTCGGAAATGATTTTATAAATGAAAGTAGAGAAGCTGGAACTTCTATAAAGACTGCTACGTAATAATGATATAGAAGCTTACGTCATTACGTCAGTGAGTTTTCAAAAGGTTTCTGTAACAATTTCCTAAATGCTTTATAGAATACTTTTCTTAACACAAGCAGACCTTAACAAAAAGCCTTTAAAGAAAATGTGAACGTTCAAGCTTCTAAGAACCCTTTAAATGAGATTTAAAAGAAACTGATAAATTTAATCCTCAACAAAGTTAGGAATATTAAATTAAATATTGAGAGTTTCATTGCAATTATAAACGAGCTTTTCGAAAAATGTACGAAGTTATTACACGAAGATCTAAGAACTTTTTTGAAAACTCCGCATAATATTAATATACGAACAATAAATTGCACAATGGCTTGGAAAATTGTTTAAAAAACTTTTCATTATTCCTATGAATGTTCCAAAATATATTTTTAAGTAATTCTCAAATAAAATTAAATAATTTTAAGAAAATGTAATGCTTTTAAGTTATGTTTTGTAAAAGTTTTTAAAGTCATTTATTTAGTAAAATATCAATTATGCTTTTATCAAGGAATATTATTGATTGATTTACATGTATCCATTTGCATTTTAAACTTTGAAGAAAAAATTAGAGAGGGATGAGTTCCGTATATATTTGAAATTCTGCTTCCTTTGGATGACACATACTTTAATCTAACATGACATCTCTATATCCCTCAAAGATCAAAATGGATATAAAGTTCTCAAAATTACAAATGGTTACACTGATACGAGTATGTTTGATATTTAAGTGCAAGTAATAATAAAAATATTACACGAAAATAATTTACGCTATTGACTAAAATGAACATTTCGATCAAATAATGACAATTTTCGTGACGTGATAAGACAATGATATTTTGCATATTCGAAGAAAAACATATACAGTAATCCCCGCTTAGTTGCACCTCGCTTAATTGAACATCCCGCTTAATTGACCGAAAAATTTGCTTTGCAAAATTTCCCGTATTAGTAGCATAGCTTTTCAGATGGTTAATTGAACCCCGTTTAATTGAATTACTCGGTTAATTGAACTTTAAAATATGCACCCGAAAAAAAAAAATATATGGACATTTTTCGGATAATTGGACGTACAATAAATTTTAATGAAACAAATATTAGAAATATTTTATTACTTAACCTACGTCTGAAGTGGTTTTTTAAAAGACAGGTATTATTCAAGATAAAGAGCAGCCGGAAAATGATATCGTGGTCATAGACAACATACTTAAGTACAATGGTTAAAGAAAAAGAAGAAGTTGAAGCCATATTACCATCGACTTTCGAAATTCTTCAGGACATTGCAATTCTACGTTTATACTTCTTACCACTAAATAAATTTACAGTTGAGCTGAAAAACAAGAAGACATTGTTCAAAACAAAACAATCAATCAAAATCAATCAAATTTTTTCAAACCAATGTATGCAAATAACCATTATGAGCCTTTTGAGGTACATACCTACTATTGTGTTTATTATTTTTTTTATCCTTTTCGAAGCTAACAGTGACTTTTTTTTAAGAATTATTTATTTCTGTTTCATAGTTTTAATTATGTATGTATTAGGGTGGGTCAAAAAAATCAAGTATCTTTTTTTTGGATCCGACACATGAAAACTAGTTCAAATTTGAATCATTTTGTATCAGTACTTATTAAATTATAAAATTTCATATGGTGAAATAGAATTTTTTTTTCTGCTGACATGTTAAATTATATTTCTTAAATAAAAACCTTCTTTTCCTGAAATAGAACATGAACTATCTTAAAATTCAAAAATTAACTGGGTAAATTGGGAATATTTATTGAAAAACTACTGAAATCAGTAGGCATTGGAATTCTACTGCGAATATCTTTTGAATGGCTAGAGTAATCGATTAACTACAGAGATCTTTTTTGTAGAGCGTTCAATTTCCTATAGAAATAATTGAAACTTATTTGACAATAATTATTTTTTATTAAGTTACAAAATTCAAAACAAAAAAGTTATTTTCCTTAAAATACTTCAATCTTTGACGTTGAATATCTTTTAAATGGTTGGATTAGTGAAAAAAGTATTTAAGACCATTTTTGTAGAGCGTTCAATTTCCTATAAATATTGACTATGCGATTGGTTAAACGATCTATTGTTGATAAGATATGACCATTTTTATATGATACTAAATTGAAAATGGAAAACTATGATGAGCATAATCTTCCCGTCAATATTAAGTACTTTCTAGAGGTACCTAGGAATTTGTTTTCATGTGTCGGATCCAAAAAAAAAGATACTTGATTTTTTTGACCCACCCTAGTATGTATGTATGTTTATTTTTTAAATAACACGTGTTCAAATATTTTTGTGTGTATATTCTTTTTCAGTTTTTTCAAGGTTTTCGTAAGTTGAAAATAAAATGTTCATAGTAAATTTCTGGGATGAATATTTTAATTTTTAGTTGACCGGCTCGTGCAATTATACGGGTTTCGTTTAATTGAACAGGTCGGTCAATTAAGCGGGGTTTCGTTAATTGAACCACCCGGATAATTGACCGAAAAATCTGACAAAATGGTCAGTGCAATTAAGCGGGGAATACTGTACTTAATAATATACAAATAATACAGAATACAAAAATCAAAACAAAGAAAGAGTGAAGTTTAATATAAAACAAATCGCTACGGTCAACAATTTAAAATCATATTTTACGCTCCTTTTAATTATGACGGTGAGGTCTCAATACAAAAAACTTAATAAAAATTTTTGTAGGTACCTAAGCCTAACAAAAGATATTCGTTCCAGTTATATTTTTTTCTTTGTGTATACGTGGCCTTAGCACAATTGAATAATACTAGTCCAGTCAAATTAGTATTTTACATCTACAAAAAATACTGCGTCGCATTTTTTGTTTGTTTCTTAAAGAGTACCTATTGGAGAGTGTAAATCCAAAAAGTTCGAACTAAAAACGCCCATGCATTGTCCGCCATTTTGAAAAAGGCTTTGGAAAGCTTGAACTCAATTTTCTCGGCTCCTTTCATATATAGAGCTGTATTTTTTTTAGGTTTGTACGTTAAAATATCTTCTTTAACTTTTGTTGAGAAAAAAATTTGAAACCTCTTTCCAAAAAAAAGTTATCGACGAAAAACTGTCGAGATTTTGAAGTAAAAAATGGTTTTTAACGTTTATCTCGCCTAATGTTCATCTGATCAAAAAAATACCTAAGTTGTTTTTTATAGATCACTTTATTTCCTACATTTTGGTATATTTAAATTTTATGTGCAACAAAAACTGTAGGAAATATAACCTGTCAAAATGGCCAATAGCCTGCGAAAATTAAAAAAAAAAAATTTACTCACGTTTAAAAATTTTCAAATTTGATTATGTTCATTATGAAATTTAAAAAAACAGTTCAAACTCTTTTCCACACCACCACCGAGGTAGAAATACGGCGCATTTTTTTTTTAATGTGGTGTCCCCAGGAGGTATAATCCACGATTCAATCGTTTTCGTTTCTATATCAGCCTATCGATTGCTCAATGTGGCATAGTTTCTTCATGTCGTTCTTATCTCCTTTTTTTTTGGGATACGCATGCAAACATCAATGATCATATTAGTTAGCCGGAGAAAAAGTTTTTATTGCGTTGTTCAATGGGAAGAAAAATGAGTCACTGGATTCTTTGCGATATAGCAACTTTGTTAAAACGTCAAAAACAATTAGTTTAATCTATCTACATTGCCTCCTAGTGCAGCAGCTGCTCGGCAATACACATTCCGTACCTACCATCTTGGGACTTGGATCGATGTTCACCATGACCCACTAAAATGGAGTTGGAAAAGAACTCCGAGAGGATTAGAGCCAGTTACAACCACTCAGGATCCAGCTCCACAAAGCATATTGCAAACTATATCCTGCAAATGCAAGGGCCAGTGTGGTCGAGCTTGTGGCTGTCGGAAATCAGGTCTGAATTGTTCCTTAATATGTTTCTACCAGGGTTGCAAATTTTTGAATTAAAAAAATCATAAGTCATAAGTCTGTAGATGATTTGTGAATTAAAAAAAATTTAATTCATAAGCTAGTTCGTAAATTTTAAATGCTTAAGATTGTTTTGACTACATAATTATTTAATTACTAACGAAGGTAGATTTCAAGCTTTTGTGTGTCATAAAATTATCATGCCAGCTTATAAATTTTCCAAATAATAATTTTTTAATCCATTAGCTTATGAATTAAATTTTTTTAATTCATAAGTCACTAGGTAACTTTTGAATTAATTTTTTTTAATTCTTAAGTCACTTACTTGCTGATGACTTAAATTTTTTTTAATTCATAAGTCACTTGGTAGGTTGTGAATTATTTTTTTTTAATTCATAAGTCACTTACTGGCTCATGACTTAATTTTTTTTTAATTCATAAGTCACTTAGTAGGTTCTGAATTAATTTTTTTTAATTCATAAGTCACTAAGAAGCTTATGATTTAAATTTTTTAATTCACAAGTCACCAACTGACTTGTGAATTTAATTTTTTTAATTCATAAGTCAGTAACTAGCTGCTGAATTACATTTTTTTTAATTCATAAGTCACTCACTAGCTTGTGAATTAAAGCCAAGCTTAAGCTAAAAAGTGACTTAAGCTTTTGCAACCCTGGTTTCTACTGCAGTGAAAAAACATGCGAGAATGTTCCTTCCTTGAAAAATTTACTGGAAGATGAAGACGCAGTGAAGACTTTTACTCAGCTGAAAACATTGAAGAAACTACAAATGACGATCCCAGCAGTACTAACAACGTTAATATGATCATTGATGCTCCTTTTTTTTGGGGGGGCTAGGCGTGCGCCCCAAAAAAAAAAGGAGAACGACATGAAAAAACTATGCCACATTGAGCTATCGATAGGCTGAAATAGATATTGGCCATTTTGACAGGTTATATTTCCTACAGTTTTTGTCGCACATAAAATTTATATATACCAAAATGTAGGAAATAAAGTGATCTATAAAAAACAACTTAGGTATTTTTTTGATCAGATGAACATTAGGCGAGATAAACGTTAAAAACCATTTTTTACTTCAAAATCTCGACAGTTTTTCGTCGATAACTTTTTTTTGGAAAGAGGTTTCAAATTTTTTTCTCAACAAAAGTTAAAGAAGATATTTTAACGTACAAATTAAAAAAAAAAACAGCTCTATATATGATAGCAGCCGAGAAAATCGAGTTCAAGCTTTCCAAAGCCTTTTTCAAGTTTTTGTATCTTCTAAATAATATTCAATATGGCCCAGTGCGTAGAAAGATGGACTGTTACACAGGAGATGCCGAGTTCGATCCATAAATAAAGTATAATCTCATTTATATTTTAAAATTATTGCAGACACATTAATTAATAACAATTCCAATGTGATACATGGTTTCACGTTTAAAATTGGTTAAATGTCCGAAAAACGTCTTCAAAGAAATAAAAATTTAATTTTGTTTTATTGCTTTATTGAAGCCTTCTGTCAAAACCTGAACTTCAGTTCAATTTCTAATAAGACTCTGTTTAACTTCTAATAGTTAATACAAGAATCTGGAACTTCGAAAATATCTGTGCATGTATGTACTTCAAAGAGGTTGTTCAGAAATCACTTATAGAAGTGCATAAAAGGTTTTGTAAGCTTGTGTAATAATCTCCTTTTTGTTCTTAAACAACCTTTACATTACAAATGACTTAAGGAACTTCGAAAATATATTTAGTTAGACCGAATCGAAGCTGAAATGTTAGTTGGGCATGCAAGATTCTTTATCAAGGATCGTCTAAATTTCTATGGGGTTCTTCTACTTTTTGATTTTATATTATTTCTTCCACTTCTCTTAAGAATATTTTGATTTGTTTTATTGGTAGAATTTTGTATGGTGCTTCACAAAGTTGGACTAGGATGATCAATATCTTATAAAGAATCTTCTTATTTCTTCAGGGAAACACCAACTATCGATTTCTTAGCAAGAAGAAAAATAGTTTATAGTGAATGGCAAGAGTCGAGTTAAATTGTCGAGTTAAATACCTCTAAATTATTTACTGTGAAGTTCTGTATAGTTCAAAAAATGTTATGTAATGTTATGTTATGAAGGGTGCTCCGGTTTTTATTTGAAAATTTTTATGTTTTTGTTTGAGAATAGATTGATGTAACTCATTACTCCCTTTGGCGATAACATTTTGGTACCAATTTCATCACCAGATCGTCGAATAGGGTCAAGAATTATTCTTAGGTGGTTATAACGATACATTTTCTTTCAAAAAACTCCAAGAACATAACTGCACGTATTGCCTTAAACTCCTCAATTCATCGAACCACTGTTCAGGAAGAAAGGTGTGACTGAAAATTCCACAATAATTTCGAGCAGTTTAAGGAATAATCTCATCATTTCGGTATCCGATTTCCTCAATTTCTTTCTGGATGACCAAACCTTATTGTTTAAACATTCCATACCTATTTCAATCAACAACACTTTTCGACTGACACAAAAAGGCGCAAAATTTTTGTTTTCAGTAGGAATTTTGAAATATAACTCCAACCAGTCGTCTAGGCAACGTATGTATGTATACAAAATTAGATAAATTATTCGACTGGGTCGCACGAACTTGCTCTTATGTAACAGACTAGGAATTTTAAAAACGAATTTTATTAGAGAAAACTGTTCATAAGGATAAAATAATTTTTTTAAATTCTTTAAGTAGTAAGAGACAAAAACAGAATGTTATGCAAATATGAATTTATGAAAGAACAAACATTATAAGTCGTTGTAGTGGTTTCTTAAAAAAAAAAGAAGTTCTTTATAGACAAAATTTTTAAAAGATTTTTAAGAAAAAAATTTGGTATGCCAACTTTAAGTTTTTATTACTGTACGTATGAAAATAAAATTTCCAAAAAAAAAATATTGAGCCGTTTTTGAAATATCGGATTTTCCAAAAAAATGATTTTTTTTTTCAAAAATTCAAAAGTTTTGAAACGTCATAGTTTTTAGGCTTTTTAATAGAATCTATTCAAAAAATTTCATCAAAATCCGTTATGTCGATAATGAGTAGTTCAAAATGTAAAAAAATGGTTCTATGGAAGGTACAAGTTGTAATATCTTAATTTCAATTTTTTTTATATACAAAATAATAATTTAAAAGTTTATTTCATAATTTTTATTTTATGATTTATTATTTTAATAATATTTTTAAAAATAAAGATAGTTAAAATTAATTGAAACAAACAAATTTGTATCAAAGTTCTATGCGCCGTTTTTGAGAAAAATACGATATTTGAAAATCATTTTTTAACATTTGTATGGTGGGTAACTTTATTTTTCGGTAAAATAAAACTTTTTTTCATACATCTTGTAGATTATGTTGAAAAACTTTTATTTATCAAGTTTACAAAAAAATCGAGGGTAGGGTTTTCGAAATATGTATTGAGTTCTGAAAAAATAATTTTGAAATTTTTCTTAAAATCCAAAATAAAATTTTTGTAAATTTGAATACACAATTCTATTAAAATTTTTGTAGAGCTTTAGCCAAAAAAAAAATGATCAATATCGGTCGTACCGTTTTTGAGAAAATCAAAAACAAAAAAAATGGTTCTTTGGGGGGTACATCCAATAACCATTCTTCGGAAAAATTTTTGTCAACCAGTACCTACCTAGCTTTAATTAAATGAAATTTTTTTCTGTATTTTTTTTTTAAATCTGTGGAACAGTTTTTGAGAAAAAAAAAATATTTATAAAATTTCGAAAAAAAATGGTATGGCAGGTACCGTTATTTTTGGTCTTAAAAAAAATAAAAGAAAAAAAAACGTGTGGGGGGAAAAATTAAAAATGATATCTACCAAGTTTGAAGAAAATCGGCCGACCCGTTTAGGCTATAGTCGAACCGACAGACAGACAGAATTGCGAGACCCACTTTTTTAGTCTTCGCCAACATCGTAATGTCAACTTTGTTCAAAACCTCGAGTTCGATTTTTTTTCCTAATGCATAACTTGCCTTATAGTACCTATAAGTCGGAAGTAAAAAAGCAACCCTCTTAATCTCAATACTCGTATACTTTTTCCTAGTGTACTCTGGAAACGATTATGAAAAATTGATAAATGATAACCGATATGTAGGAAAAACTTTATTGATATATAAAATGTGTACATCATTACATTAGGTGTGTTTTTTTGGGAAAATTATCCGTAGTGAAGTAGGATTTTATACTTATTACAAATACAAAGTTTTCACTGCCGATAAAAGTAGAAGTAGAATCCAACTGCGGATAGAATGTTGACGTTTGCTCGAGTCTCGAATACAAATGTTGGTACAATTGAAAACTCTTTTGTATCTCGAAGGCATGTTCGTAGAGTACGAAAAGTAGTTTGTTGTTTAGCATTTTCCATTGGGAGTTTACGTCTTTTTTTAGAAAACCATTTTTATAAGAAAAACGCTGCATTTTGTATCGTGTTGGTGTCGAACTCTTATAGAAAGCTGTTTAATAACTAAGGCGTTTTTTTAGGAGCGAAATGTCGTGGTCAGCTGTTATACTTTAGTTAAACAGCGACATTTAAGAGTTACTAGCGCGACAAAGCCTTCTTATGAAAAAAGCTGTTGAGAAATCCAAAACTAACTAAAGTCTGCGAACAGATCCCGTGACTTTTGTGGTGATAATTGTCAACAAAAAAAAAAAATCACAAACGAAACTTCTGCTTTATGAAGAATGGCTGGTGAACAGAAAAAGTAAATACAAAATGATTTAAATTGAAATTCATAAATAAAAACCTCCATATATATTTTCAGAAACAAGAAAATTACTTGGCAAAAAGTTATTGGTTGTTTTTTTTTTCAATTAAATATTTGACAACTAGTCAGTGATACCAACTTTAAAGAAGGAAAAATCGCACAACTGCGGATACGTTTTTTTGGGAAATCCTACTTCACTACGGATAATTTTCCCAAAAAAACACACCTATTATTAAGTTTCGCCTCGGTACCTGGTCAAGCGGCTATCAGCCAAAAAAAATTAATGCAGAATAAGTTTCTTCTTCTAAGTTACAGTGGGTTGCCAAATTAATAGGGACAGTCATGGATTTTAAGAAAATTGTATGTTTCCTTATCAAATTATTGAAAATCGTTTGTGTATTTTGATAAATAGATATTTCTTATAAAGATAAGATATTATTACATAAAAAAAAGTAGTTAAATAGTTTTTTTAAGTTAATAATCTTTAAATATAGTTCGAAATCAAAAAGAAGTAAGAAAATTACAAAAACTCAATATTTTGTAACTTTGCCTTTTGCCTCAATAACTGCTTGAATACGTTTCGGTATGCTATCAATGCACTTTTTAGCGCATTCTTTAATTGCAGGGCAGTGGTGCCAGACCTCTATTAGTTTTTCTTTAAGTGTTATTTTTGTTGTAATATTTTCTTTGGCAATTTTCATTTTAGTGATCTCCCACAGGTTTTCTTTGGGGTTCATGTCAGGGGAATTGCCTGGTCAGGATAAAACTGGTATGTTTTGGCCATTTAGATATTTTGTTGCACTCTTAACTTAATGGCACGGGGCTGAGTCATGCATAAAAAGATATGGTTCGTTGTTAGAGAACCATTCTCTTTACTGGGGTATGAGACGAGTTTGCAGAATATCCTTATATTGGTCCTGTCTCATGGTTCCCTGGACAATTTGGAGACGTCCAACACCTCTTGTGCTGATGACTGACCACTCCATAACTTTAACAGGATGTTTTACCATTTCTACGATGCAATCAGGATGGCAATTCTCACTGGGACGCGCGCCGCCGATCGAAACTGCTCTTATCAGCCAAAATTTCGAGCCCAAGACAAACGTTTTTTTTACCATTGTCTCTGTGAGCCGTGGTTTCTTAACAGGACTAGGACCCAAAAGTCTTATTCCGTTAACAACAGACTTAGAAACACCCGTTATAGTAGCTATTTCTCTTTGTAAATGACTCGAATGAGGTAATAATGTTCTTATTTCGTTTTTTTCTTTCTTGGAGTGATATCCAATCCTCGAACCATTCTGTTTCGGAAAAATGCCCAAAATCATTAAAAAATTATTATTCTTTTTTTAAGAAAAGCTTTGTTTTAAACAAAATAAATTACGTTACTAACGTTTCAATTAAAACAAAGTTCAAAAAATATCCACAAACAACTATCAGAAAAAACACCTTTCAGAATAATACTGGTTTTTCCTCGAATAAAACCGGGTATTCCCCGAATAAGACCATATTGAATATCTGCCGTCAACTTAAAATAACCGTTAAACACCTAGCCTGTGAAATAAAAATCACCACGCACACTTAGAACCAAAACAAATGCTCAAAAGAAAGCTAAAACATGAAAATTAATAAAAATTTAAGATGTCCCTATTAATTTGGCAACCCACTGTAGTAAAGAACTAATAGCATGACTTGTGAAACTTATAAAAAAGAATAATAGAGTGCGGTTTTGTTATAAAGTTGACATTTTAAAAAGGTTCCTCAATTGTGAGGAACTTCACTTAAAAACAAGAGCATACCCTTATTTAAATAATAACCTACTTATATGTGTGTGTATGTACCGTAAACGCACATAAAAATCTTCATAAGTAAAGTAGATTATTAATAATTTACAATGGAACCAAATGCATAAGCCCATCAACCTTTTTCGTATAGGTACAACCAACGTTATAATACAAAAATAAGTATTCTTTGAAGGATTTTATAATGCTTTTTTATATTTACTTTTTTTGTTCGTCCTTTTTTAAAAACCTAGCCATTCAATCCATTCATATACTACGCTTTTTTACGGTTGGCAATGAAACACATTTTAGGATTATTCATTTTCAGAAACACAAAAAATAATTTATGTGTACAACATCATCATGAGGACAAAACATTTTCCTTGATAATAAATGAGTTTTCCTTAATCATTGAAGATTTTGAAAGTCTATTTTTTTCCCTTGAGCTAATATAGTGAGCTATACCACTCGCTTGAAGGGAAAAAATATCTTCAAGATAATATTATATGGTTCTTGTCTGGTTTTGAAACAAAACCTATTTGTGTTTTATGAACGTGGATCTATTAGGTAACTTTGTACATGTTGGTAATAAAAGAATATGGAGCGACTTGAAGGGTGCATTTATAGGGCTTGATTCATCAGATTTGATTGGCTTAATTTATTTTTGATGGGACTCACAAGGGTGGCTGCTTAGTGGTATTATATTATAAAAATTCCTTAATCTAGAAAGAGTTTTGTTAAAGTATTATTTATGTTTTATCTTACACTTGAAAAATTAAGAGTAATTGAAGATATTCCTAGTATATGGAATGGAATACATGAAGGCGGATTTCTTTACATCTGAAATAGGGCTTTAGGGAAATTAACTTAATATTTTCGGTGAGTCGAGAAGTTTATAACTAAAATCTTATTGGAAAATGCAAATTTTCTTATGTCTCCGAAATTTCGTTTTGAGCTGAAGAATTGTGTAAGCAAAGATGCAGGCCTCGAAATTACTTTAACAGGCCGTTCTTCGTGATGCTAAAGACTTTGAACCCTCTTCTTGTGTGAATATTATCAGCAGAAATAAAGGAGACATACAATTTTCTGTGAATCCAAACGTAATTTTCACGATAAGAGTTACTTTTCAAGGCTCTATTACCTCATCGCAATAGACAGTAGCTCTTTAAAAAAAAATAGCTTTTGGTCTTAGGTGATGTTAGCTGCTAATCAATCCCAGATCTTCGGAGTGAAGTTTCAACGCACTACTCATTACGCCATGTGGGACTTCCGTTTAAAAAAATACTCAACACTTCGATATTGGTCCACATGTTAGTGTGTTGATCTCCGGCCATTGTAAACACAACAGTAGATCCGCAACGAATTACTTAGAATATGTTCTAGAACATTTTTATATGATTCTCTAAAAAAAATTATGAATAACTACATTCAACAATTTTGTTTAAATTTTGTCGAAAATAACACTTCGTAACTGTGAATAAAATAGAATTTTGACATTTAAAAATAAAAACTTCTCAATGAGGAAATCACACTTCCCTCTAAGACTAAAGCAATATACTTCATTTATTGCATGCTACTTGACTTAATTACGAGTATGGTCTTCAACCAAAAGTACACGTTTATGTTATTATTATTTTTATTATTTGTATACACCGAGTGCACAGAGAAGTAAGTTTCTCATGTTATGTTACTGAGAAAAACCTAAATAAGCTCAATCAAGCTTGAAAGACCTGTAATTGTCATATTTGACGAACCAAATTTTTTCATGATCAACAATTAAGGCAAAAAATACTACAATGTCCGAAAGATGGATATAAAACCGATGACAGGGTCGGTGGAGGCGTATACTCCGAAAAATTAAATCTTTGTCTGTCTTTTCGTCTTCCTAATCACTGTAGCGTGTTCCAGGCAGAGCTTCTAACGGGTGATTTTTTTGAGGTTAGGATTTTCATGCATTAGTATTTGACAGATCACGCGGGATTTCAGACATGGTGTCAAAGAGAAAGATGCTCAGTATGCTTTGACATTTCATCATGAATAGACTTACTAACAAGCAACGCTTGCAAATCAGTGAATGGGCCCTAGAAAAGTTGGCAGAAAATCCGCTTTTTTATCGACAAATTTTGTTCAGCGATGAGGCTCATTTCTGGTTGAATGGCTACGTAAATAAGCAAAATTGCCGCATTTGGAGTGAAGAGCAACCAGAAGCCGTTCAAGAACTGCCCATGCATCCCGAAAAATGCACTGTTTGGTGTGGTTTGTACGCTGGTGGAATCATTGGACCGTATTTTTTCAAAGATGCTGTTGGACGCAACGTTACGGTGAATGGCGATCGCTATCGTTCAATGCTAACAAACTTTTTGTTGCCAAAAATGGAAGAACTGAACTTGGTTGACATGTGGTTTCAACAAGATGGCGCTACATGCCACACAGCTCGCGATTCTATGGCCATTTTGAGGGAAAACTTCGGAGAACAATTCATCTCAAGGAATGGACCGGTAAGTTGGCCACCAAGATCATGCGATTTGACGCCTTTAGACTATTTTTTGTGGGGCTACGTCAAGTCTAAAGTCTACACAAATAAGCCAGCAACTATTCCAGCTTTGGAAGACAACATTTCCGAAGAAATTCGGGCTATTCCGGCCGAAATGCTCGAAAAAGTTACCCAAAATTGGACTTTCCGAATGGACCACCTAAGACGCAGCCGCGGTCAACATTTAAATGAAATTATCTTTAAAAAGTAAATGTCATGGACCAATCTAACGTTTCAAATAAAGAATCGATGAGATTTTGCAAATTTTATGCGTTTTTTTTTTTTAAAAAGTTCTCAAGCTCTTAAAAAATCACCCGTTAGCAATAAAAGAAGTCCTCTCTTAAAAATAAAATAAATTTGGTAGTGCAACAGCTCGGAGTGAACCAGGCAGGACCTAGTGACTTACAACTCTCAACCTTTCCTGTGTGCGTGTTACCAGGAACGGAGGGGACCTACAATTTTCTGCCGATTCCGAACGGCTAATGAGCAGCACTTTCCATGACAAGAGATACTCTTGGAGAATTTGTCAATTTCTCGCAAGAGGCAGTACACCCCTGAAAAAAACTTTGCAGCGGCTTAGAATCGAACTCGAGACCTTCGGCATGACAGTCCAACGCACTAACCATTATGCCAAGGGGTACTACCGTCCTCTCTTAGCTCATAGAAAACGTTATATCGACTACTGATATACATACGTATTTTCTCAGACAGCCAAGCCGCCATAAAGTCACTGCACTCTGTCTCCATTAACTCACTAACAGCCCAAAATTGTCGATCATCTCTGGTGGAGATGTCAAAACAGTTTAACATTCACCTTATATCTGTGGCCGGGTATAGAGACATTTCAGGAAATTGCAAAGCTAAGGAACTTGCAAAAAACGTAACAATCTTACGTTTGTTGGATAGCAAATCCAACATCGGTATACCCCTAGCTACTTGTAAACTTATGCTAAAGCATGATACCATATATAAAGCTAACCAAAGATGGACCAGCACCCCAACTTGCAGGTCTACTAAACTGATTTGGCCATTGTTTGATGCTAAACGCTCAAAACAACTAATTTCTATTGGAAGACTGCATATTAGCTCCGTTATAGGTGTCCTTACTGGACACTGCCTAATAGGAAGACATGCTTTCCGTTTTGGAGTTCCTGCAAATGATTTTTGCAGAAGCTGCATGGATGAAGAAGAAGAGGAGTCAGTTCCTCACTTTCTATATTCTTGTCCTGCCCTAGCACAAAGACGTAGACTCCACTTAGGAGACTACTACTATAACGATCCCAGTGATCTAAATAACTCCGACATTCACTACATTGTTAGTTCAAAATGGTTTAACGAGTAGGGTGATTTTTGAAATCGTGTGGTATCACAACGGACCAAATATTGGTCTAAGTGTGTTGGCCTTTTTCGGGCAGCAGCCACCTTAACCTAACCCAAAGATAATAAAAATGCTTGGTCATTTCTAAAAAACATTACGAAACACTACTATGTCTTCGGTTCCTACGCTCGTCTTCTATGACACTTCTTATTTCAGTTCACAAGAAAATGAGAATTTGCCTGCAGCACAGTTTTTTGTTAAATCGACGCTGTTAGATAGTATCATGACTCTGCCTTTTTATGGGATAAATCTTTTTTCGAACTCTTACAGTTGCAAGAGTACTGAAAAATTTTAACCCTAATAGTATCCCCCGATTGTTGTGAATAGGTGTTCTTTAATGTTGGGAAAACCATTAAGTAAGCCTTTCCATCTGCCCTGCACTATTGGCCTCTTTCCGAGGAGTAGATGGGAAACAGAATCTGTCGAGCGTGTTCCTAAATAAGGCGAATCTTCATTCTCTTTTATATTTGACTAATTGCACTTACATCCCTTTTTTCCAAGGTCATGGAAACGCTGATAAATTATAAGCTCAAGATATGTGTTGAAGAACCAAAGTTTCTCAATGATCTTCAGTGTGTCTGATGGTATATTTCCCCGATCAGAGGCACAACTATTTACATCGTTTATAAAAAAAGGAAGACTATTGCACTTGATATTTCAAAAGCAGAGTTTGGCATTAATCTTTCTTGTCGAAAATGCGTGCGTTTGGTATTGATTAATGTCTTCTTCTATGGATTAGAAACTACTTTTGGAACCATTCAATACCAATTGTATTGGACAGTTTTAAGTCTTTTATTCATAAAATAAATGCACGACTCTCTTTCTGATGTTCATCAAACATCTTTTGCCTAAAACTGCTAATTCATTAAATTGTTTTGACAATACTCTCAGCTTCTTATATTCGTTTCCAGATTCACGTCCTTGTCCTTCTGATATGGATTTAGAACGGCAACGTATGAAAAGCTTATTAAATTTTGATCTCGGTAGCATTTCCAAACGGTGAATGTAGTTTTCTAAAAAAAGTGCTTAAAATTTCTCCCCTCCAAGCATACAGAGTTCTAAGTCACTAGGCTAAGGCTCTCTGTGAACCATAATAGCCGCTAATTTATTTAATTGGTTTTTCTTATAAATGTCAGAATTCTAAAGATTGGGAACAACAAAACAATCACTTTGAATATGAAAGTTATATTTCTAAAATAAATATTTTTTATAATTATTTGATGGTTCTGGCTTTGTGGAAAACCATCAAGTTGTTCGATTCTTCGACAAGTAACGTTTCTGAAATTTGTGATTTGTTTTCGAGATACTTCAAATCAGTTTATGCTTTTGACATTCCGTCTCAATATCTGCCAACTGTGCCTCAAAGATTTAGTCTTGGCTCCAGGGGCGAACGCAGAAAATAATTTCGGGGGGGGGTTTCAAAAAAATATGAGATTTTCATAAATATATTATTTTATTACTATATTGTAGGTACCTACTTGTTAATTACATATTCTTTATTGTAATTAACATAAATATGTTATAACTAAATAATATTTGCTCTTAGGGATAGGACCTATCGGAACAATTTCATAAAGCTAATCGCAAAAACAAAACATCATAAAGATGTTGCAACGAATACCTATTTTGCAAATTAGAATAATGTTACCAAAAGTTGGAAAATATTCACTGAGAGGGCGTTTTTGGTGCTTCCCATTTGGGCATTTTTATTCCGAAATTAATTCTTAGACATAGACTTTTACTACGGGCCCTGTAATGGAGGCCATCATTTGGTTCGCTAAATATCATTAATGCAACAAGAAGAAAAAGAGTGTAAGTGATTCCATAAATTTACCTAACAATAGAGTTATAATAAGTTCTAGGTTCGCCTAGTGGTCTAAATCTGCAAAACTAAATCTGGCACATATTAATACGTGAAGTTATAACTTGTTGCACTTTTGCGATCATAGGAAAAAGAGTTACACCAGCAACACTCAATTTGTACCTACGTTAACTATACTACATAATTATAACCAAAACGCTCTCAGAGGGTGATATGTGCTACTCATTCGTAACTTGTTTTCAACACACTTCGACCTTGGAGCCATCAATAACTCAAACTTGCTCCGTTAGTCCGTTTTCTGCCCTATACATAATGTAAATTATCAAAAACGCAATTGCTGTTCGCTTCGTGTCTATTTGTTGCGTTAAAATACGAAGACACATAAAATAAAATACACGACTGGATCGCACGAACTTGCTCTTATGTAAAATACTAAGAATTTCAAAAATTAGTGTTATTAGAGAAAAAGCATAAAATTCATTTTTTAAATGACTAAAACTCCTTTAGTAGTTGGAACTAAACACAGGATGCCATGTGTTTTGAGCAAATATTAGTTTATGCAAGAACAAAATTGTTATTCGTTTTTATGGTTTCTTAAAAAAATAAGCTTTTGTATACAAAATTTTTAAAACATATTTAAGAAAAAATTTTGGTGCGCATATTTAAACTTTTTATTATTGTTCGAATAAAAATTTAATTTACAAAAAAAAAATATTGAGCAGTTTTTGAGGAATCGAATTTTCAAAAAAAAAAAATAATTTTTTTCTTTCAAAAATTCAAAAAATATTTTTTTTTAAGTCTTAAAATGCAATGTTTTTTTAAACTTTTTAGAAGCTTCTCTAAAAGTAAAGATTAATTGAAACGAAAAAAAAACTATCAAAATTCTCGGAGCCATTTTTGAGTAAAATACGATTTTCGAAAACCATTTTTTAACATTTTTATTGTATGTACCTTTATTTTTAGGTAAAACAAATGTTTTTCCTCAGATCTTGTAGATTATATTAAGAAACTTTTATTTATCAAGTTTAAAAAAAATCGAGCATGGGGTTTTCGATATATTGAGTTTCCAGAAAAAAATTTTCAAATTTTATTTTCAAAAAAATAAAACTTAAAATTTGTATACCTACGCAATAATATTTAAACCTTGGAGGGGATTCATAATGATTAAAATCGTTTGTACTGTTTTCGAGAAAATCAAAAACCAAAAAATTTGTTCCAAGGGGGTTTCCAAGAATAACCATTTTGTTGAAAATTTTTTTCAACCTTTACCTAAAATGACGAAATGAAATCTTATGAATTTTTTTTTCAAAATTCTGTGGGACAGTTTTTGAGAAAAAAATATTTATAAGATTTCGAAATAAAATCGTATGGCAGGTACCGTTATTTTTTTGTCTTAAAAAGAAAAGGAAAAAAAAACGTGTGGGGAAAAAAATTCAAAACGATATCTACCAAGTTTAACGAAAATCGGCCCAGCATTTTAGGCCGCAGTCGAACAGACAGACAGACAGACAGAATTTTGGGACCCACATTTTTCGTCTTCGCTATCATAGTAATATTAACTTTGATAAAAATCTTGGGTTCGATTTTTTTTACGAATGCATTACTTGCTTTATAGTACCTATAAGTCGTAAGAAAAAACAACACTAGCAGAAGAATTTATGGCACGAAAATAACACCTTTTTTTTTCTTTAACGAAATGAACCCTTATTTTTTTGGTCGTTTCGGGGGGGGGGGGGGGTTTGAACCCCTAAAACCCCTACCTGCGTTCGCCCCTGCTTGGCTCCATTCATGTTAGCAAAGCGGAGGTTTTAAATGCTTTAAAGGGAATTGATGACTCCAAGTCTCCTGGACCTGATGGATTATCATCATTTCTCTTCAAACTGGATTATTTCTGAATGAATGGAAAGTATCGTTTCTAACTCCTATCTTTAAAGCGGATTCCAAACAAGATATTTCAAACTATAGACCAATTTGTAAGATCTCAACTATACCCAAGCTTTTCGAAAAAATAATTTCCGACAAGATATTCTTCGTTGTGCGTGAGCATATATATATTTACCAACACGGTTTTATAACAGGAACAAATCTTTCAATTTTTGTCAATTATGTGCTATCGAACTTTGAGAAAAACTCCCAAACTGATACTATCTTTACGGACTTTGCTAAAGCCTTTGATAGAGTAAGCCACAAGCTTCTCCTTCATATGCTTGGATGTCTAGGATTTCACTCGAGCCTCCTTAAGTGGATTGAATCTTATTTAACAGATTGAGTGCAGATTGTAAAAATTGAGAGTTCTTTTTCAGACTATATTCATGTTTCTTCAGGAGTTCCGCAAGGAAGGCACATCGGCCCTCTGTTATTCCTTTTATTTATTAATGATATTTCTGAGATTTTTAAAAATTCTCAGTGCCTTTTATACTCTGATGACTTAAAGCTTTATAGAAAAATAAATACTTGTCAAGACTGCATCCTTCCTCAAGACGATTTTTCTAGACTCTCCGAATGGCGTGAATTAAATTCTCTGCATTTAAACGTATCCAAATGCCAAGTTCTTTCCTGCTCCAGGAAAAAAGATATCATGCATTTTAGATACGGTTTGCAGCGTGAAACTTTGCAACGTGTCATTCAAAAAAAAAAATCTAGGTGTTATCCTGGATGATAAATTAACATTTAAATCGCACATTGATTTTTCAGTAAGTAAATCGAACTCTATGCTAGGGTTCATAAAAAGAAATTCCCGTGAATTTTCAAACATTTTTACGTTACGCAATCTTTTTTTTCAATGGTAAGGTCCATCTTAGAGTACTGTTCTGTGGTTTGGAACTCATATTACATATATAACGGCAATAGTTAGAATCGAGAAAGTGCAAAAAAGGTTTACAAGGTATGCTATCTCCAAACTTAATTGGAATTTGGAAACGCCCAGTTACCGTAGTCAATGTTTATTAATCGGGATTAATACTCTCGAGCTTCGCAGAAATTTTTTTCAATTTATGTTTGTTCGTGACATTCTCATTTCTGTTAGAAAAAATTGGTTTTCATATTCCCCCAAGAGATACTCGTTCCACTGTTTTATTTTATGTACAATTTCACCGGACAAATTATGGTTATAATGAACCAATATCTCGTTGCATCAAGGCGGCAAACTCAATTTGTCAAAATGTAGATTTTTTGGAAAATTGCTCAAGAGAGACTTTTAAACATAAAATTTTATTTCTATTATTGAATTATATATAATATGTTTTTGTAAATTTCTATATCTAAATAACTATTCATTATCGCTATTTGTTAATTTACATTTCATATGCATTTATTTAAGTCTTGTTTTTCGCATTCATTTAAAAAAATTGTTATTTCTAGTCTGTAAGAGTTTTCTGATTGACTAATAAACTAAACTAAAACTAATCCCAAAATCATTTTGAGAATGTACTCGATTTTTCTACTCGTAAGCATAGAACCATCTCAATTATAATTCCCTCGAAACTTCTTCTTTGCTTTCAGTGGAAGTCGAAAGGCCACCAGAGACTGCTTCAGAAACAACACCGCCTAGCATCGGAATGGCAGCATTAGGGAATGGTTCATTCGCCCCCAGTATACACATATGGCCAGTGACAACACTTTTATCTTGTTTGATATTTTTAAGAATTTAAATTACTAACACAATCATTTTTTACATTTATTTCTAAGTATATTTATATAATTTTTTTTAAATTTCTATTCGATAAAACAACGTACCTACTAAATTACTAAATTAAAAAAAAAATAATAAAAATAAAAATATTTAAAGAGAATTTTGATAATTATTTTTTAGTACAAAATAAAGAGAGTTTGTATTAGTAAAATTTTTAAAAATAAAAGGAAGTCAATGTCATACAGTTATTGTGTGCGTTAAAGTATAAGTTGTAAAGAAAACTCTTCAACCAATTCATGATTAAATATTAAGATATTTTTGTTAAAGTGAACAAAATACAATAATTTTTTAAAAATGAACAAACTTTTTTGTATAAAATGAATTTCATAAAAAAAAATGATTAAAAAAAAAACAATACAAAAAACTGATGTGAAAAATAAAATAATAATTAACTGAAATCTATTTACAAAAGCTCATAAGATAGAAGACATTCAGTAGAGTGATTAGGAGATTGTAAATTTTTGTTTTCAAAGATATGGGGAACATTGTTTTTTTTTTGTAATAATTGATTGTATATTCTATTGTAAATGAAAGAATTTTCGAAGTGAACTATTTTTTGTAAGAGAGAAATAAAATAAACGAACAAAATAAAGTTGTAATTATATAGGAACAAGAAACTATTAGAAAAAAAAATTCTAATTAAGAAACAATACGTTGTATGAAAATTATTTAGATAGAAGATTCGTTTTGAAATTGAGAATTTGCTTATTGTCACACGACTGTTAAAATGAGACTTTGATTTTGTTACATTAAAAGCTTTTTGAATTGAATTTTATTCAATTTACTTATTAGCTCAGTTTATGGGTACCTATACATAGCTTCTTTTGTTTTTTGAGAATGTTTAACTTTTTATAAATGAATTAAGAATCTTACAGATAGATCACAGTTTACATTTTATTATTATGGTGACAATCGAATTATAACTAATCTCCCAGATAAATGTAGGTGTCGACTATCCAGTACAAAACAAATTTTCACCACAAAAATGATCTATTAAGCTTATGTTTTTGAAGATTCTTGGCACAGGAAAAATTATTAGCAAAAGTCTTCTCATCCTGAAACAGTGTTGATTGGTATCTAGGAATGGAAAAATTGAAGATATACACAATTTCAATAGCAAGGTGCATAATTTTGAAAGAAAAAAAAAACAAATGTTCATGAACAGCTAAGTCATTAAGTAGCTGGAAGTTCTGTGTTGAAACAAATTAAAGTAAACGAGTCGATATGACCTAGTGCTCCGTAACGTTTTTCCACGCGTTTTTTTTTTAATGATGTTTAAAATCAAAAATATTTATTGCGAACAGAAAAAAGCCCAATCTTGTTGCTTATATAACTCAAAAACCTAAAACTTTTCTTATAAATAATATGTTTGTATACATGGCATATGAAAATTGTTAAAAATGTGTATATAAAAGTTGCTAACAATTCGACCTCAGCACCACATTTAGGGTTTTGTGGTTTGTTGTATTTGTATCGCTTAATGGAAACTCCCTAAGTCCTTTTATATATTTTGGGAAATTTGTAATTGGGTTTATAGTGACAAGAATTTGGAAAAAAATGGGAAGTATTTTATTTGGAAATACAGCAACATGTAACCTAAATTTTGGTATTTTATTAAATATGAAGATCTTAAGAGAGACAACTCAGTGTATTAAAAAAAGGATTAAGAGAGTTTCCATTAAGCGACGATGATGCATCATGATTAATAAGTATTTTTGGTACATAGATAAAGAATTTTTGGTCAACTTGACTACAGCGCCATCTATCAAATATTTTTGCACAGCCAATATCAATGTGTTCTCAATTGGTTCAGTCTTCCGGAAATAACATGATTTCAAACAACGAACTGAAGTTCTATAAAAAAGATACAATAACTGAACTACAATACAAATTTTGAAACATGTCATATGAAGTTAGTACAGTATGTATTTTAAAGTATTCGATGATTTTCATTTTAATGCTGAATTCGATTAAAATTTGCAAAATCGTTTTTTTATCAAGAATTACACGAAAACTGTTTCAATATCGTACCAAAGCGACTAGTTATTAGTTTTTTTTTATTATTTTATATAGCATTTCATACTTTTGCTAAAACAACAAGATTTATTAATTATTTTCATTATGAAATCTTTTAAGATGTACCTACACGACTTCAAATCCTGTTTAACTTACATTATAATCTAATTTTCTGGGTAAATATAAATATTAATATGGTTCGTTAAATTATTGAGAAATCAATATTTAATAAGGAAATAATTCTTCTATTAAATGAAACTTAAATACAAAATGAAACAACATTGATTTTGTTTTGTCAAAAATTGAAAATAAGGCTGAAAAAAACAAGAAAAAACCAACATAATTGCTTAAATTCTTTGCAACATCTTTGCTGCTGTACAACTTTCAGTTGGAAATGGTTTTGAATATCATAAAGTCGCACTACTTCGTGGCCCTAAAGTTCTTCAGAAATATACAGCAGCAAGAAGGACTCACTTGTGTATAGTTAGACGCGTTATTACATTAGACGAAAAATGAAGGGCAATTTTTAAGTACATTCAAAACGTAAGCTTAGTTCAAAACATAATATCGTATTTTCTTCCTTAAAGTCTAAAGTGCCATTTTATTTTGTTTATTTTTTATTTTGTTAACGAAATTGTAAAATATTTCATTGCATTTTCTTTCACGCTTAATTCTTTTCGACCACCAAGTCTCTAAGTTTTCTTCAGTCCATTGAAAATATAAGAGACACAATTATGTTCTAATTTGCAAACTTCGCAAAATACAACTGCAAATGCCAGATAATCTTTGTAATTGGTAATACACTTACAGTTTTCCCTTTTTTCAAAACAGTCTAAAAAATTGCAAAGTGCAACTCTTGGAAAAGATGCATTTTCAGTGAAACACTTTGAAGAAAATATTTTTTTTTTTTTTTGAAAAGTTGTAAAATGAATAGTTGTTCATTAGCATCATCATCGGCTCGACAACCTGGTTCCGATCCTGGCCTCTTTCAACAAGTCTCTCCACCTATCCCCGTCTCGAGCCGACGATGCCATCCAATTGCGCACCCCAAGGCTTCGGGCGTCCTGGTCTACGCCATCTCTCCTACGCAAGCATGGTCTACCACGCTGTCGTCTACCATAGAATGTACCACAGAGAACTTTTCGCTCATGCGTGCTAGGTGCTCTGCCCACCGGAGTCTACCGAGTTTAATTTTTGTCACGATATCTGCTTCAAGGTAGATTGCGTACAATTTATGATTGTACCGTCTCCGGAATCGTCTTTCCTCACATATGGGGCCAACAATTCTCCTTAAGACTCCATTAAAGATGTTAATTGGTCTGGATAGCAATCCGGCTATTTTTACTTGGCTTGTTACGTTGGTCATTGCTTGACATAAGGCTGGCCCGCCGTGACGAAATAATTCGCCTGGTATGCCATCGGTTCCCGGGGCTTTGTTCTGCTTAAGCCGGCCTATAGCCTTCACAACCTCTTCTATGGCAACATAGGGTCTTCTTCTTGAAGTAGTGGAGCCTCCACTTCTGCAGTGAGCTGACAATTTAACAATTCATTAAAGTACACTTCCCATCGCTCCAGTATGCTTTCAGGATCGGTGATCAGATTTCCCTCTCCGTCCTTGCAGTATGTGCAGCGTGGTGTGTACTGCGTCATGTTTCGGACGGATTGGTAGAATTTCCGCGCCTGGTGCGGACCTCGCTCTCGGCTATTTTCTATTTCACAGATTAGGTTCTTCTCCCAGGCTGATTTTTTTTTTGTCTGTGAAGCCGTTTTTCTATTCTTCTGAGCTCTTTATATTCCTCTTCGCGTGCCCGCGTTCTATGAGATTCTTACATTGCTGGGTACGCAGTCGCTAGCTTGTATTCATCATCAAACCAGTCGTTCCGATTTTTACGACTGCTGCCTAAGATGGAGTTGGCAGTACTAATGACAGTATTCTTAAGGCGTATCCACTTCTCATTTACGCCCAGCATACTGGCTCCAGGACTTGCTCTCCATAAATCAAGTGATTCATGGGCGAGTCTTAACTCATTACCAAAGGTGTTACTGGTGTTTTCATTGTGCGGGGCAGCCGTGTTGATTCGAAACTGATCGGCGGATGCAATACGTCTTCACAAGGCAATCCGCCCTCGGAAAACCATACCAACAAGATAGTGATCCGAGTCGATATTGCCACCTCAGTACGTTCGTACCGTCATCAAGTTCGAGTAGTGGCGACGGTCTATCAACACGTGGTCTATTTGGTTACGAGTGACTCCATCAAGTGATACCCAGGTGGCTTTGTAGATATCTTTACGCGGGAACCTGGTACTCGCAACGACCATGTTTTTCGATGCTGCCAATTCTAAGACTCGAAGTCCATTGTCATTAGTGTTCTCATGCAAACTATGGGTGCCTGCGTAATGCCTGAATACCGGCTCCCGACCTATTTTTGCGTTCAAATCCCCAAGGATGATTCTAACATCATACCTTGGACAGGCATTGAGGGCCCTCTCGACTTGTTCGTAGTAAGTCCCTTTTTCTTCGTTTGGGGACTCCTCCGTAGGTCCGTGAACGTTAATGCGGCTGATGTTTGTAAATTTGCCTCGGACGCGAAGGGTGCTTAGCCTTTCGCTTATAGCGTTAAAGCCGATGATGATAGACCTCATTTTTTCGCTGACTAGGAAGCCTACCCCGAGCACATGGTGTTTTGTATGGCAGCTGTAGTATACGTCATATTCCTTCTTCTGTAAAACACCATTCCTAACATAGTTGTTGGGGAACGATTAAACGTTATATAGGAATACCCATCAATTCTCTCTCGGCCCAATATCAGACGTAATATTAAGTAAAGAGACTCTTTCTTTAGTCGGACTATACGATTGTATTCTATTCTATTACTCTATTCATATCCTCTTCATTGCGCGTAAATTATAAAAACTAGGCCCCTGGTTTCGTTGAATTGTTGAGATTTTCATTTTACTAAATATTGATTGTATCTGATTTCAAAGGTTGTTTTGATAATACAGATAAATTGGGAAATTAAAGAGCACAGAAAATTAAAGGTTAATTTTATACATCAACATGTCTGGTAGTAGGTTTTTGAATGACAAGTTCATCAGGCACACCATTTCAAATATGGTTAAATTAATAATAGTTAAAAATTAACATTGCAAAAGTGCAATTGAAACATAACACATTTTAAATTTTTACCTGAATCTTATCTTGAATCTAGTCTTTGAATGAAAATTTGATTTAAGGCAATCAAACAAAATTTCAGATAAGAGTTTGGACAAACTGGAAAACATCTTCCCATAATTTTCAACACAACTAAACTTATATATATTAGCAATTCATTTATCAAAAAAGAAAGAAAGCAATATGATTATAAGAAAATGTTCATGTTAATATTTAAATATGTAAACAAACTCCATTTCGCTCCTTAAAACTCTAAGACTATTTCAAGTTGCAAAGGTTTTCGACGCAGCAGGTGTGAACAAACCTTAAAACATGTGCGCATGTAATCGTTAAGGCAGGAAACGGATATTTCACATATTTGATGTTTTGCATTTTTAGGTTTGAATGAAGTGATGTGGGATTTTGAGGATTAGGTTAGGTTTTTGATGAGAAATTGCAATTCTTCACTTCCGCTTAGGTGGCGAAATGCTTTAAAATGCTTAAAGTTCCCCGAATAACCCATGTTTTTACCTTATTAATTTAAGAACGCTTGCCAACTACCATCAATACTTATCGACAAAAATCAATATTGCTACTTCTTAAAGCTTATAACTTCAGTTTTGATCGTCCAATGTTTAAGGGCATAAAGATAAATTTTGAAACATTCCATGTAACAACTAAATTAAATATGTATAACATAAAAGTTCCGGTTACTTATTATTAGTGGAATTCGAATGTGTGACCGCTTTAGATTCGTAAATTGTTTTTTGTTACATTCACTTATTTCTACATTTCCATTCAAAGATCTTACCAATAAAACAAAACAAAGATTTCAACAAAATAAAAATAATACAGCTTTTCGGTGTGCCTGTCTGTTAAAAATTCAATAAGCAAATGAAAACTAAAAGGATTTCAACCATGTTTAAAAATTGTTAGAAAATAAATCAAATATCAATCTATTTGGAATAAAAAACGAAAACTCGCAAGCCCCTACAGAGTTAAAAATAAAATATTTGAACAAATTTTGAATGGAAACATCCATCCCTAATCAATGACCAAAATAAAATTATTTGAAAAAATTGCATAAAATTTAACTGTTGAAAAAAACAAATCAAGTTAAATAAACATTGAAATTGAAACCACCAAAACAAAAAATTAACACAAAAAAAGAAATTATTTTTGAGCAAAATGTTTAAACTAAAAGATCAAACCCATTAGTTTTGATGTGCAACCCATTTTTGCGAATCTTTTTTATTGACAAAAAAAAAATACAATTCAAAATTTGTTGACGAAGAAAAAACATATATAAAACAATGAAGCTTAAAAAAACAATCAGTTTTAAATAAAATTTTAAATCAAATGTAGTTAATAATATTTAAAAATTAATTACTGTTCAAAAGGGCATTTGTCAATTAGAACATAATTAAATCAATAAATTAATAGGGGTTGGAAAATTATACCATCAATACAAATCCGACCGACACCAATGCGACACCTAGCGAGTCATATTTTTTGTACTTATAGCGTTAGAATTTTCCATAACTGGCTAAAATATGTAATAAATTAAACCTTATAATAATGTTAAGTTTCTTCTATTGTACATAATAACTGTTAGATAAAATTATTAAATGTTTATAACTATTGTACATAGGACAAGTGAATTACATTTTTAGCAGATGTCTCTGTATTGAAAATAAGTATACTAAAACATTTTCACTCTACCAAAGTGTTAAACAAAAAATATATGTATATCTATTAATAGCAGTGAATAGTGATGGCTGCGTTAGTTCGGATAAGTGTAAAAAGCATTAAACTATTGAGATAAAATCGTAGCTAGGGAATTATACTTAAAAAAATGGATAGAGTACATTTTTTTAAAAGTTATAAATATTTGTATATTTAATAAAAATAATATATATGAAGCCCTTCACATTATAGCCCGTTCTCTTATTGCCCTAAGAGTTAAAAAAAAGAAAATATAAATATATATCGTGCTTTAAGTGTGCTAGATTTAGTGTGATCGTGTATAAAACCATCAGAATCATATATGAGTGTGTATGAGAACTATTTTTGCATTGCTAATTTTTCACCAATTTTATTTTTATTCAAAAGTGCAGAAAATGTGACAAAAAACACTTCATCACATGAGTTTTGTATAGTAGGTATTTATAAGACCGTTTATTTTTACGAAATTGTATTAAGTATGTACATACTTACTGGCGCAATCTATTTTATTCTATTTCTTTTAGTTTTTATTGACAACAGATTAATTCTATTTTATTCGAAAAACTAACAGAAACAGTAAACAATGATTTTATGGGACTATTTGTGTAGGTATAAGCCAAAACATTTTTAAAAATATGCTTACCTTAAAAGCGTTTTTGGTATTTAAAAACATTCGCCCAAAAATATAGTCGTCAGATACGATCAGTATATTTTACACAACAAATGGAAGTCTTAGAATCGCTAGTTTTCCACAATACTACAATCGAAATAAATACAAATTAGGAATTGTCATAATGGTTAGTGCATTGGAGTGTCATGCAGATGGTTTTGGGTTCGATTCTCAGCAGCTGCTAAAAAGTTTTTCAGGAGTGTACTAACTCTTGTGAGGAATTGATAAGAATATATATTGTCACAAGAAGTGCTGTTGAACTTTGCATTCAAATTTCTTCTGAAAGTCTAATGCGAAGAAACTAAGCTAATGAAATTTCTTTTTGTAGTGTTTCTAACAATTTTTTAGATCGGGAACATGTGTAAGTGCTTAATCTTCAATTCGCTGTCCCATTCCATGTACGATGGGGCGGTCCGATAAGTACTTAGCCTCACCGCCCGATGATGCCAGTATCGCAAGAAAGATTTACTATCGTCTAGTACATTTTCTTAGAAGGCTACTGTCAAAACTTCAGCCAAATCGGACTTTTGAACAACTTTTTTTCAAGTATTTACTTGTCCGCTTTTTGACTACCCTTCATATAATTACAGAGGAGCTGATTGCTGGGGTAATGGTTTCAAAAAAGGCTTAAATCAGAATGGTACTGACTAAAATATTATTTTATGAAAAGAAACATATTCTTTTATTTTATTACTACTTGCTTATCCGGCTCCCGATCCATGGAGGGTATCTGCCTGATATATTGCGGTCTTCCATCGGTTACGATCCCTCGCGAGCTCCCTCCAGTCGTTGGGACCAAGTGCTCTTGCATCTGTAACCGCCTGGTCCCTGTAACGGAGGTTCGGTCTTCCTCGTCGTCTCGAACCTGGGGGCTGGGATTCGAAGATTTTCTTGGCTGGAGCGTTGTTGTCCATTCTCTCTCTCTCTCTTCTCCTCCATTCGCCCTCTTCGCATATAGGACCAAATATCCGCCGAAGAATTTTTCTCTCGAAAGTGCCCAGCCCAGTATGAATTCCTCTTTTTTTACTTATCGTCCAGCACTCAGCGCCGCCGCCGTAGAGAAGAACTGGTAAAATTAGCGTTTTGTATATCGTGCACTTTGTCTTTCCAGAAAGGGGTTTTGAACCCATTTGTTTGGCCAAACCGAAGTAGCAGCGGTTTGCTAGGGTAATTCTTTGTCGGATTTCCACTAAGGTGTCGTTCGTGGGATTGATGTTTGTTCCGAGGTAGGTGAACTCCTTGACTACCTCGAAATAACTACTAACAACAGTGGTTACTGCTACCAACAGGTTAACACCACTCTTGCGCACTATCTGCTTCAGGACTGGGTTGAAGAAATCACATGATTGTAGCGCATCTCCTTGTCTGAAGCCTGTACATGTCTGCAATAGCTCGGATGAGCTGTTACCTAATTGCACGTTGCACCGCATATTTTTTAACGTCATGCAGCATAGCTGGATTAGTTTTATCGGGATCCCGAGCTCCGACATCGCCAATAGAAGCTCTTTTCGACTTATGCTATCATATGCGGCTTTAAAGTCGATGAAAAGATGGTTTCTTTGGTCTTTTCCAGGATTTGCCTCAATGTGAAGATTTGGTCTATCGTTGATCTGCCTGGCCTGAAGCCACACTGGAACGTGCCGACTATAGTATTGCAGAAAGGTTTTAGACGCTCACATAGTACGGTGGATGGGATCTTGAAGGCAACATTAAGCAGGGATATGCCCCTGTGGTTTTTGCAGGACATAGGATCGCCTTTTTTGTAGATTAGGCATTTGGAGCTATTTGACCAGCCGTCGGGCATACTTTCCTCCTCCCACACTTGGTTGATCAGCTGATGCATGCACCCTATCAGGATATCTCCTCCATACTTAAAGAGTTCCCCAGGTAGGCCATCCGAACCTGCGGATTTGTTATACTTAAGCTTGCGTATTGCTTTCTTTACCTCTTCAGTACTGGGTAGTGGGACTGGATCTTCATTGACTAGTCTTATGCTTCTTTTTTCCCCTGTGGTTTCATCTAAACAATGCCCATTAAGCAGCTGCAGGAAATGCTGCTTAAGCACGTCTACAATTCCCTGTGCTTCGGTGACTAGGTTCCCTTCGCTGTTACGAAGAGCTTACGTACCGGTCCTATAACCTGATGCCAGTTGTTTGGCTGTTTTGTAGAACCGGCGGGTGTTTGTGGCGGTGCTAGACTTCTGGAGATACCTGAGCTGAGAAGCTGCGGCTGCTCTTTTATTTCTGCGCATGGTTTTTTCTCTTTCCTTCTCTTTTCACGGTATTCCTCTCTTGCTGCTCTTGTTTTCCGTTGCAGCATTTGAATTCGTGCATTTTCCGTCTCCTGCTTCAATAATACCGCGCATTCATTACACAGCCCCACAAAAAAAAAAAGTTCTCTGACTCTGGTATGAGACCATGTTTCTTTTAGGTTTTTTGGGTCGCTAATTTCAAATCCGGGGTCCGTTTGACCCAATCAGGTTAGGTTTAAGGGCATTTGAAGGTCAAATCGCGAAATATTGGTTAAAAAATCTGAAAACCTATGTACTTACTATATATGTTTTTGGCATCGCTGAATTCGAATCTGGGCTTCTTTTGACCCCAACATGTAAAGGTCAAGGTCAAACGAAGGTCAAACCTCTGAAATCTAACGATATGATATTTTTGACCTCAGATTCTGAAAGAGCGTAAAAGTTTACGTGCAAATATGCATTGACTTTTTTTTACCGACCTTTGTAGGTCATGTAGCGGTTTTCCAAATTAAGATTCGTTTTTAAGATTTTGGCCTATGTATTGACTGTGAATTGGAATTCTGGTCCTTTAAAAAGTTGATCTTTATGTTTTTTGAGTCGTTGATTACGATGCTGTGTGTTCATTTGACCCCATCACGTCAAAATCAAGGTCAAACGAAGGTTAAATCCCTAAAATCTAACGATATGATATTTTTGACCCCGAATTCTGAAAGAGCGGAATATATTACATCTAATTTCATCTAGACGTGTTGTTTGGAATGACCCCTGGGAGATATTCCAAGGTCAAATACTCCTTTTGGATCTCTCGGCTGATGTATTGACAGTAAATCGGGATTTGGGGCCTCGAACCAGTTAATTCTTATATTTTTGGAGTCACTGAATCCGAATATAAGGTGCGTTTAACACCAATTTGCAGACTCTAGGTCATTTTAAGGTATCCATATCCCTTCAGAAGTAGCGTTGATAGCCTATGGTGGACTCGGCTACCTCCTTAATGATGTCGCGGTACTGGTTCCACTGACTGTTGACGCTTGTGGCTGGGGGTACGGCAGAAAGTTTCCCGGTCAATTGCTCACTGTAGTCTCTTGCTTTCTCAGGTGTGCTAAGGTATGCAATAATAAATTTCTTCCTTTGGTCGGTCATCATTTTCTTCTCGTTAGACAGTAGGGCTCTGAACTTTGTCACCACAACAAGAAAGTGGTCAGAGTCCACGTTTGCACCTTGGAAGGTTCGCACGTCCAAGATGTTCGACGCGTGCCTTGCGCCAATTAGCACGTGGTCGATTTGGTTGGCGGTTCGACCATCTGGAGATCTCCAGGTTGCTGTGTGTATCCTTCGCCTAGGGAACCTAGTGCTACTTATCACCGTATTCCGAGCTGTAGCAAAGTCGATTAGTCGGAAGCCGTTATCTGTTGTCATTTCGTGGAGAATGTGCTTTCCAACTAATCCGCCAAAAATATTTTCCTTCCCGACTTTAGCATTAAAATCTCCGAGCACGACTTTGACATCGTACTCTGGACAGGCTCCATAGGCTCCGTCCAGGAGGTCGTTAGACTCATCAGCTTCATCGGTAGAGGCGTGTGTTATTTTATTACTACAAGTGATATATTTTAGTTCAGCTTTTCTGAAAAAAAAGATTCAAATTTAAAATTAAAACAGAAAAATTAATGTTTATTTCCAATTTTGTTTTAATTGTGTATTCACTAAAATACAGCAGGTGGTTTTAGAGCTTGATCTTTTAAAAACAATTGAAAAATATGAAACTTTTTTTTTAGCGGCATGGGTTCCGCCTTAACGATAGGAGACAGCATTGAGTTTTTGAAGTATTAAATTCTACGCGGTTTTGTATTCCCCATTCACAATGCTATCGAGTTCAGAATTTAATGAGCTCATCATTCGCTGCCGTTCTAGATCCACATCCGACCGATGTACAAGGATGTATATCTGGAAACGAATATGAGAACCTGAGAGTACTGTCGTCAGCAAAACAATTTGATGGATTAGAAGTTTCATACAAAAGATCATTGATGAATATCAGAAAGAGAGTCGGACACAAAACGGAGCCCTGTGGCACATCAGCATTTATTTTATGAACTTCAGACTTAAAACCGCCTTTTTTAGTGACAGGTTGGACAAATGATGTTTTCCATCAACTCGGAAACTGATCAGTAGAGTAGGACAGATAGAAAAGCTTACGCAATGGTTTGCCAGCGTTGCAGAACACCTCTTCAGAGTAATTGGGGCGATACTATCCGGGCCAGCGGAACTGTTGTTGTCTTCAAATATTATATTTGTTGTCATAGGCATTCAAGAGGATGGGTATGCCCGTAATGACCCCTTTTTGAACTGTTTGTTTTAAAATTGTCAAGATAGCAATATACCTACATATAATATTTAAGTTTCGTTTCAGCGAATGGATTTTGATAATCTCGGCTTAACAGTTATAATTATTATTCCACAAAAAAAAATCCCAAATATTAATTTATAACTTTTGCCCAAACACTAAGTTCATTAAAAATGTTCTAATTCTATCAAGCTTACCTGAACTTATGAACAAAACTGTTAATTTGACCTTGAAATTAACTCAAACAAAAGAATGCAATAAATCACAACAAAGACAAACTATTACCACAGGTTCCTTAACACGAAAGTCCTTGAAATGTTTTTTGTTGCTGTTCCTAAATTAAATTATGTGTTTTCACTTAAGAGTTCATCACTTCATCTCAGCACTTTAACAGTTTATGTATGTGTAGGTGCATGAGTGTGTGCTGTAGGTACTTACATAACCAGCCAAAATTTACAGAAGTCTTATACCTATGGATTAAAAGCCATGAACTACTATTCTTGATATTTTTCCGGCATAAGCACTTCAAGGCATCGTTGTTGAAGCACACACACAAGCACTTTGCAATTAGATATGCACTTAAATTTGTGTATATGGGTTATTACGAGTATGTTTGTACCATAGGGTGTATAGTTGTGTATACTCCTACTCGTATAACGATATCGCATAAATAATGAACTCAAATGAAAATTACATGAGGAAGTTGTATCACTATGTCTTTTCATAGATGTCCCCATCCTCGTAACAAAATGGAGACCAGCAAATAAATGTATTCAGAGAAGTTTTTTTCCAGGCCATTATTTGACGTCACCTCCATTATGATTATGTCAAGAGCAGTTGTAGGATATTTCCCTTGATACGAGATATTTTTTTAACTATAAGGCATAACAACAGTATGAGCTGTAGTTAATTAGTCCTTATATTTAAACATGCATTGTGTTATCGTGTAAAGTAGGTCAGAGTTTTCGGATAACATACAAAAGGAAATTGTAAAGGTATAGTATTAATATCGCTTTGATAACATCTTACGCTTCATGTAAGCATTTTTGTTCCTAAACTACTTGTGGATTTCGTGTCGTTAATGGACAAAGTTATGTAGGTATAACTTTTTTTTCTATTTCAAGTTAGATAGAATGAATAAGTTTATTACAAGGTTCTATTCTTTGAAAAATTATCATTTAGTAAATGAATAAGTAATGGTTCCTTAAACATTTGTTTATAGGTAGGTATGCATGTGTAATTGTCTATGTGATATTAGGCGTGTTTTTTTGCAGGTCCATAAGGAATTGTAGAAAAAAATGACATCGGGACTAAGCGCTTTACAACAATTTTTAAGTCTATAACAGACTTAGCTAAGTCCAGATAATCTTCGAGACTTAATCTAAGTCGTGATAAAAACGGTGATGCCAAAATAATATTATCTATATTTTACTGATAATTTGTTCCGACGTTCTTGGATGCTGGTTGATGCTAGTCGTCAACACAGCTGACAAATACCATAGCGTGCAGGCTCTTCCAACTTTTTGGAAAGAAGTTCCTAAGTCCCGATGTCGTTTTTTTTCTAGAATTTTATATGGACTTACAAAAAACAACACGGCTATTACAACATATAGGGTTACACGGAAGATAAATACTTGTACTTGGCCTTTTGCCTCGAACCGAAATTCAGGTTAATTTCGATAGGTCTTATTATGTATCTACTCAAAAGAACGAACATACACTTTTTAACTCATGTCATAAGTTTGGGGAAACGATTAACTTAGTTGTTTATTGCTTACAGATTTTAAGGCAGCCAGTATTACACGTGTTAGTCTTACTTCTGAAAATTACTTACTTAAAATGGAGTAAATTTGTACTACGCGTAAGATAGTAGAAATTCAAATCCCTTCGAAGCACGATTCATCACTCATGAAACTAGTTGAAAACGTGAAAATGAAGAATCAAATGAGTCGTTAAAAATATCTAACAAGAAACGGGTGTTTTTTTGTTGTGTATCAGAGAACAATTTACCTTGGCACAATCTAATCATAAGACTTATGATTTTAATGAATTTTTTGATTAACAATCTTATGAGACCAAAATCTATTTTCATTCATGTACAGTTAACAAAAAAATGTGTCTTTTTTTAAAGGATGACTATATTTTCTGTACAACAGATACATACTCGTACATACAATTGAAAAATCTTAGAAAATAATGTCCTCCGATTTGACATAAATGTTTTCCTGAAAATTGGTGTAAACTTTTCATTTACTTTAAAAATGAAGAATCGAAATTGTCTATAAAAATACATATCTGTAGGAAGGGTGTTTTTTAAGTATATAGTATAATGAAAAATACAGTTTTATTCATTTGAATAGCAACAATACTTTTTTCCGGTTATTATATTATGTAGATTATAGTTTTCTTCGATTCAGCGTTGGAAAACATCTTAAAATCAGGTATAGTTGACTAGTTAGGTTGACTTTTTATAAACTTTAGTTATACTTTTCATGTAGAGGCACGCGTACCTCAAATATTCTTAAGGAATTTGAAAGAAATCGCTGATTATATTGCAAAAATAATGAAACGAGTTAATGGAAACCGTACCTGTTATAACAAGGCGGTCCGATAAGTACTAAGCCTACAAAGGAAAAAGAAAAATTTTGGAAAAGTGGCGATTTATTTCTCAACATAGTCTCGTTTTACCTCGATGCACTTCATCCAGTTACTTCTTTAACACATCCGGAAACTAGGTTTTTTCGATGTTTGCAAAGTAGGCGTCCGTGGCGGCGATGACCTCATTCGACTCAAATTTCTCCTGGCGAGTGATTTTTTCAAGTTTGCAAACAAAAAAGAGTCGCACGTGGCCAAATCTGGAGAACACGGAGGATGAGTCAGCAGTTAGTAGTGCAATTCGACCAATTTGGCTGTGGTCTCACGGTTGCGCTTGTTTTCCGGAGTGAGAAAACGTGGCACCCATCGTGCCGACAGCTTTTTCATGCCCAAAATTTCATGGAGGATATGACCCAGCATCTTTTGAGATACCTACTGTTTCAGCTATCTCACGCACCTTCAATCGGCGGCGGTCTGCCAATACGAGATCGTGGATTTTTGACACGTTATCCTCCATGGTACCCATTTTCGGGGCACCCGGGTGGGGCTCATCAAAAACCAATGTGCGACCACGTTGAAACTCGTTATACCAAGTTGTGATGGTCATTATCGAAGGAGAAGAGTCACCGTACACAGCATCCAAGCGCTCTTTAATTTTGTTGGGCGATTCCCCTTCCAAAAACAAGAATCGAATCACCCAACCGATATTTTCAAAACAAAACTACGTGTCCGATTCGGCTAAAATTTAGACAGTAGCCTTCTAAGAGAATGTACTAGACGAAAGTAAATCTCTCTTGCGATACAGGCATCATCGGGCAGTGAGGCTAAGTACGTATCGGACCACCCTCATAATTTTGTTATTTGCTGAACTAAGAACGTCGAATTCTTTTAAACAGCTTAGACTTAATATAGCAGTTCTTTTGTAACTTCTCCATAGTATTGTAATTAATTTTGTCTTTGTTTTAGCTAAAATGAAAAAAAAAAATTATGTTGAATCATTTTTAAATAATTTTTTATTTTATTTCAAGAAGGCCGAATTTCTATTTACTTTAATTTAAATTTATAATTTATATTCAATTTATTGTTTATTTTGTGACAGTATTTATTTTGAATCCTTTTTTATCCCTTGTTACTTTATTTTATGTAAAATTAAATTTTGTATAACATAATATAAGAGTACATTCTGTTGGTGTTATTTTTTTGTTAATGGCATACGGCTTATGAAACCATGCTATGTTAATCTTTTTAAATTATGATCAAAATTACCAAAATTTCCGTGCAGAAAAACACTTTTTTTTCTCCCATAAAAAAACACCCTTTCAAAATCGATATTTTTATGAAAACTCCATTTTATTTTTAAGATTTTTTGCTAAGTCTGGCTGCCCAATAGTCTGTCGGTAATAATCTCTTCATCTTCCCCTCCCTTTCATGGATGAAACTTTTCACTGTAGAATATGTTGGTTCTTGATTTCCTTGACAAATCAAACATCTATGCCAAGTTTTATCGAGAGACCATTATTTTGAAATCGTTATAGACAATTTACTTAATATAGGGCGAATATCCTTTCGTAAAAAAAAGTTTTTAAATAGAATTTATTTTTTTTGGTTCTGGTGCCGTTAGATTCAGCAGAAATGTATTGAAGTATTTATTCATATACGAATTTGAGTATTAAGCAGCGACTTTGGAGAATGAAAATAATAGTTTTAAAAAATTATAATGTCTCAATTAGCCTCATTACTTTTATGTATGTAAAACAGTATTTTGAACTATGAATGTTCTTTAATTTTGTGCCCCTGTTTTTTTGTCACATCGGCTGCACTGGCATTAAGGTAAAATTAAATATAGCTTTAGTTCTCACATATTCTTATACCTTTTGTTGTAAATCTGTATTTATTACCTACCTTACTCACATGATTTTTTCTATACGTTCTAATATATATATAATTCATAATTTAATTTGTAAAGTTAATTTTTCTTTTCAACATACCATGTAAATAAATCAATGCTTTAACATTATTATTCACAAAAAATAATGCTTTGAATTAGTTTTCTAATTTAAACTTTCAACCTGCAGCCTAATATGAATAAATTAAATTCTTATTCTTATAAAATCAAAGCAGTCCAATATAAGTTTGAAATTTAATCAGTAAAACAAAAACAAAAAATCCAAAAGGATCATAAAAATCATAAGACAATTAGCAGAATTTAATTAAATTTTTATATGTACCATAAACTCTATTATTTAATTTTATTTTACAAAGATTTTTTAAAAGAGAAAAAATAGAAAATTTATTACAAACAAAAAATAGTTTTTTAGAAAAAAAAAAGAACAAACAAGACAATGTTAAATGAAATAAGTAAAGAATCAAGTATAAAATAAAAACATTTTCTTAAAAATAAATATTTAAATGGATACTGAAAAATTATATTAAAAATAAAAAAAAAAATATGGCTAAAATGTCTTATGCAGGTATTGACGTCTTCCTATGCTACGCTGTCTATTATTAACTAAATATAAAAAAGAAAAAAAATATATACATAACATATAAGATAATGCAAGTAAGTAACCTAAATATATATATATATATATATTTACATTATAAGACAGAAGTACATACATTATACATGTAAAACTAAAATAACTTATATACAAAATTAAATAATTATTAATGAAAATTTACCTAATACACATAGATGTGTTTATATATTAATTTAAGAAATAGATAAGGATACAAAATTATTAAGAAATCAATGGATGAAATGAAACAGTATAGTATGAGAAATGAGAGATATAAGAAATGCAAACAGATTGCTGATAATCATTTACCCATTCCATTCATTAAAAAAAACACTTTCATTGGAAAAACACTCCATTTTCTCGACATATGTATTATGTTTTTTATATTATTATTATTTAAATTAACCTTAAGCATGAAATTGTTGACTTTTATGGAATTGTGTTGAGACTATTAAACCTTTAAATAACGTAAATTCCTGAAGTCCTTTCACGAGTATAAATTACAATTTTAACAAAAAAGATGGTATTTCACGTCACATTCTTGTCTCAATAATGCTCTGTTAAATTTTTAGTATACACACGAATTTTGTTGTAAAAAGTCTGTCATAATAATTGTTATCGTAGCAGGTAGGTACTTCTATTTTTCTGGTTCACCCAAAGGCAATATCCGGAGTCTTATGCGCGAAACAGATTAAACCAACAACAGCACCAGCATCGTCAACAGCAAACAGCACGCTGACCAGCAAACATTTCTCAAACACATTGCCACCAGAAACGTCATTTCATCTGTTTGACATTTCATATCGAAAAAAAGTTTTTCATTGTGGTACCACTGAATATTGCAGTGGAAAAGTTGACAACACTGCACCAGCAACAGCAAATTTAGGACTTTGGCCTAACGACGCTGTTGGCGTTGCTGTTGCTGTTCTTATGTGTGTTGAACAATTGAAATACTCGTACATTAGGCGTGTTTTTTTGCAAGTCCATATACTTAGAATTGTAGAAAAAAAAGACATCGGGACTAAGCGCTTTACATGCAAATGCAACAACTACTTAAATCCATACAGAGTTAGCTAAGACCAGATAATTGTCGGAAGTTAATCTAAGACCCGATAAAAATGGTGATGCCAAAATAATATCATCTACATATATATGTTATCGATAATTTGCTCAGAGACGTCAAAAGTGACGTTTTTGGATGCTGGTTGATGCTAGTCGTCAATACAGCTGACAAATGTCATAGCGTACACAGTGCTTCCAGCTATGTGGAAAAAAAGCTCCTAAATCCCGATGTCGTTTTTTTTTACAATTCTATATGGACTTGCGAAAAAAAACACACCTATTTGCTCTAAATTAAGGGCGGCCGCTGTTGCTGGTTCAATCCGTTCCGCGCTTTATACCTTATTTTCGAGTGCCTACAGTTAAAGGCGGGCCAAAATCGCTATTCTGCAAATTTATTATTTTTTTTTAAGTCCAGGGATGTATGTAGATATAAATAAAAAGCAAAATATGTGTTCTTATTAAAACCTGCATTAACTTCTCGAAAAAAGACCAGCAATATGAATGGCCTACTTATACTTAATCTACGGCATAAGCATAATGTTAACCTAATAAGAAGTTGTTTTTTGATCAAGTTGTCAGTTGTAGGTATACCACGTTTATGGTTAACATTCAAACTTATGCCCTTGGAACCTTGATTGCCTAAATTACCGCCAGAAGTCATTTCTAGAAATCTGTTCAATTTTATAAATTCTTCTCGACTGTCCTCCGCAAAATTTTTCGTGGGTCTTAGTTCTTCTGCTTTTTTTGGTAAATGCATCTAGAAGTTATTTAGACCATTTTTTGTTGCATAATTATTAATGTTGGATTTTTTTTCGGCGATTAGGAAAGATACCAAGGTGATTTTATAGAAGATCTTGTTTGGAAATAAAGATCTCCAATCGCAAGTTGACTACTTGCGTTACAGAAGACGACAAGCGCAGAAAAATGTTTATAATTCTGACCTAATAGTGGCTAGAAACGCATTAAAGTCATAAATTCTCCAGGCTAACTTTGGCCACAAGGTATGTAATGATAATTTTGATTAGCACCTTTAATGAGAAACACTCTTCAATTTTCAACACCAATAACAACTGTCTCTTTCCCAACAGAGGAGTACAGAATTTTCGTCTGTCTTGTTTCAGAACAATATTCTGGCTCGCCTCTTAGCTTAATTTAATTCAATCCAAATAACTGATATCAAGTCGTAGTACCTCACGTTATAAATATAACATAAATAAAACCCAAAAATAGTGAATATTTTTTCCCACACCGTGAACAATTCCATTACTCTTTTCCTATGCGGTTCTTCTTTTAATTGTGTTGAAGTTCTGAGAATGGTCAGCACAAGCTACGTAGATGTTATCTAAAAATCAAACAAGCACGGATATACACAATGAGGGCTATCGTGAACAAAATTTCCCTCGGAATTTTCCCCATCTTCGAAAATTGGAAAAGTTAATACTTCTCCACTGTTCGTTGTAAGCTGGCGACTGGCCTTTTTAACTGAGAGCCAAAGTCACTATAAAACTGAATTCCCAATACCAATAAATTTCAAGGGTAAACTTTCCATTATTCGAGAAAACAATTTTGAAAGTTGGGAACAATTTCCAGGGAAATTTTTATTCACGATAGGCCCCATTGTGTTTTGTGACCAAATAAAAGCTAAAGCTTAAACTTGATTCTTAAGTAAAAGCTAATTTTTGTATGATTAAAAACAAGCTAAGCTTATTATGGCAAACAAGAGATATATTTTAGTAATAGCTATTTTAAAATAGCCAAAACGAAATTCATTAAGCTTGTTCTCCAATTTCTGTGATTGAAAATAGCTTAAGCTAGAATATTATATTCGAAGCTACAAAAATATTAAGATTTCTGGACCCTTGGCTTCGGTTGCAGTGCGAATATGGCCTAGTTTATACGTTTGCGGCAACCAAAATTTTAAAGAAAACCAGAAATAAGTGAAGATGACTTTCATAGTTTCTTTCGGTATTAAAAAGAAAATGTGTAGTAGCTTACTGATTTTTTTTAGATGAATTAATAAAAGAGAAGCACTGACCTCTGAGCAGAATATGCAGATATTTTTAAGATATCTGAGTGATCCTGGATTTCAGTTCGATGTATGATAAAATATTGGAGTTGAACGCCATAGAGTATGCAAAAACTATTAAGCACGTGGCGAACACGATTATTGAAAAGGCACACATTTATATTATATATTTCCGTCGAATCGCAGGGAAGCCGAAACAGAAAATGCAAAATGGGCCGAACTTTTTGGAACTTTTTGAGCTATTAAATGCACCCATATTATTATCTGTAGGAAATGACATAAATACGTTCTGAACCAAATTTCAAACGAAACTATACATCCGTTTAAGTTCCGTCTCGACGCACAGACTCACAGACGGTATGATAAAAACCATTTTTTTTTACTTAACGTATAGAAACAATACATACTCGTAGGTATCTACTTGCCATATAAGGCAAGTAAACAGTTTTCGTAAATAAAATAAACATTCCCCTTGTTTGCTTTTCGATCTTGAAAATGTTATCGCAAGAACTTCTAAGCTTAAACTGGTGTAAACTTTTTTTTACTTACATAAAACAAAGCTTAGTTATGACTAGCTAACTTAAGCTTTTTCCAAAAGAGATTTTAATTTTTTTCCATTCATAAGGCCCATCGTATTATGTATGTACGGAATTTTCCGGCTTTTTCCTGCAAAATTAAAAAAAGAAACAAGTTCTCTTCGGAAAACACGGTTTGTTTTTTTTTTATTCTTCTGCTTTTATTCTATGAATTTGTTAGGAAAAATGTGGCAATATGTACTTTTAGTCGCTAGGTTAACTTACCCCAAATGACCCTACAAATATTTACATTCTCCGTTTTACGTTTTTTTTTTCAAAACTCCGTGAGCAAAAATTGCATACGTGAATACGAAAAGAAAATCATTTTTATTCTGAACTCTTAATTTATTTCTTTATAAAATTTAGCAAAATTCATACATTTTTCTATCCAACCCACCTGAATTTACCAACTTCAATGAGTTACCCCTTCTTGACAATCGGATACCGAAGGTATATTTTAAAGTAAATTGAAAATCCCCTTCTGTGCCCAGAATCCATTAAACTTCCCTTAGCTGACGTGTTTTCATCTCAGAAGGAAATATTATTTATTCCTACGCATCCACACATAAGCGGAATGTTATTGGTAAAAAAATGAATGAAATACCTGTAATCAGTCATCATAATAAATCAACCGACTTACAAAAGAAAATCTGCATTTTAATACATTCAGCAAAATATCAATCCACACAGCCATCCTTGGATTTTCGCAAAATTTAAATTCAACAAAAAAAAATTAATCTTAACGAAGTTTCACACAAATCAACACAGAGCAACAAAAACATTATTTTGTTAGAATTGATTTTATTTATTTTTATTTTCACACTTATACTTTTACAAAGCTTTTTAAAATTATTAAATAAACCTTTCTATGCGCATTTTAAAATTAAAACTAAATACCAAGCTAAAAACTACTATCTACAAAAAAAAAAAAAAAACAAATATTTAAACAAACAAACTCATTGTAATATTTGTGCAAAAATAAAACGAATCCGGTGTTTAAGTGTCATAGCAATACACAATACATATCATTAATGTTGTAATTTAACTGTGTTACAAGGACAATTACCTTGAAAAATTAATTAAAACAAAAAAATACTATAAATACCAAATATAAGAAAAAAAATAATATAAACTATTTGTTTGTCAACTCAAAAACAAACACTAACAATAAATAAAGTAAAAACTACGAAGAAAATGTAAATGTATTGTTGTTATAATTTACACATAAAAACATTAATATTATTATAATATTCACAACAACCTTATCATATATACATATACTATCAAAATTATCCACACAACAAAATTCTATTTATTTATAAAAAATAAAACAAAAATTAATACAACAATAAACTAAAAAATCAAAACTTTTCATACACATAAGCCAAACAAAAAAAAATAATTGAAAAGAAAAATTATTATTATTGCATGAGATGCGCGTACGTTATACATAATTAAAAATTAATTGCAAATTTCTGTTTAAATAAAATAAAATGCCATTATACTTTTTATAAAATGTCTGTTAAGTTTAAGAAAAGAAAAAAAAATATCTGTTGATGCAGAAAACCCTCCGAGTTAATTATACTTAATTCGATTTTTGATTTAGTTTCATCACACCATACCACTTTAAATGTACAATCATCACTTAGGTCATTTCAACATTAAACATGGCATCTATACATTGAAATATAAATACAAAGAATATTCACCTATTCGTTATTCGTAAAATTATAAAAATTCAAAAACATGAAGAATAACTAGAGAACAATTGTGAACTGGCAATGTGTGTATTAATGAATAGAGGACAAGTTATTTTTCAAAGCTTTAAGAAAGAGAATAAAATTATATGTAAATGTAAATAAAAAAAATAAATAATGTAACCATGAATATCTTTTTATTAAAAGTTACTTAAGTTGCATCCGAATGAGTTTTTCTTAAGCGAGCGAATTTTAACAATTTCTTGCAGACACATCATTGTAAGTATGTTGATCTAGATGTCGTGTATAGAACTTCTGTGTTGAGAATTTTTCTTTGGAAAGACTAAAATTTGAGATGAACAGTTTCTGAACAGCCAAATCAGTCCAATATTCTACCTTCCGGAGGGTAAAATATATGTAGCCAATTCCAGCCGTGTTCATTATTTTATTCAATTATATAGAGATTAGCAACGCTTTCATAATTAATTGGCATAAAATCAGAGATTCTTAGTACTACAAGCGAAATCCCCAAACCTATTTTCGAAAAAGGAAATAGTTCAGTTTCAGACTTGAGACTCCCACAGGGGTTGCTGGTATCCAACAATATTTCAACTCGGATTAAAGTTTCCTTCAGGGATACAACATTTCGACGCAAATTTTAAACAACTTAGTATTATTATGTAGTATTTCGTTACATGTTTCGCAGAGTCTCTCCTACATCCCCGCCTTATAATAATCGTAGACTATACGTTCGCCAACCAAAGAAATTTTCCTACTCTCTCAATGCCCAACTGACTACTCAAAGTACCTTTTGGTGCTTATCTTCAATTCAACGAACTGTATAGTTTTCTCTACCAACAATATTTACATGAAACCCAATCTAACCTTATAAATGATCCGAAATCCTTCTTTCAGTGCGTTAATTACAAAAGAAAGCCAAATGGGTATCTATCCTCTTTGTCCTGGAATAATGAAACCTCCAATACTATAACTATAGCTAATTACTTTGCATCATTTTATAAGGATTCATTCTCCAAGGATTCTTTTAAACCAGATTGGACCTATTCTGAGTATTTATTGATTTTTTTGCTTTGTCCATTCTTACCTGATTGCATTACTCCAACGGCCATTGAAAACAAATTTTCTCAACTTAATGATGAGTTCACCCCGGGCCCTGATGGTCTTCCTGCCATTTTCCTACAAAAATGTTCTTCCTCTATTTCAAATCCTCTATACAAAAATTTTCATTCTTATCTCAAGGGACATTTCCAAAGATATGGAAAACACCTTTCGAAACACCAATTCACAAGAAAGGTCCGAAAAGTAATGTGAAAAACTATCGACCAATTGCTAAACTTTCACATATCTCAAAAATTTTTGAAAGCATTTTATATGAACTCCTCAGTTTCCGTTGCAGCTTCTTAACTACCCCAGCACAGCATGGTTTCTTAAAAAGCAAATCCACCACCACAAACCTTGTAGAATTCGTTTTATTCACTCTAAGAGCCTTAAAACAGTAATGCAGTAGATATGGTCTCCACTGACTTCAGCAAAGCTTTCGACAAAATTTCTCACAGTCTTATAGTCTTTTTAACTATCCTCTTAAGGTTTTGGCCTTTTCCTGCAATGGATTACTACTTACCTAGAGAATAGTGAATATTGTGTCTGGTTCAGATCCGAACTTTACAATCCTGTTCTAGGCACTTCTGGTGTCTCCCAAGGTAGTCATTTAGGCCCTCTCCTCTTTATCCTTACAGTTAACGACATTGACATGGTCAATAAACATTGTCAAATATCCCTTTACGATGAGGATACGAGATTTTTCAAAATCATGGCAGCACCTGTAGGCATGTCTCTCCTCCAAACAGATCTCGACAGTTTCTCAACCCGGTGTACCAACAATTGCTTAGAGCTCAACATTGGCAAATTCCTGACAATGACCTTTTCACGTAAACGCATTAAAACAACCCCCTGCCCCGTCTTTACTATCTTCATAATCAACCCATACAAACAGTAGAAAAGACAAGGGATCTTGGCCTTTTTTTGTCTGACCGTGAACTTAAATTTCTATTTCATATTGATGAAATAATCCATAAGACCAACTCAGCATTAGGTTTTGTAAAAAGATGGTCTTAAGAATTTTCTAACCCTTCGGTGACCAAATCGCTTTACATAATGTCTGTCCGACCTCTACTTGAGTACGCGTCTCAAATTTGGTCTCCATATCAGGATATAAATATATCAAAAATAGATAATAGAAAATAGATTTAACATTGTACTAATTCGACTAAAATTTTGCTCCAATATCTATCTCAAATAGTGCCCACTATTTGCTTCTACCTGAAGCGCTTTTTCCAGAGCATTTTCCATCACTTTCCTTAGAATTTTAGGTTCCAGTGCCCACACTTCTTCTCGGACAATGACCTCAAGTTATTGCACGGTTTTTGGCTTTTTGGCATACACTTAGCTTTTAAGGTCCCTAGAAAGGTGGTAGGTCCACTGGTGATTTGATGGTATATCTCACCGAAGAGTGGAACAAAGGTTAAGCATTTGATAGATTTTGGCATCAAGCTCTCCTATCGAAAATGTGTCCATTTGGTATCGATGAATCTCTTCCTCGTTGGACTAGAAATTTTCTTTTCGGGCCCTTCACTAAAAGTAGTTTTAGATGGTTTCAGATCTGATATCCACAAAATAAACGCTGGTATGTCTAGGGCTCCATTTTGTCTCCGAGAACATTTCTTATGTTTATAAATGAACTATTGTCTGAAACTTCTAATCCACAAAATTGTTTCGCTGACGACAGTAGCCTCAGATTTTCATATTCGTTTTAAGATTCACATCCTTGTCCTTCAGATGTACACTTCCAACGGCAGCGTATGATAAGCTCATTAAATTCTGATCTTGACACTTTACTGTCGCTAAAGCGTAACCTTCCCCCAATGCCACTTTCTATGAGTGGCACTTGCATCGAGGAGACTGAACAGCTTTCAGTTCTAGGCATGTGCATCACAGACCATCTCGAGCATCGCCGCAATGTTTCATATCTATCATTAGCTTACCACTATTTTCATAAGCTAGTGAAATAGCTAGTTGCATTCCTTCTCTCAAACAATTCAACTGTAATACCCGGACTTCTAGAAATGCTCATCAGTTTACACTTAAGTCCAATTTCGGACGTATTGTCAAGAACAGAGATTCTTTTTTTAGCCGCACTACACGAATGTGGAATGCTTTACCCGACCCAATATTTCCCATTCATTGCAATGTGCAGACATTCAAAACTCATGTGCATGGGTATCTCCTTTCTAATCCTATCCTATTTTCCGAAATGCTCGTAATGGGCTTAACATTATTAGGGTATTCAGAACCCCTTGAGTGCGGTTATAATATAAAAAAAATAACAAAAAAAAGGTTTCCCCAAAGAAAAAAGTGTGAAGCTGTATGATCGAGCGAAGGTGCAGTGGCCAGTAAGAGTTTTCCGGAGCAGTGGTACCACTTTACTTCAATTGAAGTAAATCTACTTATTTTTTTTTTTTTTCAATATATTTTAAATCTACTTCCTACTTCGCTCCATCAGCAAAATACTGAAATCTACTTCCCTTTAAAAATCTTCCTTTCAACCTACTTTAATTTTACAAAAAACAAAATTCCGAATCTACTTCTATTTCACCCTATGTAGGTATAGGTAGTATATAGCCCCAGAATTTCCATGTGTGCACGGTATTGAAAACCATCAATATTAACCGCACCGTGTTCGTTCTCTTCGAAAAAACATGGTCTAAAAATGCTTTCTGATGTTATTCCACACCATATTGTGCATCTACTAGGTGCCTTTGACGTTCAAAAATTATTTTTGGATCTTCGATGGCCCATTATCCTGCAATTTATTATATTAATATATTCACGCTACCGTTGAGGTGAAAATGAGTTAATGGTTCCAGTTAACGAAGCTTTAACTTTATGGCAGGGGTCGCCAAATGGCGGAGTTTATGGCAATGATTTAAAAGACATATGCCTAGTTACCGAACAGCTAAACTGGGCTCTTAACAAAGCCCTTTGTCTTGGACTTTCAAGCAGGCAAAGAACACCATATTAAACTCAATTCTTATGTCATCGAGATTTTTAAATCGAATTTTGGAGATTTTTGATTGTGGCAAAGCAACTGTGACCTGATTAAAAAACAGACTAGACTGGAGAAACAAAAATTATGTTCATCCAAATAACTCGACTTCAATTCTTTGGAATTTTGGATAGACATGTTAAGATACCGATGTATCAGTAGTCTTTTATTAGAGATGGCTTTTTTTCTTCAAATTTCAAAAGTGTACACAAATACTTATAAAATAAAGGAGGTCATTTGATACTTTTGTGCAAAATTTTGATTGAATTAGTAGAATGTTCAAATTGTTTTATTTTTTCTTTCGCTACCCTTTTATTAAAGTTAAAATCATCGAATACCTATTTATTTTTTAGTATCGTGCTAAATTTATATGACTCTTTGGCATTTATAAACACCACAAAAGGTCTGTTTACTTAGTTTGTTGCACGGACTATCATTGTTTTAGGTATGACAATTTATTAACAAAATTAGAAAAAATTAGAAAATATTTAAGATTAAGAATGATTTAGTAAACTACTTTAAGGTTGGCAAATTTTTAAGAAGTAGGTATCTTTCTAATACCTTAATAATAAGATGGTTAAAATTTTGCGCCTTTATTATTAGATATTTGCTTTTAAAATAAGAATTTTATTGGTTGCGTGTACGATATCTGCGCTGCTGTCTTTATCTACTCTTATAAATACGGTGCCCATTTTTTCAGGAACAACAGTTTTTCATTAACGTAAAAAAGTTTAACAAATATTTATATTTATTAAAAAGTTTTGTACTTCATATAACACCTCAGTTTAGTTTAAAAAAATAAAATAAATAATAAAAATAAATTAACAACAAACGAATTAATATGCAGGGTGTCCCGTAATTCGTGTGCTATACTTTGGCATGTGATTCTTGATCATATTCTAAGAAAAAAATTGTTCTACAGTAATGCCTGATTTTCAACTTTGACATCACTTTTTAGTGTTTCTTCTAAAAAAAAAGTCCAAAATGAGGTCCCTACTACTAGTACTAACAGAGAAATTGACTTTAACATGGAGCAGGGTACACCAAAATTAGCCTGTTTTTAAATCGTCAAAAAGTGATGTCAAAGTTGAAAATCAGACTTTACTGTAGAACAATTTTTTCTTAGAATATGACCAAGAATCACATCCCAAAGTATTGCACACGAATTACGGGACACCCTGTATACTTAAATATGTATATGACTATAGATATTAGAGTCATGCAAAGGAACTATGTATATGTTTAATGTTGGTATTTTTTATCGCAATTTATTTTTTTTAAGATATCGTCCCGATTTTTTAAAAATGTGTTAAATTCTACGCAATCCGGAAGCGAAAACTCTACAAGCTTTAATATATTGTCATATTTCACATATTCTTCATCGAAATGATTGAAAACTTCAACCTAACTTTTGTCCGGTGACAATTTGTCAATTTTCCATGTTTTAATTTGTTCTTCATTGACAAACCGTTTGACACAAGTAATCTCGGAAATAATTCCTCATCTTTGATTCCATTACATTAGAAAAGCATTTTTCTTCAGATCCAACACGGAACTCAATTCAAAAGAACCCATTCAAAATGTTCCATATTCTTGAACGCTGCATCACACTAACTTAAGCAGTCAATAGCCGTGTTTTTGGGAAAAGTTATCCGTGGTACAGTAGGATATTATATGAATAACAAATACAACATCCGCAGTAGGATCACTGCCGATACTCGAATAAACGTCAAATCTCTATCCGCAGCAGGATTTCACTTCTCCTTTTTTAGGCAGTGATTCTACTGCGGATGTTGTATTTGTTATTCATATAAAATCCTACTGTACTACGGATAACTTTTCCAAGAAAACACGGCTAATACAGGATTGTCAAACACAATGGCGCAAAATTTTAAACATTCAAAACCTGCTCTAAATCAATTTTAGAATGGGAGTCCACTCATAATATTGTATATAAAACGAGAACCGACTTTTTTTTAATTTTAAAGGACATAAACTTTACTTTAACGTTAAAGAGCTCGTCTAACTTTATTAGCAGCAAATAGCTAGTTTATTTTTTAAAAGTATACTTTATCCATATTGACAATGGTGATTTCATACCAAAGCAAATCGAAGTAAACATGTTTACTGATGTTTTATTCGATTTTTTAAAGGATGTGCTTTGTAAATAGACTGAATCAATGAATATTAGAAATTCAAAACAATCGTGATGTACGATCAACAAATCTGTACATACAAATGTACATATCTATGTATGTTATGTATGCATGCGGAGACGAGTACAGCCAAATGAATTTGCACCTTGCACTAACAAAATAGAATTTGTATGCTGTGAATTAGCTATATAGGTATACTTCATTTTCGTCTAAAATAATGTAAATAATTTGTAAAACAATCAAAATCTAAAACGAGGTAGTATATAAAATGTACTATTTGTTTTTTTTTTTTTGTTCGTGTAGTTGTGTTTGAGTTATGGATCTGTCAAATTAAGGGATGTTCAACGTAAATTCTCTTAGGTTCTGTTGTAAAACCAGCATTAGTTAGAAGAGTTGTCTAACGTGTTTAAAATTATGAAAAAGTTAGACAAAGTCTCCAAGCTAAACGACTGCGTTAAGTAGAGCCGGTGCAACTATAACTATAACTATATGATTCTTACTTTCAAAGTGATGCTTGGTGCTCGGCCTTCCGCTGTTTGATATTTTGGTAAGCATTTTCAACACCTTGCATTAGATTAGATTTTTTTTTACAATGAACGTAAACTGTTTTTTCAATTGGCTATTAAAAATGCATACGCAACGAAAACTGAAAAACGATTTACGAATTTTCTTATGGAACGTACGATCGCTCTATAGAGCTCGAGCTGCTCAGCAGCTAGCCGATGCCCTGTCAAAATATAAAGCTGACATAACAGCTCTTCAAGAAATCAGATGGACAGGGAATGGTGTTTTAGAGAAGAAAGAATATGACATATACTATAGCTGTCATACAAAACACCATGTGCTCGGGGTAGGCTTCCTAGTCAGCGAAAAAATGAAGTCTACCATCATCGGCTTTAACGCTATAAGCGAAAGGCTATGCACCCTTCGCGTGCGAGGCAAATTTACGAACATCAGCCTCATTAACGTTCACGGACCTACGGAGGAGTCCTAAGACGAAGAAAAAGAGACTTACTACGAACAAGTCGAGAGGGCCCTCAATGCCTGTCCAAGGTATGATGTTAAAATCATCCTTGGGGATTTGAACGCAAAAATAGGTCGGGAGCCGGTATTCAGGCATTACGCAGGCACCCATAGTTTGCATGAGAACACTAATGACAATGGACTTCGAGTCTTAGAATTGGCAGCATCGAAAAACATGGTCGTTGCGAGTACCAGGTTCCCGCGTAAAGATATCTACAAAGCCACCTGGGTATCACCTGTTGGAGTCACTCGTAACCAAATAGACCACGTGTTGATAGACCGTCGCCACTACTCGAACTTGATGACGGTACGAACGTACCGAGGTGCCAATATCGACTCGGATCACTATCTTGTTGGTATGGTTTTCCGAGGGCGGATTGCCTTGCGAAGACGCATTGCATCCGCCGATCAGGTTCGAATCAACACGGCTGCCCTGCGCAATGAAAACACCAGTAACACCTTTGGTAATGCGTTAGGACTCGCCCTAGAAACACCTGACTTAGGGAGAGTAAGTCCTGGAGCCAGTATGCTGGGCGTAAATGAAAAGTGGACACGTCTTAAAAATACTGTCATTAGTACTGCCAACTCCATCATAGGCAGCAGTCGTAAAAATCGGAACGACTGGTTTGATGATGAATGCAAGCTAGCGACTGAACGTAAGAATGTTGCGTACCGAGCAATGCAATAATCTCATAGAACGCGGGCACGCGAAGAGGAATATAAAGAGCTCAGAAGAACAGAAAAACGGCTTCACAGACAAAAGAAATCAGCCTGGGAGAAGAACCTAATCTGTGAAATAGAAAACAGCCGAGAGCGAAGTCCGCACCAGGCGCGGAAGTTCTACCAATCCGTCCGAAACATGACGCAGTACACACCACGCTGCACATACTGCAAGGACGGGGAGGGAAATCTGATCACCGATCCTGAAAGCATACTGGAGCGATGGGAAGTGTACTTCAATGAATTGCTAAATGGTCAGCTCACTGCAGAAGTGGAGGCTCCACTACTTCAAGAAGAATACCCTATGTTGCCGCCACCAAGCATAGAAGAGGTTGAGAAGGCTATAGGCCGGCTTAAACAGAACAAATCCCCGGGAGCCGATGGCATACCAGCCGAATTATTTCATCACGGCGGGCCAGCCTTACGTCAAGCAATTCATGATATTATAGTGCACGTATGGGAGCAGGAAGAAATGCCAGCAATTATAGAGGTATCACGTTGTTGAGTACCGCCTATAAGATACTCTCCTCTATCCTACAAGACCGGATAACCCCATACGCTAAAACCGTCATCGGACAATATCAGTGTGGTTTCATTCCAGGCAAATCAACAACTGATCAGATCTTTACCCTTAGGCAGGCGATGGAAAAATGTCTAGAATTTAACATTCCAACATACCATCTGTTTATAGACTTTAAGGTCGCCTATGATAGCATAGCCAGGGTAGAACTTTACAAAGCCATGAGAGAATTCGGCATCCCAAATAAATTGACAAGACTATGTAGGTTGACCATGACCAACGTAACAAGCCAAGTAAAAATAGCCGGATTGCTATCCAGACCAATCAAAATCTTTAATGGACTCCGACAAGGGGACGGTTTGGCCTGCCTCCTCTTCAACCTGGCTATGGAGAAAGCAATCCGTGACTCTGGCACGGCAACAAGAGGGACCATCGTCAACAGGTCCAGCCAGTTACTAGCTTACGCAGACGACATTGACATCATCGGAAGAACCGAACAAGCTGTACACGATTCCTTCATCCAGATCGAGCAGGGGGCACAAAATCTGGGGCTGCACATTAGTGAAGGTAAAACAAAGTACATGGTGGCGTCGAATGCGAGAGGAACAGTTGGTCAAACAATCAAGGTTGCGGAGCACGAATTTGAAGTGGTGCAATCCTTTAAATACCTTGGGTCAATAGTAGTAGCCGATAACAATATAGAAGAAGAAATACGCGGGCGGCTTCTCAAATCCAACAGAGCCTACTATAGTCTGTCAAAGCTTTTCAAATCCAGAAATCTCACCATAACTTCAAAACTGCTGCTGTACAGGACCATGGTCCTGCCAGTACTCACATATGGATCCGAGACTTGGGTGCTTAGCAAAAGGCACTCCGACCTCTTAGCTGCGTTCGAGAGAAAAGTCTTAAGGAGAATTGTTGGCCCCGTATGTGAGGAAGGACGATTCCGGAGACGGTACAATCATGAACTGTACGCAATCTACCTTGAAGCAGATATCGTGACAAAAATTAAGCTCGGTAGACTCCGGTGGGCAGGGCACCTAGCTCGCATGAGCGAAGAGGAACCTGCTCGGAAAGTTCTTTGTGGTACATTCTATGGTAGACGACAGCGTGGTAGACCATGCTTGCGCTGGAGAGATGGCGTAGACCAGGACGCCCGAAGGCTTGGGGTGCGCAACTGGATGGCGTCGGCTAGAGACCGGGATAGGTGGAGAGACTTGTTGAAGGAGGCCAGGACCGGAACCCGGTTGTCGAGCCGATGATGATGATGATGATTAAAAATGCATGTCCTTTTAGGTGCCATCTGAAAGTATAAAAAACAATAAACAAATCTTTCATTACCAATAATTATTCCAAATAAATGCTTACCGTTTTAAATAAATTAATAAAATGTCAAAAGGGTATCTTTTCCAAAAATAAACAAAAAGCCGAAAGAATGTCAACGAGAACGACACTAACTTGCGGATGGAGATGAAAATTTGAAAATCATTCACAATAGCAAAAAATATATGACAGAATTCAATGACATAAGACAGTTCTGCTAATCGTAGAGTCGTGGTTTGAAAGAGAAAAAGAGGACCTTGAAAGGACAATTTAGAAAAGGGAGGACAAATTTCTGTTCTCTCTAAGAAAAGCAAACAGTAAGGACACGATACAAAAATAAAGGACTGTCCTCTCAAAAAGAGGACGGATGGTAACCGTACTTATAAACAAAAGACGGCTATTAATTATAGCCAACAAAATGAGACTTTATTTTTGTTTCATACATCTGATTAAGTTTTTATTTTGAAAAATTGACTATTTTTTAACCAATAGTTAACTAAATTACCTCAAATTGAGGATAGCCATAAATATTACCGTCCTAGCGAGATATACGAAAGAAAAAAAAAAGTACTAAGCACACAGCTTAAAAGCCTAAGGTCGGCGCAGCAATAACCATCACATACACTCGACTTCGATTAAACCTAAAATTACCCTTTTCCAGGTCAACAACTTTCAAAAAGGGCAGCCACTCATGCCACAAACATAAGTATAACAAAAGAAAGGACACAAACAACCCAATAAAACTTTTTTTGACATTATCTCCGAGCATGATTGCCGCCACACTATATTTCTTGCCAGTACTTAATATTTCATTAGCCCATAAATAAAAAGACTTATAACCTTATTCGATATTAATATCGGAGTTTGATCTTATTTTATTCGTAGGTATGTCGAAATTCAAATTCCGATGTGAGATAATTTTAAGCAAATTTGCAGATGTTGGAATTGTTGTTTTCGAGTAATAGGTTAAAAATATTGGACGCCAAGTGACAGTCACAAGGAAGAAAGGGGAGAATTCAGGTGACAGCTGACATTTATTGATCGATAACTCGTTGAGCTGCTAGTTGTGAATTTACCGTTGTCAACTAACATTCGGAGTAAAAAAGTCATATACAAAATAATTAATTAAGATGGCACATATCTTAGTTTTTTAAACACCAAAAATAGGCAATGTATCATATCGTAATATACATATGGGTCATTTCTTAAAAATTGACATTTTTTTTTTGATCTTTTTCAGTTTTTCTTGGGTTTTAGTTTCTAAATCTATAGTAAACAAGTAGAAAAGGAGTTCTCCGAGTTGCGCAAAAATAATTTCAAATATTTTGCATTTTACGAGTATTTTTTGATAAAAATTTAAATTTTAAATTTCGAATGTACTAAAAATGTTCTTTTCTTGCATAAAATAACAATAATCCACAAAATAAATAGTAACAATAAATAGCTGAAATTTTGTGGAAAGCAACTAAATTTAATAAGATAATTAATAAAAAATTGTTTGTTTACGAAATGATTTTGTTTAAAAGCATGAAAGGCAAAAAAAAATAATTTTAAATAACGGCACATAACTTTCTTGGAACTTTTACGGTACCCATATTGTAAGGAATGATCAAATTCAGTATATTTATCTAGAATATAAAAAAATTAATAATGATATGAGCCATTATCAACTAAAAGAACATTTATTAAAAAACAAATACGAAAATGGCCACGGAGATTACAGGCCACGGAGATTACAAAATCGACTATTTCTTAATTTTAATATAGTAAATGTAATTCAATGTCATCCAAATTATATTAGGTTCAAGTATGAGTAAATACCTTTCTTTTGGCGGTGGTTAGACTAAAAAATATTTATACGGTACATAGATAACAAGGCCACGGAGATTACACTGAATTTTTACTCGGATGAAAAAATTATTTTGTATGCAAATTTTAAAGGAATTAACTGCAATAATTAAATTATTATAAAACATGAAATTAAAGGTTTTTTGACGTACTATAAGATAATGCACCGTAAAAAATTATTAAAAATTGTTTAGTTGTGTGAAAAAGCGAAAATGTTTAATTAGGTTTTTTTTTTTCCAAATCTTGTCACACTCGTTCTACTAAGTATTCGGACAACAAAACAATTTTTTTTTTTGGCATAACATAAAATTGAAGTTTCAGAGAAGGCCTTTCAAACGACAAGGCCCAAAATTAAATAAAAAATCATTTTCATCATTAAAAATATTAATAAAACTGATTAAGCATGAAAATCACATCCCAAAAAGGCCACGGAGATTACACATTATTAATTACCATGGCTATTCGTTACCATCAATCGATCTGTAAATTTTTTCTTATAATGCTGACATATAAACACAGTTCCATGCCAAATTTCAAGTCTTTAAATTGAAATGCAAAAAAAATAGAAGCTATAACGCTAAAAATGTAATTTTTTTAAAACGACCCATATATAAAAAGCCGCGTTCTTGATATATTCATACAAAAGTCTTAGTGAAGACTCCTGTAGCTGAGGATTCTAAATACAAGACTAGGCCGCACAAACTTGCTCTATGTAAAAGACAACAAATTTCAAAAATGAATATTATTAGAGAAAAACTGTTCATAAGCATAAAATTCAATTTTTATAGTCATTTAAACAACTCCTTTAGTAGTCGGAGGTTAAAACAGGATGCCATGTGAAATGTGATTCAAGCAAATATAAGTTTATGAAAGAACAAAAATTATAAGTCGTTGAGTGGTTTCTTAAAAAAATAAGCTTTCATATACAAAGTTTTTGAAATATTTTGAGAAAAAACTCAAAGTTTTTATTGTTGTTCGAATAAAAAAATAAATTTTCCAAAAAAAAATAGATGTACATATTTTTTTTTTAAGTTTTGAAATGCAATGTTAAAATCCATTGTGCTGATATTGAGAAATTAAAACTTTTAAAAAATTTCTTAATTTCAATTTCTTAATTTTTATTAAATTATAGATCGGAAAAATTAATCGAATGAAAAAAAATGTTATCAAAATTCTAGAAGACGTTTTCGAGAAAAATACAATTTTCGAAAACCGTTCGTTTTTGTATGGTGGGTACCGCATTTTTTAGGTAAAATACATTTTTTTCTCACATCTTGTAGATTACCTATTTATTAAGAAACTTTTATTTGTCAAGTTTAAAAAAATCGGGGGTTTTCGAAATATTGAGTTTTGAAAAAAGAAATATTATTATGAAAATTTGAATAAAAATATTCAACCTTTTTGGGAGCTTTAGCATAAAAAAAATTATCCAAATCGGTTGTACCATTTTTGGGAAAATCAAAAACAAAAAATGTTTCCAAGTGGGGTAGTAACCATTTTTTGGAAAATTTTTTTTAAGCACTACTAGCTTTAACTAAATGAAATTTTTGTTTAAATTGTGTGGGACAGTTTAAAAAAAAAATATATAAAATTTCGAAAAAAAATCGTATGGCAGGTACCGTTATTTTTGGTCTTAAAAAAAGAAAAAAACGTGCGACGGAAAAAATTGAAAATGATATCTACCAAGTTTAAAGAAAATAAGCCGAGGTGGTCGACCAGACAGGCAGACAGAATTTCGAGACCCACTTTTTTCGTCTTCGCTATCATAGTATTGTCAACTTTGATCAAAATCTCGAATTCAATTTTTTTACGAATGCATAACTTGCCTTATAAAACCAATAAGTCGCAAGTAAAAATACAATACAGACCAAAGCAGAGCAAATTCCCTCTGTCGATGTGAAATATTGCTTATCGCTTAATGAGAATGTGACTAACTACCTATGTATATAGAAATTGATATGTTTTAAATTATTTTGTCGCTCAGGATTTCGCCACTCACTGTATTACAAGGTTCCAAGAACGGACATGTGTTTTCAATCGCGCGCTTATTCATTCGCAGAACATCAGAACATTTAACACATGAAATTCTCACTTCCATTTTTTTCGTCATTGCGACTAAGAAAGGTTGTACTCAGCATGATTTATTGGGACTATGTGCGTTCACAATTAAAATTCATGTTTTCAAATGGCCGCGACAAAATAATCGTGTGATAAGAAATCCAAAGTGCGTCCTAGCCACAAAACACAAAGCTGATCTTATTTTCCGGCTAAGCGATTGCTGAAAGTTTAACTAAACTGAGTTCACTTACATGTGTATACTCATATGCGATTTAAATAATTCCGACTGCAAAAATTAGAGAAGATTCTCTTCTGCAAGTCTTATAGGTTGCGCGTACAGTAGTGCGACAAAGCGATGCGATGCGAGAAGCGTTTGCATGCGAGAAAAATATTTACATTGATTTTTATATATACGTTCGCACATTGAAGCGATATTTGATGCGAGTGTTGTGAGTTTCTCGCATGCCTATCGCAAGCATCTCGCACACAAACTGTTCTGACCACTTTTTCAAGCGAGTTCGTGCGAGAAGGCTCATATTTTTTGTTTTGAGGTTTCAAAAAAAAAATCAAAAGAGTAAAATTTTGTTATTTCAGTGCTTGTGTTGTGTGGTGCAACTTTTTACAATTTTGGTGGCAATAATTATAAAGGGATTAACAACATAACTGCTGAAAATATCGCATCTAATTCTCGAATCTCGAATCGCTTGTCGCATCGCTTCTCGTATCGCATCGCTTTGTTGCACCACTGTACGCGCAACCTTAGTTTAAGAAAATAAGAGTTTAAAAGTCGCAGCTATAGCAGCTATTCATGGTAACAATTAACTCTGTTAGTGGTGAGATTCTTACAGATCAGGATAAACAAACCCTTTATTCTGCAATCCTTTTTAAAATTTAGAAAACACACATTTAAAAAATAATTTTTCGAAAATATAATACCCAAGTTCAAAATTGTAGGCAATTATACGTAAGCCAGTTATTGACATCTAATTCTTAACCATTCCTATATGTGCGTGTTTTCGCCAGAAATGGAGACCACCTATAACTGGTTCTTTGAGGATTTGTCACTTCCTCGCTATAGGATTTTTTCTCAACGATTTTTCTCGTCTCCTTTTTCAATTTCTGAAAATGAAGAATCAACCAGAAAACTTTTTCCAAAAAGTGCTAAAAATTCTGAAAAAAAATGCTAGAAAAATAGGACGAAAGACAAGAACGAAAACATTTTCGCCTTAATCTTCAGGAGCTTTCTTAATAGTCTTTAGCAACATTTTATATCTTCAAAAAACAAAATGATTAAAATATACAATAGTTTTTATTATAAATCAGAATTTATTACCCATTCTTTCGAATACATTCAATAGCATTTTTTTTATAAATTAGTGAGTATTACCTATACAGTTTTTCAATTTATGATTTTTAGTTTTTCATGAGTTTGGACATTTTCGTACACAACTTCTCACTGGGTAATCTCAAAAGTTATACAAGTCTGGCAACCCTATACCTGGATGTGTGAGAGCCACTGAAAGGGTTACAGCTACAAGCTTATTCTTGTGTGGGTGCTATTGACAATAAATTTCGATTGAAAGGGTTAATTTGCAAGATCTTAAACTTTAATGTTTCAGAAAGGACCGACCCCGCAGGAGGACTATGTATTATGTACGGCTGACGGATAAGCCACGACAACACCTATACAACAATCCAACCAGGCACCCGCTGCTCTGAGTATAACTCGATTGACAATAACTCATCTCCGGGCCATTGAACTACAGATAATTTTAGTTTCCATTGTTCTGCTGGCCATGCAAGCCTGTGAAGCAAACTAAAACCTAAATCGCTCCATAAAGATTTATTTCGCATAGGTAGCAAACGTTGATGATATACTCGTAGAAATCAAAGGTCAGGACATCCCTTCCTCATGCCTATCAGTTCTTTCGTTTTCCGTCAATCGATAAATTCTAAAGTTATTGAGTATAATATGAATGTGAAAAAGGGAGGCTTCCACAAACTAAAGGTCAGAAAAAGGTATAGAGAGGAGGTGGAGATGAGGTTGGGTGGCGTAATATTGATTGGGGTCAGAGCAAATAGCGCTTTTGCATGCAAATGGGCCTCCAAGGAGTGAAAATGCGTGGAATGGAATCAAATTAAGGAGTGCCGGCTTGATCCGGGCTGGGTCGATATACCAACCATAGCTACCTGTGCTATTAACGTAGAATCCACTTCTTCCTAAACAATACTCCAATGAAATTTAACTATGGAATAGGATGGGAAGTTGTTTGGTTCTAATGTTTGTGTCTAGCACTTTTAGATAGTTTTGATTTTATTTTATGCCATAAGAGAACATTAATAGCGAATGGTATTAGTTGATCCTTTTTTTATGTTAAGTGATTGAAATTCTAAACGATATGCCTGGATGTTAGGAATAAAAATTAAAATAATAGGATTTTTTAAGAGCTTAATAGGTTTCAAAAGGGTCATTTGGATCGTAGGCTAGGTTCCTGCAATATTTTCTTATTTAAAAAAAAAATGTATTGTTTGTGTTTAAGTTAAAAAAAAAGGATTATATGGGCTTTTCTATTCATTAAAATTACATTGAAAGAAAGCTCTGGATGATAACACATTCACTGCAGCACATATTTTCGCTATATAATTTATAACGCAAGAGCAGATTTTATCGAAATTGATGGTTTTATTCATTATTTTTCTGATTGAACCGATTTCAATTAGGCTAGCCGCGCACTGGCAACTGTGATCGAAATCAAATAGTTTAATCACCAGTTGATAGAGTACCGCGCACTGGCAACTCTTTACTCACGCTCACACTCTTTTTCTCTCTTGCACTTATAGAAAACAGCTCAACTGTTGCGAATTAATTTTAGGCAATCGTTTAGTTTGTGTCAAAACGCAAACTTTTTAGTTGCTCGAATCGAGTTGCTCTAAGTGCGCGGTGTTCCATATAAGCCCATTTGTTTCATTTTAGCAACTAAACAGTTGCGAAACTAAAAATTGAATGTGGCCTTAAGCTGCACAATTTTATTCCTGCTTCTTCTTGACCTCAAGTTTGGCTTGGAAAGGATAGTTTGAGGGTCCCCTGATAATATTTTTTTCTCCTCCTTATAATGGGTGATTTTTTGCTATTTTCTTTTTGGCAACACTGGCTTTAACAGTTCACGTACGTTTCATGTCACTGTCAAACATCTTCAGTTTGGTTAATAAATTTAACCGTGAGTTGTCTTACAAACGAACAAGGCTTGCAAATTATTGAATTTTATTATCAAAATGCGCTTCTTCCATTTTATGGTCAGTTTAATCGACTTACTGAGGCAGCAATTCGGGCTACAGTGACTAAATTTCGCACTAAATTTACAATAGCCGTGTTTTATGGGAAATTGATAGCAGATAGAAAATTGAAAAAAGTGATTATAGTCACTTTTATATTCACTCTCTGTAACGAAGCGTTCCATGCTACTCCACTCTATGTGACTTCTGCATGATACCAAGAATTGTACTTCACTCAAATTCAATTCACAAGCACCAGAGGCATATGACGTCACGCAAAAATCAAACAATAATATTTTTTTCGTTCACCACCTATATAGTTCACATTCAGTTTCTACTGAAAAACTATCAAGAGGACCTACTCGGGTGAACGAAAACCACCTCTTCGCTCATACGCACAGTCAGGCGGCACAGTAAATTGATTTAATCAATCTTTCGAAATCCAGTCGTAGACAAGAAGTATAGACGAGTTGGTCATTTAGCAAGTTAGGTAGGTGAGATTGTCCAGCTATTTCTTATTAAGGCTTCCCCCCACCAGCGGTAAGGGGTCTTAATTCGAAGTTTAATATCCGAATTGCCACCAGGGGCTTCGGTACCTGCTGATCTCCCAGATCGTTTAGCCTGCTGTTTAGTGCCACCAGGGGCCTTGAACCTGCTGATCTACCAGAGCGTTTAGCCTGCTGTTTAGTGCCACCAGGGGCCTTGAACCTGCTGATCTACCAGAGCGTTTAGCCTGCTGTTTAGTGCCACCAGGGGCCTTGAACCTGCTGATCTACCAGAGCGTTTAGCCTGCTGTTTAGTGCCACCAGGGGCCTTGAACCTGCTGATCTACCAGAGCGTTTAGCCTGCTGTTTAGTGCCACCAGGGGCGTTATACCTAAGGATCCCGTCATGAACCAGACATCCGAATGAAAGGGCCCGTTTGAAGCCGAATTACCAGAAGCCAGAATACCCGTAATCAAGTACCAGATCCAGAGCATCAGCAAGCAGTATAACTGATGCAAAGCAGCTAGACTAGAAGCCAGAAGGATTTTGATGCCCGTGAACCGTTCCATTACCCGAATTAAGTGAAATATTAGTAGCAGATTATTGTATGCTATAGATTTAAGAGTTATTTCCAATAAAGATTTTGTAATAAGGTTTGAAGACCTTGAAATCTGGAGTTTCGTGTTTTCTTCAGAGCAGAACCTCGGCTGGAAAGCAAAAAGCACATCACATCTCTTTTAATCTCAAAGTTTGACACAAATTTTGAGTAATTTCAAATTTATTTTGACGTATTGAGAATATTTCTTTCCATATTCTTGCCAGTCCCTAAACTACAATTCAGATTTTGTAGATGTTTTTTAATCCATCGCGATCTCAGCCATCCTCCAATGAAATTTGACACTTTATGGCTTGGTTGATGGATAATATACTATATTTTGACCTACTTAGAGTATTTCTTTCTAGATGCTTTCCAAAAGCCCTAAAATCGCGATTTTAATGAACAAAAAAAAATACAAAAAATTTCGCTTTTCGGTGAAAAAATTAAGATTTTTCTGAAGTTTTTCAATCAATTGACATTTGAGATTTTTTGTACGTCTTTTACAAAATAGACATGAAGTATTATTTTCAAATGTCTTGACATAACAAAAATATCTGAGAAAAAATGATGCATTCCAGAACACATCCCAGTACCAAGCAAATGTTTTTCTGCACTCGATTTAAGCGCCATCTACATCTCAATATATCAACAATTTTTATTCATTCTATATTCACTCTGATTGCTGACCAAATTATATTCACTCTTAATGTTTTTATTGTTTTGCATGTAAAATTTTACTAACTTGGCTATTCACTCTTTCAAAAAACACAGCTATTTTTGGACATTAAACCACCAACACGCTTACGTAGAGTGCGAACTGAGGAAAGTATCGCAGTGTTAGTGATGACCGTGAATTATCGATTCGGCGCCGTTCGCAGCAATTGGGCCTCTGTTACTCCACTACGTGGAAAATTTTGCGGTAGGATTTAGGTGTAAAGCCTTGAATTTTTGGTAAATGGGCTTTTAAAAAGTTGGCCTAAGATCCACTTTCTGTATCGAAAAATTGTGTTAAGGGGCGAAGCTTATTTCTAGTTGAATGGAAGCAAAACTGCCCGTATTTGAAGTGAAGAGCAGCCAGAAGAAATATCTACCAATGCTACCGGTTATTTTTTAAATCTTAAATCTAGCAAAGCTGCTTCCCCATCGTAATTATTTGGTCTTTTGGCAATAAATCTAAGAAATGCATATTCTGTTTGGTATAAATGTCTCTTTATTATTGATAGCGCTTAAGTCCTTGTATACGCTATTATACGACTTAATACCTTTTTGCCAAAGGTCAGAAAATTATATGTAAACAAGCGCAAACATTCATCAGAATATTGGTGGAACAGCCAAAATTAATTTTTGTATTCCGTCATTTTTTTTTTGTTGTCCTTTGAACGAAGTGTTAGGAGTGTCTTTCATCTGTAATGCTCGTACGGCCCTTTTTTTAATTCGGAACCACACTGTATATGATGATGGCGCAAACCCATTTACTGTGTGGTTTATTTAAACAAAAGAATTTTAATAAACCTCTTTTTTTAAATCTTGAATTTCAGTGAAAATGTGATGAGTTTAAAAATAACGCCATATGCTTTTTTAAAGATAACACTGTGCTACAGAGATTTTGATGTGATGTAAATTAGGGAAACTACATTACGAACGTGTACTTTAAACTGTTCCTATTCCCTTTAATTTCCAATTTATTACTAAGCAAGCGTTCATGCACTTATTCAGTAATTTTTTTCACCAATTTTAAGTTTCTTTAAGATTTAAAAAAAAGAGGTTGAGTCCTATTATAATATGTTTGAATTTATGTACGCGCTCCAAAAATGTGTGTACATTCCTTAAAAGTAATCCGAAATGCAAAACTTTTTTTTAAAAATGTTTTTCAAAGTTGTAATACCATTTTTTCCAATGATCTGATCAAATTTTAAGTTGTGTCATATAGTCAAATAACGGTAAGTAATTTCTATTTTTTCAATAAAATGGTTATTAATGGTACCTTTTAGAAAGAATCATTTCCTTTTTGATAAATTTTGTTTATGGTAAGACTCCTTAAAATTATTATATGCAAACACTTTTGGGTTTTAAGAAAAATGTTTATATTTTTTTTTAAAAACTCAATATTTTAAGAACTTGCTAGATTTTTTTTCGAAATTCTAAATACTTTTTTCTTAAAAACTGTTCCACAGATTTTTAAAAACAAAATCGAAAAGTTTCATTTAGTCAAATCCAGGTAATGATAAACAAACATTTCCGAAAAATTATAATTTTAATTTCAAAAACGCCAAGCTCGATTTATTTTACTAAAGAAAGATTCTCTCTCCTAAATCGGTCTGATGAATAAATTGATGGGCATATTCCCTGAAGCGTAAGTGCTTCGCCACAATTGTTGAAGGGAGGAATGCAACTGCACTAGAGCACTATTTATTGTTTAAGGTGAGGAATACAACTGGCTAAAACCCTGTTTATAAAAATAGCCGTTCAAAAATGAAAGACAAGAAAATTTCCGGTGGTGTTCTAGAGATGCAAATGCTTATGTTATAGGTCGATCAGTTAATAGTTGAAACACCTGCCCAATTATGGGAATTGTACTCAAGGTTTGAAAGAATATAAGCCTTATTGATTACAGAATGTTAGAAGAGGCGAACAATGTTTTCCATGGACTAAGGGAATCTAATGCTTAGCAGCATTTTAGTAAGTAATCCTTCCGCACATTGTGATTTGCTATGCACACACCAAGAAATGAAAGCTGTTCTGTTCCCCCAATGAAAGCGCCACTATTGGATGGCATCATGGCAGGTGGGTTGTGCTTTAACTACAGAAGACAGCATTGAATTCTACGCGTCATATGATACCACATTTGACAATGCTACGAGATCAAAATTTAATGAGCTTATCATACGCTGCCATTCTTAATAAACATCTGAAGGACAAGAACGCGTGCATCTGGAAACGAGAAGCTGAGAGTACTATCGTCACCAAAACAATTTGATGGATTAAAAGTTTGAAACAAAAGATCATTTTTATGAAAATGAAAAAGAGAGTCGGAAATAAAATACAGCCCTGTGGCACACTAGTATTTATTGTATGAATATCAGGCTTAATTTCTTATCGAACGAAGAAAATATTCATCGATACAAAATACAAGTATTTTCGATGAAAAAAAACCTTAATGCCAAATTGTACCAAATGCTTTTGAAAAACAAAGTGCAATAATTAATATGACTTTTTCCTAAATGATATAAACATTTGTGCTACTATTCGGTAAGGTATTTCCTTAGAATCTAAGGCTTAGATCATCAGTGGACCCATTGCTACGAAAGCCATACTGATGGTCATTGAGAAGCTTTCGGCCTTGAAAATATTTCTGATAATTTATCAGCGCGTACATGACCTTGGAAAAAAAGAGACATAAGTGTGATCGGAGATTCAATTCAATTCAATTTTGTTTTATTGAACATACTATTTACAATTTGGCTTACAACTACATAATAAAATACTACATAAATTTCCGGTTGTCAGTGACATTGTAAGTGGAGAGGGCGAAGAAGATTCGCATTTTTAAGGGACAGGCTGGAAAAATGCTGGAGAGGCTGGACAAATGGAAAAGCTTACGCAATAGTCTTGCCAGCATTATAGAACACCTCTTCAAAACAATGGGAGGGATGATACTATACGAGCTATCAGTGGATTTGTGTATGTCGAGATCTCTTGAAACTCTTGAAACAGTACCAGTGCGAAGGAAGCTGCCAGCAGATTCTCTTTTTCTTATGGACCGACGTAAGGATTGTCATTGAAGGCGAGTGTTGGAACGTTTAACAACTCGTTTAAATGATAAGACTTTATTATTCCGAGCAAGTGGACCCCGATTTCCGCAAAGTAGTGAACTTTACTGTCGATAAGCACGTACGTTCAAAAGCTTATTTGTGAGCATGCCAATTCACACCAAGTCCACACAGTATAGCAATGCCCCTCGGAAAATCAATGATTGGATTTTGGGCCGATCGGCGCGTACACCTTCGTAAAGAATGGTAACAATGGAGTGTGCTACCTTTCGATTGTTGCTAATTTCCCAAATTAGGAAATTTAATGTTAGCAATCAACCAATTTTAGTAATACTCTCATCTTCATAATTTCAGCATTCGCCTAAAGTCTTTCACTTTTAGATTAAATGCGATTGATCTACCTGAAAACCCTAAACGAAAATTTCTAACGTGCTAAAAGTCATTTTCGTGTGGAGTTTCCAAGTAAAGAACTGCTATAGTAAGCCACGAATGGCAGATTCCCTCAAGGCCAATATAACCAGTGTCATCACCCTTCGAACTTCGTAAAATCTCCAAAAACACTACACTAACATAAAAAAGAGAATTTAATTTTGTGAACTAATTTAATTTGGTTTAAGTATGACAAAAACTATAACTACAACCTATTTAGTTGAAGTTTTATATTATACTCTACACACAGAAAAAACTACCCTAGCAAATGAACCCGTAATCACTTTTAATGTCTTATGTCTCATAATACTTTACGATTCAATGGCAACAACTTTCAAATCTCCTCAATGAATTACGTAATGCTAGTCCTTTAGAAGACGATATAAGCAACTTACACTACGCCAAAATCGATTAAGTATATATGTATAACACAAGCCTTACTATACTTGATTGAAAAGAAAATCCTCCTTTGAAAAGATTGATGGCTTTTTTTTATATGCCAGTAGTGATAAACTATACGCCTGTTGCTATTTTCTACCATAAGCATATTATTCTGTGAAATTTCAAAAAAAAAATTCGAAACTAGTTCGATTGGCTTACCCTTATTTGGTTTACAAATTTATATAAGTGTAAAAAAATTCTTACCCTAGATCAACCCTTGTCAATACACATAGAGAATCCTTGGAGTAGTTTATAGTGATATAGTAAATTCTAGATTTCTTAGTTTATTAAATGATAAGAGTAAATAAACCTCTTTGTACCATCCATTTTTCACATTTTGACTGTTGAGTTAAATTATGACTTAAAATTTATTTTACCAAAATCCTTAACTTTGACCAGCTGTACTTAAATTTTCTATTGAACAAAGGTTTGGCATCTTATAAACATACAACTAATATCTTGCATAAATTTAACTTCTCCTTATTAAATACTTTTGGAAAACAAAAAACTGCATAAGATTTCTTTAACTCGTTAAAAAGCAAAAAGAAATTAAAAGGTCAGCCCTTGGAAGGTTCTGTCCATATTAACTAAAAAAAGAATACAGGGTGGCTAACAAAGATTGACAGACATTTTTGAAATGGTCTGGCATAATGGATAGCGCCTTGGACTGTGATGTCGGTGGTCTGGAAGCGTTCCCAACCGTTGTCACCTAAGATTACAAAACAAAAAATGTTTTTGAGTGAGAAAATGGAAAATTCTTCAAGAGAATCCGAAAGTGTTTCTCAGTAAAGCCGTTCGAGTCGAGTCGAGTTCGGCATTAAATTCTGGTTTCCCTCCATTTCTGCCGACAACATGCACACAAACTGCAAAATTTATGACATTGCCCTTAAGTAAATAAACCTCTTCTAAGTAATGCAATCGTTAAGTGACGAGACTTTGTCTTACTTTCCCACAATTTCAAATTCGCCAAACAACTCTACTAACTGATGTGTTTTTACCAACGAACGTAACGTTAAGCAAATTAACGTTGAACAACCCCAAATTTCTCATATTACGAACTCAAACACAACAACCCAGCAAGATGGAAAACAAGCGTTTTTAAAACCATAAATATTTCGCTGGAAAATGTACATTGTATGAAATATTTACAAAGATTGTGACTACATTATTTTAGACGCAGAAGATGTATAATGTACATTGTACATAATTCACTAATTCTCGAAATAAGAACTCAGCTTCGTTGTTCCATATTGAAAAATATAATTCAAAGAACGAAATCCAATACCTATACAGTTTTTGTTTGGTAAATATTCCTAATAAACCCTCATACCCCAAGGCCTAACTTCTTCTGATATCTTTTGAGGAACAGAATAAAAAACTGAGAGTTTTGATAATTAGTCCAACAAAAATTAAGGAAATAAGGGTTAAAAGTTTTTATAGCTATTATAGATTAAAAATATTTGAAAATTATTAATTCTAGGGAAGGAGCTTTCATTGTCAACCGTTTTTAAGAACATAGTTAAAAAATCTTAAATTCCTTTTTGCTTGCGACATATGTATACTTAGTTGCTTTATGGCAAGCTATGCATTCGTAAGAAAAAATCGAGATTTTGATCGGAACTAACATAACGGTGATTAGAGAAGACGAAAACAGTGGTCTCGCAATTCTGTCTGTCTATATCAGATCGACTACAGCTTAAACGGATCGGCCGATTTTCTTTAAACTTGATAGATAGCATTTTAAAATCCCCCCACGCTTTTTTCTGTTTTTCCAAGGACCACAAAAAAATTTAGATATTACTGGCTATCTTTCACGAAACTACCTAATTTTTCTTGAATTTCTCGTTTATGTATATTGTTTGAATTTTATTCGCACGATAGTGAAAAGTTTTAGTTGACTTACACAAATTTTCTCCTCAAAAATGGTTTCAGAGTTTTGTTTATCAAAGTTTATTTTTTTGAAAAAAAAAACTTATAATTTTTACTTGCGACTTATAGGTATGTACTATAAGGCAAGTTATTTATTCGTAAAAAAATCAAACTCGAGATTTTGATCAAAGTTGATATTACGACGATAGCGAAGACGAACAAAGTGGGTCTCGCAATTCTGTCTGTCTGTCTGTTTGTCTGTTTGTTCGACTACAGCTAAGTGGCTCTAATGATTTTCGTCCAACTTGGTAGATATCGTTTTTAATTTTTCCCCCACACCATATTTTCTTTTTTCTTAAGTCCAAAAATAACGGTACCTGTCATACGAATTATTTTCGAAATTTTAGAAATATTTTTTTTTCTCAAAAACGGTCCCACAGATTTTTTTTTGTAAATTCAAAAAATTTCATTAAGTTAAAGCTAGGTAATGGTTGAAAATTTTTTTCCAAGAAATATGTAGTTATTTTTGGTACGCCCCTTGGAGCCATTTTTTTGTTTTTGATTTGCTTAAAAACTGTACGACCAATTTTGATCATTTTTACTTGCGATATAGGTACTATAGGGCAAGTTCTGCATTTTGAAAAAAAATCAAACCTTAGATTTTGATCAAAGTTGACCTTACGATGATAGCGAAGATTCGAAGTGGATCCCACAATTCCGTCTGTCTGACTGTATGTCTGTATATTTGTATGTTTGTATGTCTGTATGTCTGTACCTCGATCTAGAGCCTAAGCATTCTCCGCACTAGTTCAGCCGCCATCCCTGGAGATAAAAAAATCTGAGACAACCACCTTCAGTCTCAGAACATCGTGCCACACATCTTTCCTATCCTTCTTTCTCTTCCTTAACTTCACGCCCGCGTTGTGTTGAAACATTTAAAGGGTAGTTATAATCCCTTGAGCGCGTGTAGATTATAAAAAAAAAAAAAAAAAAAAGCCACTGGAGACTGGAATTATTTTCTTCAAACTCGGTACTTAAGGGTCTTCGGAGATTCCTTAGAGGGGAAATTAATTTTTTTTTAGCTCTAAGACTAACGATACCCCCCATACACCCGTAATGCATAGTCTTATTTATCTCGAAATTGGCTATATCGATTTTGATAAAAAAAATTTGGTGTGATATTATGAACATGGACTACATTTTGGTCAAAAGAAATTTTGGCGCAAAATGTTATTAATGGTACCTGTCATAGAACCCTTTTTTGATTTTTTGACTTTCTCATCAACGGCTCTAACGATTTTAAACAAACATTTTTAGCAATAGCTCCTTAAGTTTAAAATAATATTGTATATAAACATATTGTCAAAAATTGTTTTTTGTGATTTTTGGAAAAAAAATTCCAATTTTTTTTGTAAAAACCAATAGCTTTAAAACGTGTGAACGATTATTTTTTGAAACTATTTCTAAAATCTATACTACTAAATAGGTACTTACAATTGCATCCCAAATTTTGTTCTCGAAAAATTTAAAGGAAATTTGTTTTATAAAAAAATTACTTTAATATTAAAAGGATTAATCAGACGGCAATTCCATACATTTGAATATTTTTATCTCATTAAATTCATGTTTTATATTTATAAAATGTATCTTAAATTCCAAAATACTATTACATAAGAGCAAGTTCGTGTGATAAAGTCGTGCATTTTGTTTTATTTTAAAGCTCCCCAGGAGTTTTAATGTTAGTATGTATTCAAACTCTCAAACAATTTTTTGCTTTGATTTTTAAAGAAATTACAAAATTTTTTGTTGAAAACTCAATATTTTGAAAACCCCATGCTCATTTTTTTTTAAATTGATAAATAAAAGTTTCTTAATAATAATCTACAACCTACAAGATATGAGAAAAAAATTATTTTACATAAACATAACGGTACCCTCCATACAAATGTTAAAAACGGTTTTCGAAAATCGTATTTTTCTCGAAAACGGTTCGGAAAATTTTGTGAAAATTTTGTTTCTTTCGATTAATTCTCTCTTAATTTAATAAAAAAATATTTGAAATCAAGATGTTGTTGACTCTGTATAAATTTTCTTTTGTAATTTAATTTTTTTGTTTTTTAAATACTTTGCATTTTTTTTTTTCGGGTTTAAATCTTTTAGTAATTCGTAAAATCTTTTCTATAGTTAACAACTTCAATGCAGTATTGGGCTAGAAGTTTACAATTACTTCCATTTAGAATGCTTACACTGAACCAAATTTGGTAGTCATATTGAAGAAAAAGTAGGTAGAATTGAAGAAAGGGTGATCAATATACGGTCAATGAAACCTATCCGTTGTTTTGAAGAAAATTTTGTTATATTCAAGAAATATTGTCATTTTGAAGAAATGCATAAAATTTTTCGTTATGGTGTTAAATCCACAAAATTTTGTGAAATTGATTAAATTTCATGCTTCTTTCTTGAAATTATATAAATAAAAATAAAGTTTTTTATTAACGTTTGGTTATTGTTGATTATTTTGGAGTTCTCTTCATTTTTCCTTGTCGACTATATTCGACTCTTTATGTGATTTTTTGCTGGAATGAAAGAATTTTAAATGTTATTTTTTTTAAATTTACCTCTGTGCCTCTACCGAGATTCGAACCCGAGTCCTCTCGCTTGCCGTGATTGTGCTCTACCTATTGTGCCACTGTGATACATAAAATATCTTGTCTCAAAGTGCTACTCAAATAACTCTCTCGTGTTTTCGTATGAACTAAGAAATGTGATACCGAAATTATACCATTTTGTGCTACTTGTGATGTAAATACATACATACATAGTAAAAAAAACTTTTAATACAAATTTGTCTTTTCGAATAATTGCTTCATCAAAAATTAACAAATTGTTTTCGTAGATATGACAAAATTTCATTCGTTTGAATAAAATACTAAATCATTCATCATTTGAAGAAACCTTATTCATTTTGAATATTCAGTCTTCAATATGAAGAAAAATACTATGAAAAATTGTTGATTTGAATAATTGATTCTTCAAAAATTAACAAAATATTTTCTTCAATATCACCTACGCGATTTGGTTCAGTGTATGGAATCTGATTCGCTTAATGTTGTCTTTTTAAAAAATACAAATGTAATTTCTTTCTTAATCTACTGAATAGTAGGTATTCGTCTTGATTTTTTGTTCTTTTATAATTAGCATATGCCTTATTTTTTACGTTTTACAAATGTATGAGTCTTTTATTGTACCACGGTGGCTTTGAAGATTTCCTTTTTCTCACACGATGAACAAATTGGTCAAAACCAGCATGAACGATTTCAATAAAGCGTTTATAGGCATGTTGTAACTCAAGAAAATTTAATTCGTAATACCAGTCAAAAGAGGCAAAAAAACGTTCAAGTTCAATAAAGTTTGCTTTATAAAAATTAGACTTAAAATTTTCAGTAAAATCTATTTGATTTCTTTGATAATTATATGAAATTATTTCAAAAAAAGTTTCTTTATGGTGAATGGAATTTTTTAACAATGAAAAACGTGCTTCTAAAACATTAACGTTAAATTCATCACAAGAAATGAAAAAGAGATCTAATATTTTATTTAAAGAATTTTTAACATTATTAACTTGAATTAAACCTAACGAGAATACATAGTCAATAAAGAGAATTTCGAAATCTTTGTTTATATTACAAGAAATTAGCATTTTTTCACATTGTGACCAGTTCCAGTCAATATCTGACAAGTTAAAATCACCTAATACACATAAGCTTTTGTTATTTGAGCATTTACCATATATAAATTCAATATTTTGAATATGTTTTTCAAAAACAGAGAAATAGCTTTTTGGAGGAACATAGCTTACAATAAAATATAGATACTGGTTAGAATTAGTTTTAACACAAACACAAATTTGTTCAATGTCTTTAACGGGCAGTGTTATTTCATGGCTGCATAATTTAGAGCGGATAGCATATAGAATGCCACCACCCACCACCACGCTGAAGCGATGTTTTACATCGGTCATTTCGAAAGACGTTGTAGATGTGACAGTTGAAAATTTCGCTGGATAAGATATCGCCATATAACCAGGATTCTGTGATAATAATGACATCGTAATCAGTACTAGAGGTCGTGTTGTATAAATCAGAAACTTTCGAACGAATTTCACTCCCATTATGGTAGTATACTTTTAATGATGTTTTTAGGTTTTTGTTTGGTTTGTTTGCGCTGGTAAGTTTTTTGGCATAAATACGAAGGGACGAATTTTTACACCATCTCCCAAGAATAAACTGAAACCTTAACCTTACACCAGCTAATGTTTTTTTGAATACTGTTTATCGCCAATTTTGTGCCTATCGAATGTCATCATAAGAGTGTACTTTATTGACATACTCAAAGTGCATTTTAAGGTTGAAGACCTGTTTCCAGTAGGAGCATGTAATTTCGGAAGTTGAAATGTTTTTTTTAAGAACAAGCGTTGTAGTTTTTCAACCTCCTCATATTGTTGGTACCCCCATACCTGAGATCAATAAGTCATTATATGTAGATCTCAAAGCATCATAAAATATTCAGAATTTAACACTATGGGCAACATATTTGTTCCTAAGCAATTTTGCAAGGTTGAGCTTATAGCAGAAAGTGATTTTTTCAGTTTGCTTTGAAAGTGGCATAACCTAATACTTGGCTGAGAAATCGAGAAACTTAGCTCCAACTATTAAAGAAGTTGTTTTAGTCATTTAGATAATTTATTTAATGGTTATGAACATTTTTCTCCAACATTCATTTTTAAAATGAAAGTCGTGCATTTTATTTTACTTGCTGCTGGTTTTTCCAAAAGTATTATAAGAGCAATGGGATTTTTTGCCAACTTGTTGTTGAATTGTATTTCAATAAATGTTACGTTCTCTTAAGAATAAAGTCTTAAGCTAAGTCTGTATCATTCGCATTAACTGAGTAACTTTAGTTAATATGGGTCAGGGTAGCCTAAGGCAGACTTTTTCTTACATCGCAGAAAAATTATGTCAACATTGGAGAAAGACCCATACTATAGAACGGTTTTGTTCTCAACATAAATTTTATCCCAAAATAACCTCGATGAATAAGGGGATTCCCTGAATAAAATTGTTCATACATTTGAAGGTGGAGATTTGTTTTTTAATCGCCGAAATATTGCAAAATTTAAGAGAGGAATGCTCTTTTAAAAGTAAATCAGCTAGTCCCCGCTGTTATAAAGTGTGGTCCAGCCATAATGCACGATGTTAATTGTGAGTCACACCTCAACGTCAAGTTTTTTGCCCAACTTAATTTGACATTTCTTTGTTTCAGTGTTTGACAAATTCAACTATGGAGAGGTACACAATTGAGCAGCGCGTTAAGATTGTTGAAAGCTAAAGGATGAGATAATTCGGCAATTTAACGACATGGAACCTCAATTATGTCTCAGAGTCATTAAAAATATGGACCATCGGATACAGGTATGCCACCGAAGCTGTGGCGAGCATTTGGCCGATATTTTGTTTCACAGATAATTGAAATTGAATCATAATAAAAAATATTAAGATAATTCTCTGAAAACTTTTTTTTTTATTTACAATTAACGTGCGTTTTCTGGTTTGACCTGCGCTGAAGCCCATTAAATTATGTTGCTGCATACCAGCAGACTGACAGAATTCTGAAGAATCTTTGTAGTCTGCTCTATTAGCGCTTTATTAAAATATCAACTTTAGTTGCATACTGCAAGTTAAAATAGGGACATTTCAAATTGCTCCAACTATTAAAGGAACCTAATTCTAAAAAAGTCATGATGTTGGGCACCATACCACATTTTCTTAAATAATTAACTTGTTCAACTCCCATTTACGAAGGACTTATATAGTAGAAACTTTTCAGCTAGACCTGGCAAGCAATTAACATCAAATACCATTATGTCAGGCATAATGACATACGTAGCTATGCTAAAAGTAAAGCTTCGGAATTTAATTGGTTAAGACCAAATTATTACTTCACTCCAAAAAGAATGTCGACAGGTAATGTGTGTTCGTTGTGTCAATGAATGTTGTTAGCATGTTCGTTTGTGTGCTTCTGTCGTTGGGCATAGGCATGTACCAGTAAGTTTTACAACGTGATAAAGTTAACAATTCGTTCGCACAAAAAAGGAACAAGAATTTACATCAATACCATCCGCGATTTCAAGCTAAGTAAAGGTTTACTTAATTCCTATGAATATTTTTTTTTTTTTGAAAGTCAAAACTTTGACACTTTTTGCTTGTTGGATTTTAGAAAACACCTCATAACTCCTTGCATCCTGGCACCAGATAAAAGGGGAAGGCACGAATTCGTGATATCATTTAGAGAAACATTGCGACAACACCAGCATTCGGCAAAAGTAACACGAAATGCTGATTAGGAACTTACACCGTACCTACCTACATACATATTATATACACAGCTATACAGAGGGTATCATGGTGACACGTACAATCGCCTTTACGGTTTTCTACGTGATAGTTATTCGCAGGGGATAAAAGCAGACATATACGTTTAACATGGAATAGGTTTCAAAATGGCTTCTATAAACAGAAACTTGGAAACTGAGGATGGAAAAGAAGTACTGGAAGTGAGGATAGTCTAATTTTTCTTTCCCTAATAGTCTAGCTTTGTGTTTCCTGTTTCACGTACATTTTACACTACATCGTTATCGAATGGTTGTTCCCGTTTAGCTGTCAAGCCGAATGTTTTTTAAAAACGTTCTTTTAATAAATCTAATAAATATGAAAGTTGTATTCCAGGAAACACAGAGTAAAAGCGGAGCCCCACTTTCTGAAAATCCTCATCTCTATTTAGTAGGATGGATAGTGAAATTCAAATTAAAATTTTGATGAATTAATGTGTAACAATTAATTTAGTTTTATGAAAGCATGGATGAATTTAATTACAGTGAACATTGGAAAACGTGAACCTCCCAAAACATGAACTATCCCAAAACGTGAACACTGTAATTTTTACATTGACTGCTCTAAAACGTGAACAAATGGAAAAGCTCTAAAACGAGAACAGAAATTTTTTCAACATTTCTACTTAAAAATGCACTGAATTAATTTTTTAAAACTTCGGGGGCCCCATATTATTGACAATGCGTAGTATGAAATATTTAAAAAGGCTTTCGAATGGTGTTCAGATGAAGACTGACCAAAGCGACATAAACGCCTAAGAGAAATTGTAGTTGTTAAAATGTTGGCAATAATAGAACAGACAAAAATTACAAATTTTGTTTGTTAAATAAAACATTTATTTGTAAAACGTTCTAATTTAAAAATGAAATCTAATCAATTTTGTTAATAACCCGTACCAGTATGTGTAAATATGTAAAAATATTCATAAATCTATACTACTGCAAGCAAAAAGAAGATAAAATGAAAGAAAATGTTTTATTTTAAGAGCAGTAGTCCGACAATACGGTAGGAATACTATTTTAATCATAAAAAGTTACATTCCAAAACATGAACAATCTCAAAAACATGAACAACCTCGGTTTTAATTAGTTCACGTTTTCCGATGTTCACTGTATAATATCCAGTAGCAGTTACGAAGGAATGGCTCCGGAGCCTTCCACTTACAAGTAACTAAAATATTGGTTAACTTTAGTTGGAATTTTAAACAAAATATCCAATTGCGTTCTTCCCCTAAAATAATTCCGCTGCCCCACCGCGCCACCGTACGGCTAGCTATGGATTCTTGTCAATTTACCCTTAAATATTATTTTGACTACTCGAATGTGTTATAGTTTGCCGCACTGGATTTTTGTTGAAAAACTTCTGTTCCGGTAATTCGTGTGCCATACTTTGGGATGTGATTCTTGGTCATATTCTAAGAAAAAAATTGTTGCACAGTAAAGTCTGATTTTCAACTTTGACATCACTTTTTGACGATTTAAAAAAAGGATAACTTTGGTGTACCCTGACCCATGTTAAGGTCAATTTCTTTGTCGGTACTAGTACCTAGTAGGGACCTCATTTTGGACCTTTTTTTAGAAAAAAATACTAACCTTTAAAACTACGTTTAAATTGAGCTGATGTATTTTTAGGGTTGTCCGATATTCAATTTTAAATGGTGTTCAATTTTTCTTGCCCGAGCAAAATTTTGACTTTGAGGTCAATTTTTTTCAAAAAAATGCGTAATAAGCAGAAAGTTTTCTTATTTTTGCCTAATGAACAAAACAATAATAAAAAAAGTTATTTATAAGTGCACCCAAAAACCAATACATTTGATGATACTTGAGAAAATCTAAGACAGTTAAAATTTAAAAAAAAATGATTTTTTGCCCTGAGGTGTAAAGGGTTTGAGTAAAACAATAATTTGTGTAGTTTTAAGTAATTTTTTATTTTATGTACACACAAATAAAGTCATAATAGGTGCTCAAAGTGCCCTCCTGTGTTTTGAATCCATGCTACTACAGCACGTTTTTGGATTTTATTTTGAATGTTTATTCTTGATAACTCTTGCCTTACTTTCAGTTATCCTTTCGAAATACGTTGTTCTAATTCAGTTAAAGTTGTTATTTCAGATGAGTAAACGATTTCTTTCATTCATCCCCATACAAAAAAATGTAGTACAGTGAGATCGGTGAGAACATCCTCCATTGGGTCTGGTAAATTATTTTGTAAAAACTCCAGATAGTTAGTTGAATTAATCCGGGGTGAAAGGCCCGATTAATTTATTTCATTACACCAGCCCACATATTGACACTGAATCTGTGCTGAAATGATCTTTGCCGTCTTGAATGTGGATTGCTAAAAGCCCATGTATATGGATACTATGGAAATTTGTAATACCATCTCTTGTGAATTGAGATTCGTCAGTCCAAGGAATTCTGTTTATAAACTGGTTGTCATCCAAGCTTCTCTCTAGCAACCAGTTACAAAATTCGAGTATCATTTCAAAATCATCGGTAAGCAGTTCTTGCACAGGTGTGTGGTGATATGGATACATATTTTCTCTATGCAGTATACTGGAAATTCTGTGTTTGGAAACATTAAACTGTAGAGCTAATCGTCTTAAGCTGATGGAAGGATCGATTTCAACAGCTGCCAGTATTCTTTCATCGACCGAAACTCTTCTTGTGCTTGCAGCTCCCGGCATAGGTCTTGCAGTTGAAACTGATCCAGTTTCTCGAAGCCTTCGAAAGGTATTTCCAAAAAAGATTTTAAGAAAGAAGTCGTCTATTAGGATAAAGTTCCTATGCCCCTCTTGAATTTCCATTGCACAACCCATAAGCGAATCAAACGTCTGCGTAATATTCTTCTCTCGTAAATAAAGGCATTTCAAAAACCGCTCTTATCCAACTGTATTCGTGACTTAACTTGATAATCTGATGAATGAATTTGTTTTTCTATTCTTTTATACCAATTTAGTTAATTTACCCATTAATCATTCATACCCCAAATTTAACTGACCCTGAGAAGAGGTAAGGTAATAAGGGTTTTGACAGCAAGTCAAGTAGGCATAGGTACACTTTTAACCCTTTTGATGAGTGCACAGCCATAAAAATTACCTAAAAACTATCAATTCTTGGAAAACCACTCCAATTGTCAAGTGCTGCAACAAAAGTAGGTAAAAAACCCAAAATTGGATTTTGTACGTATTTCAGATTTTCCCGAGTATCATAAAATGTATGGGTTCTTACGTGCACTATTTAACGAATTTTTTTTTATTATTGTTTTGTTCATTAGGCAAAAATAAGAAAACTTTATGTTTATTACGCATTTTTAAAAAAAAAAAAAAAAAAATTACCTCAAAGTCAAAATTTTGCTCGGGCAAGAAAAATTGAACATCATTTAAAATTGAATATCTGGCAACCCTAAAAAAACAGCAGCTCAATTTAAACGTAGTTTTAAAGGTTAGTATTTCTTTTAAAAAAAAGTTTAAAATGAGATCCCTTAACATGGGTCAGGTTACACCAAAGTTAGTCTTTTTTTAAATCGTCAAAAAGTGATGTCAAAGTTGAAAATCAGACTTTACTGTGGAACAATTTTTTTCTTAGAATGTGACCAACATTCAGATTAAAGTATGGCATACGAATTACCGGACACCTTGTATATATCGGCCATTTCCAAAGGGTCGATACTTTTAGGTGTTTTCAAGAAACATCTTTTTTGTTAAACAACTAACAAAATTCCCTTAATTTCAATATATTTCCCCATAATGATATACAAATACATTAAGATGGTACAATGGTTAGTGAGTTGAACGGTCATTCGCCTGGGCTCGATTCCTAGAAGCTACAAAAATGTGTTTCTGAGATGTTCTGCCTCTTGCGAAGCAATTATAACATCCCCAGGAGTATCTCTTCCCATCTTAGCTGTATGGACTCGGCAGAAGATTGCATGTGCGCTACAATTCTGCTTACACGTATGTAAGCAGGTATGGTTAAGAGTTGTAAGACACTAGGCTTAGGGCTCTATGCGCCTTTGGTCTCTCATTTATTTACATAAATCATGAAATGCTGCAAATATCATTACAATTAATATTTAATCCTTTTATTTATATAGGATCTGTTTAAAAAAAGCTCAAAAGCTAGAGGACTTTAACTTGACATAAAGTATCAAAGCAGGAAATTGAATATATGGTTATCCAAGACATATTTTCACCGTTAAAGAGTAGCCTGACTAGTCCTCTTCATATATGGCAAAAAGTAAGTAAAGATTACGACTGGCAGTCATGTGGGGACTACAGAAGAATCAATGTTAGCACCATCTTATATCACTACATCATTATTTTTCACCATTTGAAGGGAAATCAAATCTTTAACGTCACAGAATTGATTCTTGTCCACCACGAAAACCCTACATAATCAGAAAAAAATCACAAAAAACTTCACGCCTATTGAACTGTTTGACTTCATACATAGTTAGACTGTACAAAGCTGATAAATTTCATGATTTCTTGAACCTGAGTCTACTTTTTCCATGTCTTAGAAACTTTGAAGACTTAGAGTAAATCTTTCCAAATTCTTAACTATTTCAAGAGACAAACCACACCCGCAGTGTCCCGGGACTTCTGAGGCGCTAAGTTTTCAAGACGACATATACTTATGCTCAGGGAATTCTTCATTTAGCCGAACATGAAAAATTCAACACGTTCGTTCAGATTTCTCCTTGGATTTATAGATCGTCTCACAAGATGCCCAACGAAACAATTATTCCAATCTAAAAACCAAAACAATTAAAAATTATGTCGTCATTGTGTGCTGAGTTTCTCAAACCATTATTTAACCATCATCCCAAATGGCATATAGAATGAAAAGGAAGCGCTCTCCTTAATTTTGTTTTATCTTAGTGCTTCTATGAAAGATTTTTCTCCAAGTCCTAGATTTTATTTCTGGTGAAGAATTTGAAAAACAAAACATAGGAATTCCATTTTGCAGAATGAATTTCATTTTAAAGTTTATTCTGTTTTCTGTTCCCGGCAGGTTGGGCCAACTCTACCATACGCGCACAACCCCCCGAACGCCCACGGTGTTTTTTTTAGGAATGCTTGCTTTTAATACGTTTCTTGAGTTCGTGCCTATGGGCTCGGTGCATAGATACTAGGCAAAGAAAAAATCTGAAAACCCTTGTATTGTGCAAAAGGAGCAATAGTAGGGTTTTTCCAGTTTGGAGGCACTTGAGACTAGGATAGATTGTTGTCTGACTAGACCATAACGTCGCGCCTAGTTGTATGCTTAAGGCTTCGGTCAAACAAGGTAAACAGCATGGGAACTGGCATGGACTTTGACATTGCTTATAGAGGTGGTGAATTTCATATTTTTTTCTATATTTTATAAAAAGAAAATGTGCACACATAAATCTGGGAAGAAAACAAGAATGTATACTCGCCTTTGTGCTCACTATAAAGTAAGAGGGTTAAACCCTTTATTTGAAATACTCCTAAGGCTTTTAACAGTACGAAGAGATAATCTACTTCTTCTTGCATATTTCCCCAAGGAATTCTTCATACAACAAAAAAGTTCTGTGGTGTATATTTTCAAGAAATAAAAATGCAAAAATACAGACAATACTGTTTGAAACGACTCGTTGGTCTTTCATTACTTAGAATTTATTTCTCTGCTCTACATACAGTTAAACTTATACATATAAGATACTGATATAAGCAATCCCTTGCAAATTGCTAAATTCGGTTTAAATTTTAAAGCAAACTCTGGTGTTGAAATTCCAAGTGAAAACACTTTGATGTCAATCATATCCGAGACATGGAAAGAAGAATTATAAGTAGTCACATATGCGTGGGGTATAGGAAAACCCACCCTTCCTATTCCCCTACACTCTTGGCTCTTGGATCAAGAGTTAACGGAAGAATAAAGTATGAAAAACTTTTACACACGACTCAACATGGAAAATGATAGAAGATATTTGCCTGGTCTTTTCTTCAAAATTACCATACCATGCCGTAAGGTTTTTTTTTTTTTTTTTGAAAAAACTTTATTTTAAAACAAAGCGGGAGGATGTTTGATAATACGAGTACGCTGCTAGTGTGCCGTGCTTTCACTAAACTTCCGGGATCCAGATGGAGAACTGCCATCAACAACACAACGCGTATAGTAATTTAAGCTCTCAAGGCACTCATTAGAGTCAAGCAAAATAAAAGTCCTATACATTATTCAAGCCGTCGCCGCACAGTGGACCAATCTATAAGGTAAAGTTGGATTAATTTAAAAACTAGTTTTAATGTTGTGAATCTAAAAGAAGAATTAGGATTATATTATCTTAGGCCGTTTAGTTTTGTTTGTTATTATTTTCCAATCGCTGTCACACCAAATTTAGTACCGCACACCTTCAAAGCTTAGAAGTAGTCTACCTTAATCTGCTGCGTAGTCCTTCATCGGAATAATATTTCTCTCAAAGCAAAACATTCCTCATACAATTGTACAGGGATAATCAAGGTGATTTAAGTATTGGGCTAGCTTGATTCTCTGAGAGTGAGTTTTATAGCTTAAAGCCTTCCTAGTCCGAAGAAAAAAATTATTGGCAAGACTCTCGTTTGATATTCACACTGATGTCATTATGCGAGAACACCTTTACCAAAGTTATATCTATGCGTCGATCGTGACATTTCGCCAACTTGACCATTGTCATCCTTTACAGATGACAGCTTACACTTCCTCTTATCCTCATTCTCATTATAAGCCAACGCCTTTTAGCCGATTCCGCTACAAAACTTTAAAGTACGCTAGGCACTTGATTCGTTCTACCGATTTTGTCAATAGGGTTGGGTACGATATCCCGCTTTTTATAATCCCATTTTTAAAATCCCGCTTTTTATAATCCCGCTTTTTAAAATCCCGCTTTTTAAAATCCCGTCTCTTATAACCCCGTTTTTTATAATTCCCTTTCTTATTACGACGTGTAAGCAGTGAGGTATATAAGGGAGGCATGCTGCCCCCCTGCGACCCCCCAGCTTGGGCACACTATAGGATTTGGGGTAGGTGCGAGGTTGGGTGTATGCAAAGTTTCTTAAGCATTTAAAAAATCTGGAAAATAACCAAAATAAAATCAATAAGTTTTAGCTACGTATTCTAAAAAACGGGATTAGCGGGATTTGGCGGGATTTTTAAAAGCGGGATTATAATAGATCGAGATTTTGAACAAGCGGGATTTTAAATGACGGAATTTAAAAAAAAAACAGTATTTTAGCAGACGGGATCTTAAACTTTTTTTTCAGGATTTTTGAAAAGCGGGATTTCAAAAAGCGGGATTCCGATACGCCCTCTTGTCAATATTATTAGCTTAAACCAAGTTAGCGGTATTTTGAAAAATGTTACTCCCGTTGTTGATTTGTAAGTTCCGTACTTTCCAAGAAAACTGTCAAAGAGATTGCATGATATTGGTTCGCCTTGCCTTTCTCCTCTACCTTTCTCGACTTATTGGCGTAATTTACACTGAAAAATGTTTTAAATAATTTTTAATTTTTTCCTTATAATATTGAAACATTTTTTAAGAGATTTTGAAATATTCGAGTTTTGGTTCAAGAAATTTGAAGGGTTATTTAAGGAGCCCAAATAATTAGACATACTTTCACGAATTAAATAGAAATATTTAGATCTTTCCCGATTTGAGCACATTTTTCACCAGAGTGCTTCAGCGGCGAGCAAGAGTTGGATGTTATGGGAAAGCAAGGAGTATAGGATGTAATTTCAGAGAACAGCTCGCAGTTCATCTATCAGTTGGCAGGCATTAATTTAATTAAATGCTCAAAGCAAAATGTTTATTTACTTAAAGTTTTTTTTTAATTTTAAATTTTGTCGTTCCTCGTGAATAAATTAAGTTTTAAAAAGATTCTTTCGATCAATTGCGCCGGTAATTGAATTAAAATGGATCATCAATGTCGATGTAAGTATGGGTAGGTCTATTCGCCTACCTATCACTTTACTACAGAACACGAGATGTAGGGATGAATGCCTTACCTACCGTTGAAAGAGTAAATCACATTAATTGACTTGTTTACGTTTTTTTTCAGGCCATTAATTGTGATATGCGAGGGAGTCCTTCCCGACGTAGAGAAAAAATATGTCCTCGCGAAAGGAAGAGAAATATATCGATGACATTAAGCATACTTTGTATTGAATTATTTACTTCGTTCATGCTTTCTTTTTTTGGGCTTTTTTCAATATCTACGAATGAACGCTAATTGACATGGTGTTTCTTTACCGTTTTTTTTTTTGTCTCCGACATTCGTCGACCTAACGAACCGAAATCATAAGAAAAAGATTTCGATACGAGGGTAATCAAAAGTCGTTACTTAAGTTTATAACTTTAAAGAGCAAAAGTTGGGGGGCAATTGTAGCGTAATTTTTCTATTTGATAGATTTTCTGCTTTGAGTTTTTTTTTTTTATTGATTTTATTTGGTCAATTGAGAATGTTGATTTCTTTGCAGATTATCCGGTTTTATATCTACATAAACTTCATAGGGCTTATTGAGACATCACATTCACTCCAACGTGTAATATTATTGTCAAAAATGATTCAGGTTTTACAAGTTTAACAAAATCACATACTTAATTATTTTAACATATCAAGAAAAAATCAGATTTGATATGTTATGAAATAAAATACTCATTGGGACCGATTGACGTAAACTTGCTTTAATGGTAGCCTTAGAGTTTTAACAATTGAAAAACTCCTTATCGCTCAATGAAAACTCTCTAAGTCCATGGAGGCATTTGTTATTATATTTACGTGATGCATATATGTCAATTTTTAAGAAAGGACGACGATAGAACAACTCAGACATTATTAGGTATATAAATCTTAAAGCATGAAATTTATTCCTTACCCTGTTCAACGAATTCCATCAATATATTGCTAGAACTGAAAAAATTAGTGGCTTTTCATTTTTTCAACATTTTTTCGACATAGAGAATTATTGCAAACAAGGTGGGCCATCTAGTGGTTTCTTTTTAAATCAAAGTTTATTTTCACACTGACAGCTGTTTCCCTCTCGAAATTTTGACATAAAGTCACAGTATCATACCTCCACGGAACGAATTGAGTCGCTTTACTCTTAAACAACGTTGGGAAATATTGAAAACTTATTTCCAAAGCGTGTGCTGTGTAGCCCAAGCAGTACATACGTCATTTAAAAAGAAGTTTTGGCCGAAATGAAGCACGCACCATACCTGCTGTACGCAAGTTTGTGCAAAAAGTTCGTGAGACTGGTAAGCTAGTGGACAGCACTCATGGTCTCCGTCGTCGTACAGTGAGCACAGACGAGAATGTGGCTGTTATAGCCCAGAGTGTGAGACTCACTTCACGAACATCAACTCGCCATTGATCTCAACAACTCAACATTTCACGCACCAACCTGACGAGACAAAGATCTCGGATTATTCGCTTACGAGGTCCAATTGACTCAGCAATTGAAGGAGCACGAACCATCCGCTTCGTTGTCGCTTCACAGTTTGGGCCTTAGAACATCTTAAATTGGATTGACGAGGGGCATTTTCACCTCGGTGAATACGGGTGCTCGGAAAACCCACACGTTATTGTCCAGAAACTAATGTATCCACAGAGAATGACAGTTTTGTGCGGATTGTTGAGACTTGAAAGGCGGTAATGAGGCTGGGAACAACGTTTCGCTCAACGGTGGGCGTCATAGATCCTTTGCGCAACAAATTCCCAAATCGTGCTGTCAGTCGTCTTGGCGATATCAATTGACCACCTTGGAGCTGCGATTTGATTCCTATATGTAATTTTTTTTGTCGGGAACCGTGAAGGAGCGATATTATGCTAATAATCCGAAAACGATTCAACTAAAAGGCCAATATAACCAAGCAATCCGTGAGCTACAAGCAGGCCCAGATTAATAGAAGGCTAGGGGGGACTGAAGCCCCGGGCCCAGCGGAAACGAGGGCCCCATTCCATTAAGAAATTGAAGCCGTAAAACCGCGATATTCAAACTGTCTAATAAACCCCAAAAATAAAAACCAAAATTAGCTGACCCCACAAAATCCAAACTCGAAAGCTATATACCCCAAAAAACGTTAAACCCATATAGCCCAACTCACAATTAATCCCATAAACTTTAAACCCACATATCTAATATCTCCAAAAAGTCAAACCCACATAGCCTATTAACCCAAAACTGTTAAATCCATGCAGCCTAATTCAGCAAAGGGTTGCCAGATTGAAAAACAAATTGATTTCTATACCTCGTATCTTTTTTCGCGAAGTGTGGAAATATGCTGGACTAATTATCTCGAGTACCTTATATATTCTTGATTAAGAGAGATGTGCGAATTGAGCGTAAGAGTAAATTTAATTTCGATACTAGTGTGGCAAAATTTAGAATTGTTAATTTCCACGAGTCCGTTTTGAGTTTAACAAGCGAAAAATGGCGATACAAATTTTGCTGCAGAAGTATTGAACCGTATTTTTCGACACAACGTACATAAAGTTGAATTTTCCGAAACGCTCTCGTGTGCAAAATTCAACGTTAGTCGTATCTATCATTTCTAATGTCTACTTACTCATTCAATCTAATAAATCCTAATTACTTTTAATTTTTAGAGTTTTGAATAATCAAAAAGAAAGGGTCTGACGGTTTTGAGTTCATAGTTTTTAGATTAATTACGAATTGGGTTATGTGAGTTTTTAGTGGGCCTCAAATTTGAAATAGCCCCGGGCCCCCATTTTCCTTAATCCGGGCCTGGCTACAAGCCGAAACCATCAACAAGTTCTGGGAAAGTTGGAGTGACAGAATGCGCTATTATGTGTTTCATAATTGGGAATGCATTGCAGGAGATTTGAATGTGGACCTCTTAGATATTAATAATAGGAGCGTCAAAACTTTTAACGATAGCCTTGTCTCCCTTAACCTCTTCCCAATAAACCGGAAGCACGCAACACATTTCACTTCAACAAGCTCAACCTTGTTAGACGTTTTTCTCGTTAACCAGCCTAATTATGTAAACTTTTATGGACAGCTCGATGTGCCAAGTTTTTCAAAACATGACCTTATTTTAGCTTCTTATGATCTCGATAATAACCCAAATTTAAACAAACAAACATTTTCGTTTAGAGATTTCAAATCCTTAAACATGCCGGCCTTAGTATCAAATGTTTTGAATTGTAACCTTCAAGGCATATATGTATCTTCTTTCAGATGTTAATGATCAGGTTCATTTTTTCACCGACACAATCAACAACCTGTTCGATATTTTTGTTCCAATTAAGACAACTACAGCAAGTAATAGTGAGCTGGGATGATATAACAGGACCATTGAACAACTTATAGCCAAACGAAATGCGGCATATAAGCGTTGGAAACGATTTCGGATCCAGGAATTCTTCGAGTATTATAAAAGATTGCGAAATACTAAACGAAGATTCTATGCTTCAAAATTTAATAATCTAACCTCCAAGAAACTTTGGCAAAATATCAAATCACTTCGTATCTCAAAATAGGAAAAGAGTACTGATGAAGAATGGGACGTTAATGAGCTGAACAGAATATTTGCGGCTTCCTGCTCCTACACCAATGATGATGCGGAAGTGGATATAGTTTTAAATAGTAATACTGATTACTCTACAGGTTTTAGTTTTAGAAGAGTTGATGAAATGGAAGTGTTCAAAGCGATATCTGTTATCTAACCGGAAGCTATTGGCCTTGATAACATGAATCCCAAATTTGTTAAAATAATTCTTCCATTTATTTCGCCATTCATAACGCATATTTTTAACACTATTGTAATATTTTTACTAGGTTCGTTAAATAAAACTTATTACTCTTTTTAGTATTTCTTCTTTATTCACACTTTCCAATTCAAAACAGTAAATCTCAATTTATAAACAACTCAAATACTTTAACTCAAATCCTTAAATCACACTTGTTTTACACAATCCAATAAGCAGAGTTTTGCACACTTCCGAATCAAAAATCAACTGTCCCTCGCTCACCGTGAACACTCCCTTATATACTCAAATTAGTTGTTCTCGAAAGTTCTTGTCTTGGAATGTTCTAGATGTTTGGAATAAGGGGAAATACATTTGACATTGGAAAAGAGCTTTTCGTTTCTTCCATAAATTTGATATGCAGTTTTCCAACAGATGGCGCTGTAGTAGTATAAAGCTCTGTTCACAACATTGCCCCCTTCTTAAGATTGTTCGTCCCGAACAATTCCATCTCCAGATTCGCCACTGTATCGGTGCAGCCGATCGCTATGCACAACTTTTAACTTTCCTCTTGACCCTCTTTGAATTCGGTAAACGACATCATTGATTTTCGTGACGACAGTATAAGGGCCTTCCCAGTTTTGTTGAAGCTTCGGAGACAATCCCTTTTGACGATGTGGATTATACAGCCATACACGATCTCCTACTTGGAATCCTGTCGTGTTTGCTCTTGTGTCGTACCTTGTCTTCATTCGATCGCTGTAAGCGCTCATTCTAGTCCTGGTCCTTTCGTGGATGTCGATTAGCCTCTCTTGTAGGTCACTCACGTAATCCCTTGTTTCCTTAGACTCTTGTGATGGATGTCCAAACCTTATCTCACTAGGCAGCCGTATGCTTCTTCCAAACAGGATTTCAGATGGCGTTTGTCCTGTTGAGCTATGTATTGCACTTCGGTAGGCCATCAAAAATAGTGGTATGTGCCTATCCCAGTTTCTTTGGTAGTCGCCTACGACTTTAGTGAGGTGTTCTTTTAAGGTCCTGTTGAATCTCTCGACCATTCCATCAGATTGCGGGTGAAGTGGTGTGGTTCTCGTTTTCTTAATGCCAAGGAACGCGCAGACCTCTTGGAATATGTTCGACTCGAAGTTCCTTCCTTGGTCGGAATGAAGTTCCATAGGCACACCAAACCTGCTTACCCAGTTAGACACAATCTGGTCGGCCACGGTCTTGGCTTCTTGGTTCGGAATAGCGTATGCCTCAGGCCATTTGCTGAAGTAATCCATTACCACCAGAATGTATTTGTTTCCAGCATTCGTTTCCGGAAATGGGCCAGCCACATCAACAGCAATCCTTTCAAACGGTGAGCCGACATTATATTGCATCATTTTTCCTTGCAGTTTTCTACCAGGTCCTTTAGTTGCAGCACAAGCGTCACAATTTCGGCACCACTTTTCAACGTCGTCTCTTGCATGCAACCAGTAGAATCGTTGCCTCACCTTTTCAAAAGTCTTATTGACTCCCAAATGGCCTCCTGAAGGTCCATCATGCATCTCTCGAAGAACCTCTTTGATTTTCGATTGAGGTAACACAAGCTGCATCACATAGGATTTACCATCAGCGGACTCCCATTTTCGCCGAAGAACACCTTCTTGCACATGAAGTGAGTCCCATTGTGCCCAATAGGCCTTTAAAACTGGACTCCTATCGGAAATGTCATTCCATGCGGGTTTTTCTTCATGTTCCTTCTATGCGAGAAGAGGTTCAATGTCGGGGTCTTCTTGTTGAGCAGATCTTATTTCTTCATTGCTCCATCCACAAATGGGGTCAGCCCTTATTCGCAGAATGTTGATGGATTCCTTTTCTTCTTGTCGCCTGCAATGCTTGCAATCTATTTTACAAGGTCTTCGGGATAGTGCGTCGGCATTTGAGTGCAGCTTTCCCCTTCGGTGTTGAATTTCGTAATCGTAAGTCTGCAGTCTTTCTATCCACCTTGCGACTTGTCCTTCTGGGTTCTTGAAGTTCAACAACCAGTTAAGAGCACCATGATCGGTTCGTAGAAGAAACTTCTGTCCATAGATGTATTTGTGGAAGTGTTTCGTTGCCAAGATGAGTGCCAAGAGTTCTCTTCTGGTCACACAGTAGTTCCTTTCGGTCTTCGACAGTACTTTGCTGAAATAGGCGACAACCTTTTCTTCGCCATTGTGCACTTGTGATAGAACAGCGCCGACTCCCACGTTGCTTGCATCAGCATCGATGATAAAAGGCTTGCCTGGAGTCGGATAGATCAGCACCGGAGCATTGCATAGACGGTATTTCAGTTCTTGGAAGGCTTTTTCACACTCACCTGACCATCTAAACTGCTTATTCTTTTCCGTAAGCTGATGCAAACTCTTCGCAATTCCGGCAAAGTTCTTTACAAAACGTCTGTAATAAGTAGCAAGACCAAGAAAACTTCGTAGTTGATGTTTGTCCTGTGGTGTTGGCCAATTTTTGACGGTGTCAACTTTTTCAGGATCGGTCTTGACTCCTTGGGACGAGATGATATGTCCCAAATACTTTACTTCAGTCTGGAACAGTGCACATTTTTCTGGGTTTAGTTTAAGGTTAGCCTCTCGAAGTCTCTGGAACACACCCCTTAGGTTCTTGCAGTGTTGGTCGTATGTTTTTCCATAAACGATAACATCATCCAAGTAGACAAGACAAGTTTTCCACGTCAGGCCTTGAAGGACGCACTCCATCAAACGCTCAAATGTTGCCGGAGCGTTGCAAAGACCAAATGGCATCACATTGAACTGCCAGAGCCCATTGCCTGTGGAGAACGCTGTCTTTTCTCGATCTTCAGGGTGAATTTCAACTTGCCAATATCCACTTTTCAAGTCCAGCGTTGAAAACCAATGTGCACCTTCCATCGCATCTAAGGTGTCACTAATTCTTGGCAGGGGGTAGCTGTCTTTCTTGGTTACATCATTCAACCTTCGGTAGTCAACACAAAACCGTGTACTTCCGTCCTTCTTTTTGACTAGGACCACTGGTGACGCCCAAGGACTCTTGGAGTTCTCAATCAAACCATCCTTCTTCATGGTGGTAATCATTTCCTCAGCTTCACCTTGTTTGGCGAGTGGCAGACGTCTTGCGGGCTGACGAATGGGTCTTGCATCTCCTGTATTTATTCGATGCTGCACCATTTGTGTCCTTCCATATTTCCCGTTTGGTGAAGCAAAAATGTCAGCATACTCATTCAGAAGGCTTTCTGCCATTTTAACCTGATGTTGGTCTAGGTTAGCTGAACTGAGTATTTTTGCCTTGATGTTATTGAGCTCCTCAGGATCGAATGTCTTTCTCGGTGTTTCAGCGTCAATTCGTGTTATGGCTGCGACAGATTCGCACTTACCGATAACTTCTCCTTTCACTAACTTTACATCGTACGGTTTGGTGTTGAGTATCCGTATGGGGACCATGTTGTTCTTCGGAGCCACAAGTGTCTTCCCAATGATGACGTTTTGGGAAGAACAATCTGGGCCTGGTTCCACCATTAGGTATCGATGGCGTCCACACTCACCTTCTAATTTTGTCCAAACAAATACCTCAGAAGAAGTAGGAATAACAACATCTTCTTTGATGAAAGTCCTTAGAGTTGTTGTTCCTTCGTGCCCATAGATCATTGGAATCTCTGTATTCTGGTATTTGAGTACCTGGTTGCCGATATCCAAAACTACACGATGTTCTTTCATGAAGTCCATTCCGATAATGCACTCGTCACATATATCTGCCACCAAAAATTTGTGTGAGAATTCTAGACCTGCAATTCGAATTCCAAGTCGGACTTCACCATAAACCCTAGCTGCTTCTCCTGTGGCAGTTCTAAGACGGTAGCTATTCGTGTTATGTAGCCAATTCAGGTGTACTAGGTCTTGACGCACAATGGAGGCTGTGGCACCGGTGTCGATTGTGACCACACGTTTGTTGCCATTTAAAGTTGCCTCGACAGTCAGACTTTTATTATCTCGCTTAGTCTGAGAGACCTGGATGGTGTTTCTGGGGCCATCGATACCAGAAACCAGCTTCTGCCCCTCGAAGTTGGTTCTTACTCGTTTCCCTGTTGGGAAACTGTTCGGGAAGTAACACTGATGTTATTGTTACCTTGTTCTGGGTTTGAAACTCCGTGTCCACAATGTTGACAAGCTCTTCTTGGTGGTAATCGACATTGACGCTGTAAATGTCCGGTCTTGTTGCAATTCCAGCATTTTGCAAGTCCGTTTCGTTGGTTCCTTTGGACATCAGTTCTTTGGCATGAGCATTCTTCGACGATGGCTTCTCTAAGTCGATGTACTCCGTGAGAAGCTTGCTCTGCTGCTTCCATTGTCAAGGCAAACGCTAATGTTTCAGAAAGCGTTCGTTTTCCAGCAGTTCGCACGGCTCTTTGAAGATGTATGTCGGAAATAGCGCGAACAAATGCCTCAACTGCGAACTGGTTACAAATTTCCTCTCCAAAATCTGGATATGCAAGATGAACAAGCCTTTCAATGTCCGCTTGCAGTTGTTGTAGAGTTTCGCCCCTCTTCTGAACTCTGGAATTAAGTTGCACTTTGAACACTTCTTTCATGTGGCTGTTACCAAAGCGTTTGTCTATAGCCAAAACCAAGGAATTGAAGTCACCGCTCTTATCCGCTGGTATGGTTTGCAATAACTCAGCAGCTGCTCCTCTAAGAGCAAGAGTTAAGGCTATATACTTGTCAGCCTCATCCCAGCCATTTGTTGTCGAAGCTGCCTCGAATTGCTTCTTGTATATAGACCAAGAAGTTTGTCCATCAAAGGTTGGAGGTTGCATCTCTTTTTTTCTAAAAGTTTCCCCAGAACTTTCCCGAATCTTTATGTTTCGAACACGGTCTAACTCTTTTGAAAACGTCTCCATTTTGTTGTCGACTAGCAATGAAACACGTTCATCTAACACTTTTGAAAACGTCTCCATTTTGTTTTCGACTTGATTCCCTAGCAATGAAACACGTTCATCTAACTCTTTTGAAAACGTCTCCATTTTGTTGTCGACTTGATTCTCCAGCAATGAAACACGTTCACCAAGTGCAGATACATTATTCTCGATATTAACAAGCTTGCCTTCTAGCATGTTCCTCTGCTCTTCCAGAAGGTCTTTTTGTTTCTCCAGGCGTTCGAGAATATTCTTTTGTTCGTTTTTCTGCTCATTTCGTTGCTCTTCGAGACGTTCGAGAACATTCTTTTGTTCGTTTTTCTGCTCATTTCGTTGCTCTTCGAAACGTTGAAGCAGAAGACTAATCATATTTGAAACATCTACATTTTTACTTACGTCTTCTTGTTCAGCGTCAGCTTCAAAGACGAAAATGTCCGGGTCTTCATTTTGTTGTTTCAAATATTCGGCCAAACGCAGAACAAGCTCATTTTTCGATCCTGCTCTAGAAAGTTCTCGCTTGCCTAATTCACTTTTCAGCTCATTACAATTGAGCTCTTTCAGTAACTTGCTCATTTTTTTTTTTTTTTTTTTTTTTCGCACACTTCACTTCACAATAAGTTTTATTCCACTTTTCTGACACCAATGTAATATTTTTACTAGGTTCGTTAAATAAAACTTATTACTCTTTTTAGTATTTCTTCTTTATTCACACTTTCCAATTCAAAACAGTAAATCTCAATTTATAAACAACTCAAATACTTTAACTCAAATACTTAAATCACACTTGTTTTACACAATCCAATAAGCAGAGTTTTGCACACTTCCGAATCAAAAATCAACTGTCCCTCGCTCACCGTGAACACTCCCTTATATACTCAAATTAGTTGTTCTCGAAAGTTCTTGTCTTGGAATGTTCTAGATGTTTGGAATAAGGGGAAATACATTTGACATTGGAAAAGAGCTTTTCGTTTCTTCCATAAATTTGATATGCAGTTTTCCAACAGATGGCGCTGTAGTAGTATAAAGCTCTGTTCACAACACTATTTTAACCAGTTCCCGTTTCCCTAAACTTTGGAAAGATTCTAAAATCATTGCAGTTCCTACAAAATCAAACTCAAACACTAAAGAATATCGACCAATTTCTATTCTGCCGTTCCTTTCAAAGGCGTTTGAGCAGGTAGTAAGTCGACAGATCACTACCTTTCTAGATGCTTATCAGTTGCTTATCCAATCAGGTTTTAGACCAAATCACAGTTGTATCACAGCGTTTTAAAAATTGTGGATGACATACGGTTGCAAATGGATAAAAACTTAGCAACAACGTTGATTTTATTAGACTTTTCTAAAGCTCTTTTCTAAGTCTCTCACAGAATACTTTTAAAAAAGTTAAAGCATTACTTTTGCTTCGAAAGCTCGGCCATATCACTCATTGAGGATTATCTGACAGAAAGAACTCAAGCGGTTTTTGCAAATTCCAAGTTATCCGAATTCGTTTTAACTCACGCTGTTGTACCCCAGGGATCAATTTTAGGCCTTCTCTTTTTCGCGCTGTTCAACAATGACTTACCCTCGGTCCTAAGAAATTGCGAAATTCATATGTACGCTGACGATGTACAAATTTATTTGAGTTACCCTACTGGAATGGTTGAGGATGCAACTTCTCGAATTAATGAAGATCTGATGCGAATATTGCAATGGTCACATAAAAATCTTTTGAAACTGAACGCAAAAAAAGTCAGGCTATTGTTATAAGCAATACTGCTATTAACACTACATGCTTACCTTGCGTTGAGCTTGATGGTTCAATGTTGAACTACGAAAGCACAGTACAAAATTTAGGCATAACTTTTAATCAAACCCTGACATGGGATAGTCACTTAGCATGTGCTCTTGGAAGAACACATGCCACTCTTCGGATATAACACCTCTCTGGTGGCCGTCTTCCAATTGCAACAAAAATGTAGATTGCCAAAACCCTTGTTTTTCCCGCTTTGTTCTATGGTAGCCTTATTTTCTGCTGTGAGTAGAAGAAAGCTTCAAGTTGCATTTACTCGTAACAACAACAACTATTTATGCTAAAAATGTCTTTGATATGCCCTTAAACAAACGTCTAGATTTAATAGTACTGAAATTTTTTTTTTAAACTAATGCATAGCAAAGATCCTGCATATTTATTTGAAAAAACTTATTTTTCCTGTATAACAAAGAAGTAAATTACATACGTACATTAAATACAGAAACTCTAAGCAACAATTTTATGTGCATGCGGCTGGCCTTTGGAACTCCCTACCAGCCGACCGGAGAGGACTAAACAGCTATAAGACTTTTGAGACTCTTCTGAAAAATCACTTCAGATGCTAAATTTTTCTAAACTTTTCTTTAATTCTTTAACTTATCGTATATGGGTGATTCTACAAACAAAGGAATACAATGATGCAAATTTCGGCACGACATTTTTGGATTCCAAAAGTCGTAAGAGTTGGTCTAGATGATCATTAGAACGTCCCTTTGCGTTGTTGAAAGCGGCCAGTTAAAAAAATAAAAAATGACGATTTTAAGGACATTTTTTGAAAAAGGATGTTCAGGGTACCTACTGAGTTTTTTTTAAGGAAACTGAATAAATCTTTATTTTTTTTTCTTATTTTCTCTTGGGTACACATTGAAATATAGAAATTAAATTTAATTATTCTTCATAAACATAAAAATTCATGGTAAATAAATATTATTTGGCATTTTATTAAGAGAATATAATATATTATAATTAAATATTTTTTTTCTAAGAATCAATTTAAAATAAATTATATTCTTTTTAAAAATTTTAAAAATATTTCGCAATGAAGTCCGAAGTTCAATATAACTAAAAATTTCTCAGGTTTCTGAATAAAATATCATTTGCTCATTTATTAACCAAGGGACTGAGGCCAGGGGAATGAGGTTTTTCATGGTTTTTGCGCAAAAAAGGTATTAGGGTTTTACTTTAAAAAATAAAAATATATATATAATATTACAGTTTTATTAAATCTATACTATACTTCTAACAAATATGCCTTCTTACAAACAAATTTGTTTTGTAAAACCTCACCAGAGGACTGATAATCTAAAGGGACAATCCGCGACTTCTTACACAAATGTCTTTTTCACAATACTAACATAAGAAACAGAATCGATTTGCACCACAATTTTATTGTAAGGAGATTTGGTACTTTAAATTGCCAGTGCTGGAAATTCGATCGATATCCTAGTTATGCCAGGGGACTGATACAAAAAGCGGGGGACAAAGTTTAATTAAGTTTTTTTGTAATAGAATAAATTACTAAAAAATATTTATCTATTTCGTAGCAAAGATGTGTTATTTTCCGTAACTTTGGTGCAATTCATCTAAGTATGAGACCTGAAATAAGAGAACGGTAATAATTTTTCTTTGCGAAAACGCACGATCAGAAATTCATTCAGTTTGTTTAGTTTTTGTTTACTACATTTAGTATTCTTTTTAAGGAAAAAAAAAATAATTTTTTAAGAAAATGAACTGGGCTTTAATAATAAGTGCAAAAAATTAATACTCATTAACGTGTTTTTTTTGAATAAAATGATATCAAAGTGGAAAAAACTACTTAAAAAACGAAAAAATTGGGTTTTATGCAAAATTGCGGCGAAACGGTTGTCCGCAGAAAAAAAAAAGTCTTTGGACAAACTAAAACTGTAATAAATTCTTGATTGGTTATAAAAAAAACCTTACGAATCGGACGTAGTTTGGCAAAGATAAAGCCAGTTAAGGAAAAATCATAAAAACCGTTATAACTCGAAAACGGGACAAAAACGAGAAAATGACCTCTTAAGTTTTTCAACTTAAAATGACCTCAGGAATCCATGGTTTTCATTTGGGGCGGTGACTGTGGGACACCCTTTATATATATAAATTTTCAGTTAAAAATAAAGTTTTAATTAATATGTTTTAGAAATATCGAATTTTTAATTTTTTTTTGAGTCCAAAATATATATTTTGATGTTCAATATTAATTAAACTATTTATGTTTTTTGAAGTTTTTATAATACAAACTCTATATAAAGGGTGGTTAAATTTTATGGGCCGCTGTTGATTTTAAATTATTGAGGAAATTATTGTCATTTATTTTTATTATGATAATATGGTATGGTTCAATTATGTATGGAACAAAATATGTCGGCCAAATGGCCGCCGCAACCTGGGCGGCACACCTCCATCCGATGGTCAAAATTTTCGATAATGCTGAGGCATAAATGAGGTTCTATGCCGTTAATGTGCCGAATTATCTCATCCTTTAGCTCTTGAATTGTTGCTGGCTTATCGTCGTACACCTTTTCTTTCAAATAACCCCAAAGAAAGATGTCCAAATGCGGCAATTCTGCTTATTGACGAATCCACTGAGGTGCCACCATTCTGACCATTGACGACGCTTGAAATGGTCAAGAGGCTTTAGTTCTTGAGTCAATCGCACCTGGTAAGCGTGTAAATGCAAGTCTTTATGCATAATGTTCATCAACGGCGAGCGTGAGAGGTGCAATTGTTGGGCACGACGACGAGTTGAAAAGGACGGCTCTTCAGCCACACTATCGCGAACACTAATTAGTCACTAATCAAACTCCTATACGAGAATTGTAATTCTTATTCTTTCGCGGAAACTAAGAGTTGGCCAGTTAATTTTCTTTAAATTAAATGTTCCAAATATGTGTTCAAGTAATTAAATTTAGTGTTAACAAGTCAAAGACCATGAATAGGTGGATAATTATACAATGCTCCTAGGCATTAACAAAGTGCAACTTGCCATGAAGCGTACAAAGCTGTATAATGCGAAAATTGCCTTAAGCGGCAAATGTTAATAATATAGCTTTAATCATATTAAGTCGCACAACACAACAAGGATGAAGTTAACATGGCAGGCATCTTTGCCTCGAGGCCATACATATCTATCTACACAATCACACTTACAACGAAGAATAGGATATCAAAATGGGGAGCGAACAGGAACAGGACGTGTGGATGAGAGTGTTGTTTCAATAAGTTTCACCATCACCAACCGCACATATGTACATCGTATACCTATATTACTAAGAGCAGAAGGCACTTTATTGTGAACTGGGAATAGTTTCAAAAGGTAAGAAGGTCAGTTTGGTCTGTAAAAAGTACGTCCTAACCTAAGTGGTACAAAACGTTACGGTGAATGCTTTCAGTTGTCGGTTGTTCCAGACACGCACTTAACAATTCAATGTGTCACTTGGCTGATTTGAAATAGGACAACGTAATTGAATGTAAAACCAAAAGGAGTTTTGCAAATCTTTTACTTTAGCTTAGGCTCTTGGGATGGAGTCTTATAGAGAAGCCAGCAATTAAAACCGACCGTTAACATTCATGCATTGGTAGCATAGCAGACCTAGAAAAAATATATCTGCAGCATCACCAACATTCCTTAAAGCATAAAGGATGTCTTGCTATTTTTTAACTAGAATTCTTCGAATGTATATATAAGTTTGGTATTAAATGATGGCTTATCAGAGTGCTTTTTGGAATTACTGTAATTAAATTAAAAGAAACTAATTTACGAAAGAAATAAACATAAATTGTTGCGAAGCATTGCTTCATAAATAATTGAATTTTACCATAAAACAAGTTTTGTATTTGAAAAAAAATCGAACTCAAGATTTTAATCAAACCTGATATTTCGATGATAGAGAGCTCGACAAAAATGGTTCTACCTCCTTTTTAATCTCCTTCATTTTCCCTGATACTTGCACTGTGTTGTCTAACATATATATGTACATAATCCTTTAAGTGCTTCTTAATTTTAAATAAAAAATGTATGTCAATTAGAATGAATTAGAGTTGAAGTTAATGCCTTTATAGTTTTATGCAGGCCGAGTTGCATTTTCGTTGTGTTATCATCTGGTACTTGTCTGAAAATGACAAGTACCAGTATTTTCCAAGAACATCGTCGCAAGTACCACGTAAAAACGAACTTCAGCAGTACTTCCAGGAATTTGAGTACTTGATGAGTGTTATGAGCTGGGGTTTTTATCACTGTTTAACCGAAAGAGTTAAAAAAAGTTCAAACACTTGTTCAGGTTAACCTAAACTTTACTTTCAACTCTCACTGCGAAACTGGGGCTTATGAATTAGAGCGATTTATACGTACATTTTTTGAAGAATTCTTAGTAAGCAAATTGGAAGAACACGAGAATGAGAATGAATTATTAATGGTTAGAACTACATATATCGATCACTAGAAAATGTGCTTTTGATTTGAAATTGGGTAAGCTTCAATTTGCTCACTGGAGCAAAGGTTTTAAACTCTGGAATATAATATATTTCGATAAGTTTATAACAACAAGGTGAACTCACAGTTTCTAGCCTGCTGATCAGAGAAACACTTAATACTGATGAAATACATAATATATTTCTTTTATAACTTGACTTTGAAATTGAAATAAACATTACTCAATGGGCTAGAAAGTACTGGCAATGTACTTCAAGTTCTTCAAGTACTTGAAGTACTTCTCAAGTCCTTGAAGTACTGTTTAAGTACTTAAGTTCCTGATACTTTTTACTTGTAATTACATGTATGTACTTACTTACTTTTTTTTAATACAAGCATTAGGATACTGAAGTACAAGTACCAGTACCTATTACTTGTACATACTTGACAGGAGTGAATTTTTTAAATACCTTGGAGAATGGTTAAAATAGTTAAAAGATGCATTTACAGCGTTTTTTTAAATATTTACTTTGCTCCGACTAGTGAAAAATAAAATTTTTCAAAACTTCACTTTGCTCACGCTATAGTAATATTTATTTTATTTAATATAAAAAGCAATTCCTTTAGCCATGCATTCTCACGAAGTCAAATAACTTGCAGTGAGCCAAAGAAAAAAACAACAAGATTATTCCTCCAAACATTTGTCATGATTTAAAGAATTTTGGGCCAATATAAGGTGCAGTTAAAACTCATTGGAAAAACCTAGTTTATAAAAACTTGCTGAAAATTTTAAGTTAACAAATTATAATAAGACTATTATGCGGTAAGACTTCGATCGAAGAAATATATCATGCAATAATTTTATATTTATCTTGCGAGAAAACCGTAATACGCGCGCTTCAAGGAATGTCCATAAGTTTGACATTGAGCCGAACTTCTGAATTACTGTTATATTCAGATATTCTTTCTCTAGCCGCACTTCACAAATGATGTTTGCTTTGCCCAGCCAAATATTTCCTTCCCATTTCGATATTTAGACAATTAAAACCAATGTACATCGGTGTATCCTTTTAAATCCTCTCTCGGACAATTTAAGTCATATTCCCTTAAGTGCTCGCAAAATATTAAAAAAAAAGAAGAACACAAAACCGTCATTTACACTTATTAGTTTTTTATGATTAAATTATTATCGGCGTATCTGAAACTATTTAGTCTATAAGTCTTAATTACGCCTTAAGCGTTTATTACCATTCCCTATTTCAGTTTCTTCTCTTTCTTATTTTGACAGGACAAGCAGAAAGACATCGTAACGACTTAATATAGTTCTTTGTCACCGCAAAACTCTCAAATTTTCATAGGCTTTTCCAATGCATTGACATCTCACAACCATTCGTCCATGGAATTTCCTTCTCGTACTTTATCTATAGAGACTGAACTAAATAAATGGCATAGGTACAGACAATATGAATTACTGTCATTAGAAAATACTAATGGTGGTTTCGAATGGTCAGTCAATGACAGTTCTTTTTCTGAAAACAATAGAAAACGCATCTGGATTTGATTTCAGAATCCAAAACCAGAAGCATTCACACGTGACAGAGATAATACTTCAATGCTTTGACTATTTCAAACCACCAATGAAACCACTAGTGAAAATAGGTGTGTTTTTTTTGCAAGTCCATATAGAATTGTAAAACAAAACGACATCGGGATTTAGGAGCTTTTTTGCCACATAGCTGGAAGCACTGTCTACGCTATGACATTTGTCAGCTTATTGACGACTAGCATCAACCAATCCAAAAACTTCACTTTTGACGTCTCTGAGCAAATTATCGATAACATATAGATAAGACTATTTTGGCATCACCATTTTTATCGGGTCTTAGATTAACTCTCGATAATTATCTGGTCTTAGCTAACTCTGTATAGATTTAAGTAGTTGTTGCATTTGCATGTAAGGCGCTTAGTCCCGATGTCGTTTTTTTTTACAATTCTATATGGACTTGCAAAAAAAACACACCTAATAAAGCATAATTAAAACAAATATCAACGAACACATCCTCAAAAAAAGAACAAAACCTGCCAATCTCCACGGAACAAATATTTGATTTTGTGCCATTCTATGACAGACATTTCAAAACTTTATCCACGCAAATGCACTGGTTCTTCCGACTAAATTCATCCGCACGATATTGTTGTTGTTTTATAAATGCTGCTAGACTCAGACTGCCTATACATTCACCAATAAAACACGCTATTTTAGTATGTATGTTTTACGATTTTCAACTTCTTCGATGAATACGAGTACTATTGAAATACAAACGAAAATGTGCCATTCACGATTTCAGTTGCTTTCACATAAAGGCCCTAACTGCTACTACTCATTTCCTAAAATGTCATTTTTTTAATGATAGTTTAAGAAATGCTTCCTATTGAAATCTCTTCCTGTGTGATTATTTATTCAGAAATACCTCTTCAGACGTCATAGTGTCGTTGACAGAATATGACACTCAATGATGCCAACAACCTATGTATCTAACCCTCCGATCCGGCACTATCCATCCGTCAGAGTAATCAACCAGAAAATAAATTAAAAGTAAACACTAAACAACAGCGCGCTACTTTGCAATTGCTACTCGAAAATAATACAAAACAAGGGCGAACAAAAAAACATGTGGCCATTTGCAAAACCCCTACAAAAAAACTAGGGGAACAAATTACACATTCGTGAAAGGACATTAATGAAGCGAAATAAAGGGAAACATAAGACGACACGATGAAACGAATCATAAATAAACAACGCAAGGAAAAAAGAAAATTAAACAAAGCCAAACACATTCAGAAGCACTTTTCTAGAGTTTTCAGAATAAACGTACCGCCTACGTCTTAGCATGGTTGCCACTATAGAAAAATATTTTAAATTTTATTTTATTTTATTTTAAATATGTATTTTATTTTACGTAATAGGAAACCACAGGAAATACATTCTTCTTCTTTTTTTCTTAAAATCTTAAGAAAGAAAATACAATAGCAGAATTTTCTTCAATTCCAAATTGTCATCTTACGGACTACCATTTAAACATTAGGCGTATTTTATTGGTAATAGCAATGAAAGTCCGAATAAAATGCTTTTTTGACTGCATATATACTTTTACTTTAAATTTTAAAGTTGGTATGCTTTGCATTTATACCCGTGTCAAAATCAGCTGATTTGGAAAAGAAGTAAAATAAATATGTAATTTCTTACAAAAATAATACAAATTGAAATGAATAAAGATCCAAAACAGAAAGGAGCTATACATAATTTCCAAGTTTCTTTTAACAAATCATCTTAATTTAGTAGATAGTTCAGACTCATTAAGTGAACAAAGTGAAACGAAACGAAAACTAAAAATGAAATATATACCTACGAATAAACAATCCACTTTTGAATAAGCTAAGGGATGCGTTGGAAAAGTATACGTTTTTGTATGAATAAAACGTAAAGATGTGGTTTAAGCTGAATTAACATCACTGACAAATTTGTTGTTGTTTGGCAAAATTATTAATAAAATCCAATCTTAATGTACACAAAGTCAAATAAAGGCTTGGTGTCAGAAAAAAATCATTTTCATGTCCTTTTTAATCGTTTGGCATCGCAACTACTCGTATCCTTCGATAAATTTCATACTCTCACGTGACAGATAAGGAACATGCAAACGCATTAAGAGGCAACATTTTGACCATTAGGCTAGGCGCTCACATTCAATTTTTAGTTTCGCAACTGTTTAGTTGCTAAAATGAAACATATGGGATTATATGGGACACCGCGCACTTAGGCTAGCCGCGCACTAGCAATTTTTAGTTGCGAAACTGTTTGGTTACTTATAGAAAACAGATGAACTGTTTGGTTGAATGTCGGTGAATTTGCAGATAATTATATGTTCAATAAAATGGCGAACTTATTTTAGGCAATCGTTTAGTTTGTTTCAAAACACAAACTTTTTAGTTGCTCGAACCAAGCAGTTTCGCAACTAAAAATTGCTAGTGCGCGGCTAGCCTTAGAGCAACTCGATTCGAGCAACTAAAAAGTTTGTGTTTTGACACAAACTAAACGATTGCCTTCGCAACAGTTGAGCTGTTTTCTATAAGCGCAAGAGAGAAAAGAGTGTGAGCGTGAGTAAAGAGTTGCCAGTGCGCGGTTCTCTTTCAACTGGTGATTAAACTGTTTGGTTTCGATCACAGTTGCCAGTGCGCGACTAGCCTTAATGTTTACCGTCTAATCGTAAATTAATATTTCAAACCACATAATTTTGGCTCTTGTGAAAATTTACCATAAAATGAACAAATATCACCGAACACATTCTCGAATAAAATCAAAACCTGTCAACCTCAAGAAAAATAAAACTCTTGCAACCAATTTGGGTGTCACTGCAATCCAGATGCTCCAAAACTTTATCAGCACTATTATGTGTACTCTTATTACTGCTTAGTTTATACGCACTATTCCTTTGTTGTTGTTTACTGTCTAAAATTTTACTGCGCTGCCTATATATTTACCAATAAAAAACGACTATTGTAATTCTTACCTAATTCTGACCACTTAGCCACCAGTTTAGGCAGGCGCCTTATATTTTTAGAAATTTTGCAAGTTTGTATGGATGTCAACATATAGCTCTACAAACAGTCGGAGTCTTCCTTTTTCTTCACATACAATGCAGACAGTAGAGTTGATAATCTTTTCCGAGCTCTAATTAGCTTTCTTTTTCTATACGTTAGTAAATTACTTAAATATTTTTTTAAAATTACTTTGCGATCGGTCATTTTCATTTTAATTTTTAACTTCCCCCCCCCCCCCCCCACACGTTTGTTTCTTTTTTTTTTTTTAAAAAACGGTAGCTGCGAATAACGGTAATGCGAATTTATTTCGAAATTTTATAAATATTATTTTTTCTCTAAAACTGATTGACAGATTTTTATTTAGTTAAAGCTAGGTAATGGTTGAAAAAAATTTTCCGAAAAATGTAACCATTTTTTTGGTTTTGAATTTCTCAAAAACGGTACGACCGATTTTGATCATTTTTTTTTGCTAAAGCTAACCAAAAATTTAAATAGTACATATTGTGTATTTTTTGAAAAAAATTAGTTTTTATTTTTTTTGAAAACTAATTGTTTCGAAAACCCCATGCTAGATTTTGTTTTAAATTTAATAAATAAAAGTTTCTCAATATAATCTACAAGATGTGAGAAATAAAAATAACCTTACCCAGCATACAAATGTTAAAAAATGTTAAAAAATGGTTTTTAAAAATCGTATTTTTCGCGAAAACGGCGCCTACAATTTTGACAAAAATTTTTTTCTTCCAATTAATTTTTGCGATCTTTAATTTAATAAAAAAAAAATTGAAATTAAAGAGTTTAAAAAACATTACATTTCAAAACTTAAAAAAAAATATTTTTTGAACTTTTGGAAAAAAAAAGTTATTTTTTTCTTGGAAAATTCGATATCTCAAAAACGGCCACGACATTAGGCCAAATTTGAATACTTGGCCCTACGAGTATGTCACTTTACAAAAGCGACATTAGACCAAATTCTAAGTGTTGGCCTTAAGTCACTTTGCCAAGTGACATTAGGCAAATTTGGCCCTATGACACTTTTAATTTAACTGTCGTATCTGAGCAGAAAATAAGTATTGAACAAAATTTTCAAAAAAACTATAGGTTTAAGTGTAAATTTATATTTATAAGTATTATTTATTCGTATAATACATAATTGTTTATCGGAGGCCGACGCGACGTTCTGGGTTGCCTTGGGCAACAGTACACATAGTGGCCCGCTTCGCGGTTTTTCGGATCCCAACTCCCTGGCACCAAAAACGGCTCAAAATTTTTTTTGTAAATTTAATTTTCATTCGTACAATAATAAAACCTAAGGTTGGCGTACCAAAATTTTTCTTAAAAATGTTTTTAAAATTTTGTATATAAAAGATTATTAATATTATAATTTTTGTTCTTCTCTTACTGCTAAAAGAATTTTAAAAATTAATTTTATCCTTATGAACGGTTTTCTCTAATAACATTCGTTTTTAAAATTCCTAGTCTATTAGATAGGAGCAAGTTGGTGCGGTCCAGTCATGCATTTTATTTTTTATTGGGGTTCCTACTTGAAGGAATAGTAGAACATCATCAAATCAGTCACCTTCCATGCTCAAGGACAACATTTTGAACAAAATTGCTGAAATTACAACAGCAGTCTGCGAACTTGTTATACAAAATGGCGACCACTTGATCGGTGATTTTAAAGGCCTCAATGAAAGGATGGCTAATTTATTTAAAGATTAAAATATGAAAAACCGAGGTTAACTTAAGGAGTGACTTTATTAGAAAAAAAAACAACTCAAGTTAACATCTCAAGCCTAGTACGCAGATCGGGAAAATTTTTTTCTCCCATAATTTTTTTTCCTGGGACAAATTTTGTCTTGGATATTTTCCCGAGCAGTACGCAGTTCGCGCGCAAATTTCATACTTTTGTGCATTGCTGTACAAAATGTCTCCACTAAATTTTGCCAGGAAAAATAATGATACCAGCATTATTTTGCGGGACAAATTTTGACAGCCACCGTATTTCCGAAAATGATTTTTTTCAATATGTACTGGTTTTATGTAAAAGGTGCTGATGCTACTCTTGAAAGCGTCAAGAGGAGATTCCAAAAAGGTATGAATGCCTTTTGTAAGACAACCCATTCCAGAGATACACTACAAAATACATTAAATTAGATTTTATCTCTCCAAATTCAAACTTTTGCGCGAGATTTGGAAAATTAATTAAAATTTGTTTGTCTCGATCTGAGTACTAGGCTTCATTATCTCTTTTTACCGTAGATGGTTCTCGATGACAAACGTCAGCTGATAGTTCCATGGAGAGTTTATGTATGCGTTGGTGAGTTCGGGTGAAGGTGCGCTAGATAGCTGAAACAGTAGGCATCTCAAAAGACCACGTGGGTTATGTTCTCCATGAAATGTTGGGCATGAGAAAGGTGTCAGTGCGATGAGACCACGGCCAAATTGCTCGAATTGCACTATTACCACGGAGGCCTACTTTGCAGACCCCGAGAAAACCTATTCTTCGGATGGGTTAAAGAAGTTGGTTTAAGTGTTTCGAGCTAAAAAGAGACTATGTTGAGAAATAAATCGCCACTTTTCCAAAATTTTTGTTTTTCTTTTGTAGGCTAAGAATACTTATAGGACCGCCGCGCGATTAAAAAACATCGAAGGACTTTGAGAAAAATTTTGAAAACACCTTAAGCCACAAACGTACCCTACCATATCATTTAAAAAACAACGAATTTTCGCTGAAATTGTGAATCTGCCCTACATTAAGCCAATGTACTATATTCAATAATACTCGTAAGCAGTAAAAAAAAAACTTGAATAAGTCTCAGCTTAGAGGTTTAATTTAATTTATAGGGAAGCATTTCTCAAGACAATATCCACCTGTAAGTAGGAATTTACTATTTTAAACAGAGCTTAGGTTTATTTCTGATTCAAAAGCGATTTCTAAAAAAACTGAAGATTTAAATCTAACTAACGTTCTACGTTTTAAACTGTATCTTATCTATGCAGGATATCACATTACCTCAATTCTAGTCAATGGCTGACACTGAGATGACCTTGACTACTTCATTGATAGAAGAATCTGCGTAAGCGGGAATTGCTGTTGACAACGATGACTACAAGGACGACAAACGACGGCCGGCGAATAACACGACAATTATGATGAATCAGCAGATCTTGTTAACTTACACCTCACCATGAACTTACCACTGTGCCGTACAGCCTATTGCTAGGGGAGAATGATCCTTTATTCGCCAACAAAACGCTCTGTGTGGATTGAAAATATGCATTGCCCATGATGTAAATCATGCTTGTTATCGATTTGCGATTTCGATTTTGATGTTCACCCGAATTCCAAAAAAAAAAACTTGGGCTTGGGCTTCTTCATAATATGAATACGTATTAGATCTATTTACATCATATTTATCCTAAGCATATAGAGCAAGTTTTATATAGGTACATAGTACCTATAACAAATTAGTAAGGTTTAGAAAATTACAAAATCATTTACACCTCTACAAAAGTGGTAACAGTGAATTCTTAAAAGTAAATACACGTTGTTTTTTTGTATGTTTTGTTTCACTGCTTCGACACCTATCAGACACAAAAATTGAGCTCGAACAAGCAGCTACACTGAAGCTTTGTGCATTTCAGTCGTAAACTGAAGACCTCATTAAAATCCATAAAAGTTTAACACGAATATTTTCCATATTTTGCTTGCTAATTTTTCCAAGGATTTCGTAATGAATTTTTGTTCTTGTTCAACACGAAATGTCTTGCATTGTAAAGCAAAAAGATTTTCTGATGTTAAGGGATTGTTAATCGCTGCCTTGTGTGTAATAAGACAACATTACTTACATACTACAATACATGTTTACATATTATAATATCGGAATTCGGGAGGGTTATTTGCAAGAGAAAACAAGTGTTAAACAGAATACATATGGTATACTAACACAGAATCAGTTCAAGTGTCTAAGGTTCTATGTACCTCAGAGGAAAATTTTTAAAACGAAGTAAAAATATTATCAGCATACTAGGTGCGCCGTTTTCGAAAAAAAAACACGATTTTCGGAAACCATTTTTTTAAAATAAGTATGGTGGGTACCGTTATTTTAAGATAAAAAAAATTAATTTTCAAGTTTTAAAAAAAAAACAGAACATTGGGTTTTTCAAATATAGAGTTTTGAAAAAAAAATTTTTAAACTTTTTTAAACATCCAAAATAATTTTTTTTCTTGCGATATACATATGTATGTCTATGTAGGTACTATAGGCCAAATTCTGTATTTGGACAAAAAAATTGAACTCGAGATTTTGATCAAAGTTGACATTACGATGATAGCGAAGACGAAAAAAGTGGGTCCAGAAATTACGTCTATCAGTCTGTATAAGTATGTATGAACTTCTCCCTACAGCCTTAACCACTGGAGTTATTTCCTTCAAATAAAAAAAAATTGAAATTTTTTTCTTAGCTCCAAAACTAACGGTACCCCCCATACAACCGTAATGCAAAATCTTATTTATCTCGAAAACGGCTCTCACGATTTTGATTAAAAAAATTAGGTGTGCCATCATGGACATGGACTACATTTTGGTAAAAAAAATTTAGTCAACAATGTTATTAACGGTACCTACCTGTCAGAGAACCGCTTTTTTATTTTCGACTTACTCATTAACGGCTCTAACGATTTGGACGAACATTTTTGAACAGGAGCTTCTTTAAATTTAAAATAATATCTTAAAAAAATATTCGAAAAAATATTTTTTCGATTTTTTGAAAAAGTTCCACTTTTTTTTTTGGAAAAATCAATATCTACAAAACGTGTGAAGGATTATTTTTTTTAAATTATTTCCAAAAACCTATATAACCAGAAAGGCAATTTTTTAAATTCCAAAGTACTTTAACACTAGAGCTAGTACATGCCATGCTATCTACCAAGTTTAAAGAAAATCGGCCGAGCCGTTTAGGGTGTAGTCAATTAGACAGAATTGCGAGATCTACTCGACCTTTGTATAAATATAGGCCTTATATAGATTGCAGCCAGATAAGGAAGGGTAAAAAATTCTTACAACGTCGTCGGAGGAGGAAGCCTTAACATTTTTGCGACTTCAAATATGTAGTCATTCCACAGAGAATTGAAAGCCCTTCGGTTTCCCCAGTGCCGCCGGAAATCGGCGATAAGGATAGGAAACAACAGAGTTCTTGAAGCATTAGATTCTACGCAGCTTATGGTTCCCTCTTTCACAATGTTATCGAGATCAGAATTTAATGAATTTATATGAATTTATATTCACATCTCAAGGACAAGGATATTAATCTGAAAACAAATATGAGAAGCTGATAAAACTGTAATCAGAAAAATAATTTAATGGATTGGAAGTTTGAGATAAATGATCATTAATGAATTTGATGTATGTAAGTATGTTTATTTCTTATAAATAAAATATAAAATAAAATATAATATTATAAATGTGAATGTTACGATGTATGGATGTTTGTTACTCAATAACGCTTGAACAACTGAATGGATCTTGATAAAATTTAACACACAAAAAAGTTATAGTCTGGATTACCGTATAGGCTACTTTTTTTTATTATCAGGGGAGGGGCATTGGGTGGTCGAAACACCCCAAAATTATTTATCTCTACTTCTATCTTCGTATTGCAATGAAATGTAGTACATATACATAAGTAGTTGCATTGAAATGCCATACTTTGGTGGTGCGGGCCCAGAGGAGGGGCATTTTTTGATTAATTTACCTAAGCAGTAACGATAAAAAACACTCAAAAAAGTTAAAAAAAAAAAAAAACAAAAATAAAATTCTCCGAATTAAAAACAAACAAAATTTGACAAATATTTATTTGTCTTTGAATTTAAACTATTTTAAGGTAAGTTAAACTTTATGTGCCTACAGGTTTAACTACATATATTGTTATAGGATAGTTACATACGTATGTGATTTGCTCATTGTTTGTTAGTTTTTTCAAAATATCCTTCGCTCGGCTCCATTACCTTTAAGAAAAGGACTTGATTGGATTTATTGGTTTGCTGTTTTGTTTTAATCCAGGTACATGCATACGTTAAATAAAAATAATTCGTACGCTTTCAACTTCTCATGTTGAACAGGAGATCAGTTGTGACAGTTCTAAACGTGTTTATTATTTCAGTGGTAAGTCGTCTTTTTCAAACAGAGCTGTTCAACGATGACACACAGAAGTAAAATAAACACCCAAAAACAACATTCCGTACTTCACACAAGATTTCCATTAACACAAGATTTCCAATGCAAGAAAAACTGAGCGAATCTACAGAAACTTTTAGACACATGATTTATTTTGAAAAACTTCAGTTGAAAAAAAAAATTTGCTTGCGGGAGTTCCCGCACGGGTACGCTAGTTTCTTATAAAATTCATAAAACATCAAATTATATATTAAAATAAAACAATTCATTTACTAAAAACTATAAGAAAGGTTGGTGACATTAATTATTTATATCAAAATAGAGTTGAATGCCATTTCTATTAGCTTAGAAAAACACACCGTAAAGACTTAGGAGCATTTTAATACCAAATTAATAATAAAAATCAAAAAATATATTCAATAATAACAAAACAATTCTTAAAAAAAATATAACAACAAAAAATATAACAACAAAAATAAACAACAAATTAAGACCCAATTAACGTTGGAAATAAGGTCTAAAGGACTGTTTGATCAATAGGAGAAACCAATGTCATCAGTAAAGGCCTTCAGCGCACGCTTAAAACTAAGAGCAAAGAGTAAGTTTATGTACATTAAAAATAAAATAGGACCTAATACAGAACCTTGTGGAACACCTTAGTGTCCTTGTGTCCTCTATCTTAACTCTTTGTGACCTATTTTCTAGATATGAGTTAGACCAAGTTGAGCATAAACCCACGAAATCCAGCTGTTTCCAGTTTTCTCAACAAGAAGACCATAAGACCATGTCAAATGCTTTGGTAATGTCAATAAATAAGCCAGCCATACATTTTTTACCATCAAAGTGTGACATTATTTGAGGACAAACACAAAACTGTGAAAGTTTAAGTACATATTCCGTTGATTTGCCTTTCAAAAAACCAAATTGAACAGCATTAAAGAATTTTGTTATATCTAAAAAACTCATTGTTCTATTTTTCATAAGTTTCTCAAAAATTTTACTAAAAACTGAAAGCAGTGAGATAGGCCTATAGTTACCTTTTTCCGTATCAGAGCCCTTTTTTAATAAAGGCAAGATATTTACACATTCAAGATCTTCAGAAAGACACCTTCAAACACACACTGATTATAAATTTTAGCCAATACATCAACTAAGAAACATGAACTTTTTTTTAACTAAAGAACTACAAATGCCATCAGCTCCGCATGAAGTGGAATTAGGTAGATTACCAAAAACTTTTAATATTTCAAAAGAAGTACAAGTAATTGGACGAAAAGCAAAACTATTATTTTGTAAAGGTTCACCACACCTGCGAAATGAATAACAAGAACAACAATGCAATTGAACAGGACTCTGTTGAAGACTGCAACCAACATTAGTGAAATAACAATTAAAAACATTAGCAATAGATAGTTTTTCATAGACTACTGAGTTATTCACATGTAACACAGAAGGTTTTATAGAAGCAGAAGATTTATTTAGTAAGCTATTTACTACACGCCATTCATTTTTCAAATAAAACTGTGCAGAGTAGAATTGAGCAAGGTAATACAGTCGATTCTCTCTAAGTCGAACTCCATCTAAGTCTAACTCTAACTTTTTAGCCGTATTTTTGCATTCCCCTCAATTTTCCATACAAAAACTATCCTCTAAGTCGAACTCCCTCTAAGTCGAACACATTCTTCTGATTATTGACCTATTTTCTTTCCCTTTAAGTCGATTTTTTTTCTTTTGCCGAAAAAAAATAAAAAAAATCTCTCAAATCGCAACTAATTACTGTTTGTAATTCTTATTAAAACATCAAGCACACACTCGAACACTTTGATTCTCTATGTTACATCGCCTGCGCCGTCACCGACATGTCAGTGTGCTGCGCTGATATACCTGTTATTTACAATATTATCAAACACAAAAATCTCTTCCTAAAAAGATATTCATAAAAAAATTACAAGGCAATAAAAAAAGCATTTGTTGGATGGATTCCATTCCATTCCAACTTTCAAACATTTTGTGCTTTATTTGAAAGCAGTAAAAATTTATCACTGAAATTCTCTTAAATGATTGTGGGTCTGTGTATTGGAAAAGAAAAGGGGAACGTGGCGGTGAGATTCCCATTGTAATACATTATAATATACAATTACAAATTTTTTTAAATAACTAAGTTGAAAAAATATTTTTTTATAATAGGTACATAATTATAAATTAATGAGCGATAAAAGCTTTATTTATTTTTTTTTATTTATTTTATTTATTTATTTTATTTGTTATTTAATTCAATAAATCATTAAAAAAAAACTCTCTCTAACTCGAATTTTTCTGAAACTCCCTCTAACTCGAACTAGTTTTGATATCCCGTAAAAGTTCGACTTAGAGGGAGTCGACTGTAGTTTTCTCCGAATCTCATTTTTAATTTCGACACACAACTTCATATATCTACCTCTTATCAGGATATTTTTTACAACTCACTCTTAGTTTATTTTTAACTGACAGTAGATATCCAAGGCTTTTATTCTTCAAGATATTTCTTTGGCTGATAACTTATCAGCATTTCCATGAACTTGTAGAGAAGGGACGTAAGTGGACGATAATTAGAGGGGGAGAAGATGCGCCTATTTCCGGGATTTAAGCAGTTTATTTCTCAAATTAAAAAAAAAAAAAACAAGTAAGCTACAAAAAGATCAGAAAATAGTGATTAAAGTTCGACTAGTTAAAGTTATCGGTCAACCATATATAATCTTGACCAAATATTGGATTTTCTCATTGCTATAAAGAATTTTTGGCTCTCAAAACCGTATTTAGGGCCTTAGCTTAAAGCTTAATGTACACGATTGGTAGATCTTACAATATTGTAAGACCTGACAATTATCTACAAATGAGCTGACAATTAAGTGGTGTATGTACGTACACGGTTGGTAAAAAATCTACCAATCTCTTATAATATATTGTCAGAAGTTAACTGACAATTTATTTTCAGATTGCTGGCTAAATAACAACCAATTTATTTTAAGAGATTTGTAGATTTTCTACCAATCCTGTACACACACAACTAACTGTCAATTTTTGTTGGTTATGGAAACCGTTTCATTTGAACATTAGCTGTAAATTGTCTGACAATGAAAAAATTGTATGATACTAAAAAACGTACATCTTACAATTTCTTCACTGTCAGAAATGTCAGACAACGATAAAAATTGGCAGCCCTGACAATAAATTGTGTGTGTACACGATTATCAAATACCTTACAATTTACCGTCTTACAATTGATTGTCAGACAAATTTTCTGACAGTTTATTGTAAGACTACACGGTTGAAAGACATTAGCTGTGTTTTATTTTCCCCTAGATCAGATCCAGATTAGATCTTCATTCAAAATTACATGTATAACAAAAACAACACTAGGTCCAGTTTTGCTTTTTTTTTTACATTTTATTTTGAAAACAAAATCCAATCCAGATCAGATCTGGGGGAAAATAAAATACAGCTATTGTAAGCATGTTTTCGACTGACAGATCTGACAATATTGTAAGATCTACCAATCGTGTACACTTAGCTTAAGAATTGACAACTCCTGTGTGTGTGCGAAAGGTCAATCCATTCGCTAAAGTGACCAGATTTATTTGAAGCAAAAGCGGGACACCTCACAACAATGAAAAACAGCTTATTGTGCTAACATTTCAGTTGTTCTTTATTTACCTATCTGCTACTATGTGTCCAATAAACCACATCATTTCGATTTTAAAATGACATACAGGCAAAAGTGACAATTAATTTAACATGGAATAAACATGGACTCATTTTATTCCTTTAACAGCTCATACTTTTGTTTTATATGCGCCAAGTTGTACGCACAGGGATGTGAAATAGTATTTATATAATTTCTTCATTTTGAGAATTGTAGAGACCTACACACATTTTTACAATCTTAAGAAATGTGGGACATTTAGCGGGAGAGCTATGGCCGCGGGACACAGACCTCAAAAACGGGACTGTCCCGCTAAAAACGGGACGTATGGTCACTATATCCATTCCATTAACTGGTGGGACAGAGGTTTTTTTAACTCTTCATTTTTTTTATTCCTAAGAAATTCATATGTTCAATTTCTTTTGACCAGAAAAGAACTGAAATAGGATTTTTAGTGGATACCTGCCGTTTCCGGCCTTACCCCACTACTTGGCCTACCAAGCACTGACGGAACAGCACATAGTCCCAGTTCCTTTTTATCTGGATGAAAGGACGCCACCCCCTTCCAGCCTCGTGCAAGACTAGATTCCTAAACAAACCAACTCCACACCGGTCTTAAATGCTTCATCGTTGGTCTTGTATTCGGAGTATGAGTCAGGTATCTCCAGACTGTTCCAAATTTGTACTGTGTAGGCAGTTCTACCTTTCGTACGGATCTAATTGTTTTATCTATCTGCTACAATAGCCAATCGCGTATCTCAATTGGTTAACCACAGCCACCTCGAGCTCTCTTTACAGAGGGCCTTCCCAGTGACAGTGATTCCATGGTCCTTACTCGATGGGGGTTTTAATTAGCGGGGGATTCAGCAATCACTGTCCCCGAGGTACCCAATTAGGGTATTTTATTGTTTTATAGATATAATATGGAATATTTTTATTTTTATTATTATTATTTAATAGATATAAATAAACAATATCTTTATTTTGTTCTTTTTCTTGTCACTTGTTACAAATAATATGGAGTTATTTTAAAAAAATAGCACCAATAATATTACAGGTGCTTAATAAATTAAGCAAATGGAGTAAAAACCCCGTGGTGCAGATCACAGCTGACCGAAGCCAACCACAATTTGCACCGAAATTTTCGATTAGTCTTGTATTTCGCTCTACAGCAAATAGGGATAGAGACACTCCCCGCAATCTTTAATTTCAAGTACCGGGAAGGATCGTCAATTATGATTGCTTTGACCAAGACGACTCAGCAAAAGAGACACCTTCCCTCAACTACCATTTGTCTTGGCCCGTGACCCCCACATCACATCGTTCAAGATTTGTATAATCAGCACAAGGGATCCGTTGCTCAGATAACTGAGATAGGATATAGTACCAACATTTTTTCGGACATAGCTTGAATTACAACTGATGTCCTTTCGCTTTCAAAAATTTTACTTTTATTATTTAACAATCTTATTTTATTTATTACGTCAATTCCATAGATTGCTATGCATACATCGAACGAAAGAGATGTCTCGATCGCTTTAAATTATGTATGACCGTGACACTAAGGCTGGTTTTCACCGAGCGCTCTTAAACGGCTCTTAACTTTACGAGGCTCTTAACTTGAAATTTCTTTGGGGTATTCACCATTCACCAACCACTCACAATCACAAGTGCTTTTCGAAGTTTGAAAATGAGAGCCAATCTCTCTGTTCAGGCATACCCAAACTGTGAAATCAAACTGTTTTCGAACTTGAATGACAGCTGGCAGTGAGAATCCTTTGGTCAATAAATTTCGTATTTTGCTTGGGGAGCGTTGCTGGTGACGATAACTGGTTTTGGTTTTGCACTCACCGTCGTTTGTTTAGTTTTCGAATTTTCGAACAAACTTTCGAAGAGAGCGCTCGTAGGTTTAGGAGCGCTCGTAGATCTTCACTAATAGGCGTTTTTCTTTTTTAGTTCAGAACAGAACCTGAGTTGTCAAAAAATAAATTGTGTTTCTTTTTTAGTTCAGAGTGTTCAGAGTTTCGAAAATGTGTTTCTTTTTTCGTTCTGAGCATGTTCTGAGCGTGTTCAGAGTGCGCTCTGAGCTCAGAATAAAATAACTGATCAGACAGAGTAAAATGCTTAACACAAGCATTTGACAGATGGAAATTAAAAAAAATGGCGACAGCTACATAAGTGTTCAGGTGTGTTTCAAAATATACTCAGAGCGCTCATAGCACGCTTGGTTCAGAGAATGTTCGGAACATGCTCGACATGCTCGGACTCTGTTCAGAGCTCTATACTGAACTAAAAAAGAAAAACGCCTAATATTGCTTGGTGAATAGGTTTATGAGCTTCTTAAGTTATGAGCGCTCGGTGAATACCAGCCTAAAGGTCTTGATTGAGTTTTCTTAGTTGTCTAATCTCCAGTAAGACGGAGAAAAGACGTAAGCCACCCCACCACGACACGGTGAAACTCGTCGGGGTGGATTTCCTTTGACCAATTGACTGACAAATTATTGAAAAAAATATTTTTTGTTGACAACTAGCAACCACTAATATGTGCGTGTGTATTAGTCCTATTTTCTGCCGATTCCAAAGGCTAATAGCGGGGCACATTTATGTACATGATAAGAGATATTTTTGACGGATTTCTCACTTTCCGAAAAGTAAATTTGTGTTGATAGATGGAATAGGCTGGGTTTCGCTTCCCAAAAGTAAGTTAAATGACATTATATGGCTTAGTGACCAAGAGTTTATTCACACTATAAAAGTTATTAAATATGTATAAAACAAACATTAACTACAAAAAATATTAAACTTCAATGAAAAAACATTAATGTATATGTACCTATTGTAATGTATCAAAAAAAACTTTATTTACAAATTAACCAAAAAATAAAACACAACTTTTAACGTAAAAATGAAAAATGTTAAGATTAAGCTAATTTAATAATAAATAAAGAGTAACGCAACATAGTGTTTCCGGTCGAAACTTTCCCTCAGGGGGGAGGAAATGTTGCGCCCTACATGTTCACTGTGCATAACCTGAGTTGAACCCTTTCAGCTCATTGTACTGAGTCGAAACATTATTGCTGTGCATAATCTTACTCATCAATAATGTTTTACCTTTGCAATTAGGCCAAGAGAGAAACTACCTTGAAATGCGGAGTGGGCTATTTGGATAGCAGCAGCTAAGTGTCGATCAGAAACATGAACGATGGCTGAGTCCGATTTGAAAGCTGAAAGGTGTCGTGTGCATTTAACACTTGGATGTTCCCAAACCCAACACAAATAACTCCTCAGGTTCTATGAACGGATTTGACCAATTCTATTTATTTAAAATCATCATTAATAGACATAATTTTCTACATTGTTGACCTGTGCTTGACAACATTTCTGGCAATTCAGTCTATGACACATTATTTTCAAACGTCATCTATATGAATTATAAATTATGACTTTAAAAGATGGATAGAAGCATCCTCATACAAAATTAATTTTTACTCATTTTTCCAGCTAAAGGATTTGCAAGTTGTATATTTATTTATGTATTGAATATAAGCCTATAATTTCGAGAGGCAAAAGTAATAAATTAATTTTTTTTCAACAAAAGATTTTTAGTTTTTAAATAAATAATAAATTGCACTTTGATATGGATTCAACCACCTGTAACGTTTATACGAGTTTCTCAGACGCCCACATTACATCTCAGGTAAAGTTAGACTATGAAAATTGAATTTTACGTTTTGGAACTTCTTTAATCCTATTAAATTTTAAGTTACAAGCCTCTTGGAGAGGCAAATAAAAATGAAAAAAATATTCAAAGACCTTAAAACGTAAATAAGACAAATTCATTCAGTTTCGTTTCGTTTCGTCCAGTTACCATGGGTATGGACCTTACTTGTACACCTTTGAAGACGATTTTTCAAACACAGGATTTAACCTTTTCTGCCTCCCCCAGGACAGGACTATTAGGTGCGTTACAGGCTAAGTTTACAAATTCCGTTTCTTCATCACCTCCCCTACATTTTTCAAACATCGTCGAAGGTTCTCAGAATTATTTAGAGATGTACTCTTACATCTCTTGCAAGTTTCAAGGATAAATATCTCTGACATACGAATTTCCTTGCAGTTGTTAGTTAGGTTAGGCAAGGATATAGGAACCAAACATCCAATTCATCTCTTTGCTAACGTCTATAACATTATTTCACTCAATAAAGTTTGCCTTTCGTGTGGGTTGAGTTGAGCGGCTGCGGCAGCAGGTGTAAGGTGAAGATGGGTACCACTGTGCGCCCCTATTAAGCCTCTGTGTATAATACGATGTATCACACCAACCCCGTTCTCTACCTATACTTACATAGACATGGGTGAGTATTGATGCAGTGGTTACCCATCGATCCGTGGAATGAAGTTGCTCTACAAATAAGTGAGGCGATATTTGAAATATCCGTTTATTTCATGAAAGGGCAGGTAGGGAAATGGTGTTGCAGATTACCAAGAGTTCCGTAGATCCGTACATCGTACGACTATCTATGGGAATTGAAAGGTGGGGGTGGTGTGTCTGTGAGATAGATTTACTGTGCATAGAAATGTATATTTCGGGCTGTACATCTTAGTGTATAGATCTCAAGCTATTTGGAGCGCCTCAGGTGCGATGGTAATTTATTCAAGTTGACTATTTCGCAATTTTGCTGGGTTCTACAAGTTTTTTTTTTTTTTTCTAAATTGTTGTCCTGGAAGTGGAAATAAAAGAAAAATTGAACTGAAATATCTCAGTAGAGAAGATTTTCATTCATTTGTTGGCCAAAAGGCGAAAAGGGAATTTAAATTTACTTATAGAAAGGACGAGGAAGGCTTCTGATTTTTTTCCTTCATATGGTGTGCCTTTATATTTAGGGTAAACCAAAATGTGAAGAAAAAGTTGAAAGTTATATAAGAATTGTATCTATATTTATATTTGTTTTGTTACTTACCTTTAAAAAAAAAACAAATAGATCTATACCAAAGTATTTTCAAGGATTCGCCTAAAAGGAGAATTGATGTAATAAAGTGTAGATTTAGGACACACAAGCAGGTAATGATGTTTACTTTATGCATTAGAAACATTTATTCTAGTGGGATTTGAGGCCATAGTTTATTGATTTTGTTTTCTTAGACGAGCATGACCTTTTGAGATACATTGAACTTAATGGAGGGAGGAATAGTGCCAACACAATTCAATCACTCATAATATGGGAGGATAATTTAGATAAAAATTAAAGACATATCTATAATACCTATAAATCATATCGGCTTCCATTTTCCATTTTTCGTTCTTGAAGAACAAAATGCAGCCTTCAGAATCTCATCGGTTAGTGTTTTAAATATTAATAATCAAGACATTCATTATTGGTTTCAAAAAATTTGGTTTCAGAAAAATTTGCGAAAAACTGAACTTCACCCCCAATAAAACTTTAGCCCCGGTGAAAATTGGTGGTACTTTTTGGGAAATGCTTAAAACATTCATTCCACCAAAATTCAGCTTTGTCGTCACTTTGTAGTTTGATTTAGACAATCCAAAGATGCGATTCGTAATGCAAGAGGCAACTGATGGAATTTTGTGATTCATTTGGACTTCGAATTCTTAATGTTACGAGTTTAAGAGATATTTCGGGAAATTTCACTTTTGTTGCTGGACAGGTGTCATCAGTGATTGATTATGCTGTCATAGGTGAAGACTGGGAGCCGTTTGTGACAGATTTTGAAATTAGAGAATTTCCCTACTCAGATCACCTGCCTCTAGTTGTAACTTTCCAACGGACTGTGCAGACAATTATTGACGAGAACACCAACAATCAACCTTTGCCAAGACTCTGCTGGAAATCTTCTAAAGCATTGACTTATAGGGAACAACACTAGACCTGAAACTTCAAGAACACCAAAATGCAGTCTTTCTTTTGCTGGAGCAAATAGTAAAGTCATCGTATCCGCATCAACATATAAGCGAAAACAGATTTAAAAGAGGTAACGAGCCTTGGTTTGATGAAGAATGCCGAAAGGCTCGTAAAGTTTCTTTTGCATGGTTGAGAAACTTCCGGAGGTCACATCAAGGTCTTTTTAGAAGTGACTACATTGTGGCCAATACAAAATATAAGGAGCTATGCAAAAACAAAAAGAGGAAATACGAGGAACGGCAAGCATACAGACTGTCAATTTGCAAAAATGCAACAGAATTTTGGAAACTTGCTTGGGAATTAAATGGTAAATATTCTTCAGTACCGAAAAATTTGGATGTAAGTGTGTTATACACGCACTTTAAATTTTTACTTAATCCGTTAACGTCATCAAAAATCTGGCATTATGCGCCACCCCAAGTCACCAGTGAAGTTTTAGATTCTGATTTCACTATACAAGAATTAGAACAAGCGCTATGGTCTCTAAAAGATGGGAAAGCTGCAGGTGCGAATGGTATTCTAGTTGAATTGTACAAATATGGAACGGTTAATCTTAAAGAACGTCTTGTAACGCTTTTCAACAAAGCAATGGAAGGGGATATCGTAGTCAAGGAATTTCAGGATGCCATTATATTCCCAATCCACAAAAAAGGATCAGTATTAGAAGCTTTATTGTATAAATTATATGGTTTAGGATTATCGCTGAAGTTCGGACGTGTGCTCGAGGAGTTGTACAAAGGAACTCAGGCGGCAGTTTGGAATGGTGTGGAACTTACGGATTGGTTTGCTTCTACCTCGGGAGTGAGACAAGGTTGCACATTGAGTCCCACCTTGTTTTCGCTATTTATTAATGATTTCATCGATTGCCTTCCTGGTGGCGTAGATTTTGCAGGAGTCCGTATCAAAGCATTATTATTTGCGGACGATATCATCATGTTTGCTAGCTCCCCTGAAACATTACAACTCATGATAAACAAAGTATACCATTATTGTTACTTATGGAACTTAATTGTTAATACACAAAAGTCTAAGGTCATGATATTTAAAAAAGGTAGAGGTCGGAATGCCTCGAATGAAAAATGGACGTTTAACGGAGAGACTCTGGAAGTTGCCAGCGAATACAAGTACCTAGGTGTAATCTTTTCAAAGAATTTGAATATGGAAAGACATTTTACTGAAAAACTTCAAAGGGCAAAAGCTGCTATCAATATCAATAAATATCAGTAAATTTAAGGTATTTGAAACCGTTGCTGAAAGTATCCTTTTGTATGGCTGTCAAGTGTGGGGATGCAATAAGTTTCACACGGTAGAAAAACTCTTGACACATTTTATTAAGATAATATTTCGCCTACCATTGAACACGCCCAATTACGTTATTATGTTAGAAACCGGACTGTCTCATCTTTTCGTAAAAACCTTGAAATTACAAGCTGATTACCTTCTGAAAGTCTTCAAGTTGCCTGAGTCTCGTTTGGTCAGGAAGGTAATTCTCAAAGCCGTCCAAGAGCAAAACAGTTGGTACAGGGAGTAGACATGTCTCGCAGAAGGATGTAATCTCAGTTTTGATTTAAACATTGACAACATTTCGAGCTGCAAGGCCCTTCTATACGAAGTAATTTCGAAGATAGATGAGAAGAGTAAAGCTGAATATGCAGATGAAGCTTCCAATTCCATTTATAGAAGAGTATATAGCAGACTGAACCACAACTTGACAGACAGAAACTACTTCAAAGATGATAATAATATCAGCGTGATTTCTACAATGGCGGTCAACCATCAGACGAATAGGGGGAATAACATGTAGCATACGAAAACATGCACGTGCCGTAACTATTCGGGACTGGTGGAAGTCTGATCATAGCCTCTCCGTGGCGGCCGCTAGAAACAAGCCTTTAAAAAGGTTTGGCTAATATGTCCCGTAAAACTTTATGAATCACGAGACCGACAACAAGCCTCGGAAACGGACTGATCACACGACGACAACCATACGATAAAACCGTCATCGGACAATATCAGTGTAGTTTCATTCCAGGCAAATCAACAACTGATCAGATCTTTACCCTTAGGCAGGCGATGGAAAAATGTCTAGAATTTAATATCCCAACATACCATCTGTTTATAGACTTTAAGGCCGCATATGATAGCATAGCCAGGGTAAAACTTTACAAAGCCATGAGAGAATTCGGCATCCCAAATAAATTGACACGACTATGTAGGTTGACCATGACCAAAACCAACGTAACAACCCAAGTAAAAATATCCGGATTGCTATCCAGACCAATTAACATCTTTAATGGACTCCGACAAGGGGACGGACGGTTTGGCCTGCCTCCTCTTCAACCTGGCGTTAGAGAAAGCAATCCGTGACTCTGGCACGGGACCATCGTCAACAGGTCCAGCCAGTTACTGGCTTACGCAGACGACATTGACATCATCGGAAGAACCGAACAAGCTGTACACGATTCCTTCATCCAGATTGAGCAGGCGGCACTAAATCTGGGGCTGCACATTAGTGAAGGTAAAACAAAGTACATGGTGGCGTCGAATGCGAGAGGAACAGTTGGTCAAACAATCAAGGTTGCGGAGCACGAATTTGAAGTGGTGCAATCCTTTAAATACCTTGGGTCAATAGTAGCAGCCGATAACAATATAGAAGAAGAAATACGCGGGCGGCTTCTCAAATCCAACAGAGCCTACTATAGTCTGTCAAAGCTCTTCAAATCCAGAAATCTCACCATAACTTCAAAACTGCTGCTGTACAGGACCATGGTCCTGCCAGTACTCACATATGGATCCGAGACTTGGGTGCTTAGCAAAACGCACTCCGACCTCTTAGCTGCGTTCGAGAGAAAAGTCTTAAGGAGAATTGTTGGCCCCATATGTGAGAAAGGACGATTCCGGAGACGGTACAATCATGAACTGTACGCAATCTACCTTGAAGCAGATATCGTGACAAAAATTAAGCTCGGTAGACTCCGGTGGGCAGGGCACCTAGCTCGCATGAGCGAAGAGGAACCTGCTCGGAAAGTTCTTTGTGGTACATTCTATGGTAGACGATAGCGTGGTAGACCATGCTTGCGCTGGAGAGATGACGTAGACCAGGACGCCCGAAGCCTTGGGGTGCGCAACTGGATCGCGTCGGCTAGAGACCGGGATAGGTGGAGAGACTTGTTGAAAGAGGCCAGGACCGGAACCCGGTTGTCGAGCCGATGATGATGATGATGATGATTTCTACTTCATACCACGTAGATCCGATTTACCGTTCGTGTGTAGCATATGCAACTTGAAGGAAAGAGAAGATATCATTCATTTCATAGGAAAGTGTCCAACTCTAAGAGAATCCAGAAGAAGCATTCTTGGCAGTGATTTTTTGTCAGAAGAAGAAGTTGTTACCGAACTAAATGAGATGAACGTTGCAAAATTGTATGAATGTTGTAAAATTGCGTTAAGGTACAGAGGAAGAATAATTAATGAAGATTTCTGAATAAATAAAAATTAGCTTTCTAATGTATCGTTTTTTATTATTTTTTCAATTGGTTTTCATTTTTTCTTTAAATGTTATCAAATCAAACTGTAATAATCATGTAAAATGCTCTAAGATGTGTTAATTGTTGTCAATCTTGCAGACGGCAAATGCCATGTCACAATGATTTTTTGTATATAAACATGTATTGCAAGAAACCAATTTATAATTTAATAAAAATCTTTTCTATCTATCTATCTAGTTTGATTTTCTTGAGCTATTACGTGTAGTAAAAAGCTTCTTTAGAAGATTGATAGTAAATTTTATTAGTTATTATTGCAGTCACAAGCATGTGTGGTACCATTTTGGAAAGTTCACTTAACAGACAACTTCTTAGATTAATTGGAAACGTCGTATATTCTCATACATTTTTTGTCAGAAAAGGCCAAAGTTTCTTGAAAATAGTGCCCCCACCCCCCAAAGTTGGGAATAGACTCTCCAGCAATCCAGCTGCGGGATCGAAGTCTTTTTCCTTTTTTGAAAAAAGGCACTATTTTGAACACTTTCCATGTTTCAGGGGTTATTCCGTTGTCGAAGATGTTATTATATCTATAAGCTGATTTAGCTGAAGACAGCTTCTCCAGGAAGTGCTATTCCAAGATCTACCCAAATATTCATAAGTTTTCATTGATTCTAAATCAATTTGTTTTTCTAAGAAAAATTTAAAAGGGATTAGTGACAGTAGACAGTAGGCGTGTTTTTTTTCGCAAGTCCATAATATAGAATTGTAGAAAAAAACGACATCGGGACTAAGCGCTTTACATGCAAATTTAATTTAATTTTGGTGGGGGAAATACCCCCATTTATTAGGCTTAATACAAGCTATAGCTTAATCTAACTTAAAACTAAGAAAACTTATAGCTACGAATTTTGGTTAGTGGGGGAATTGATTCAAGAGACGGAGTTTTAGGCAAGGGGTACTAAGGTTAAAGTCGAAGGTTATTGGGTTTGAGTTGACATTCCTTAGCATACGTGAGACTGGTTCATTAGAGCCATAAGACGTACGGTGGGTGGGTATATAAAAGAGAAGGGGATTTCGTATGTTGCGGGGGTTGGTATTAAGGAAGATAGAGTTATAAAGAGTTATACAGTCAATAGAACCTGTAAGAAGACTATGAATGAAGAGAATTTCATAAGTTTTTCTTCGTTCTTCTAGAGAATTTAGGTTAATTAGTTTAAGGCGGTCCAGGTAGAGAGGTAGGATTAGGGGATTGTTCCAGGAAAGTCCTCGAAGAGCAAAGCGAAGGAATCGACGTTGGATACCCTTAATTCTGGCGATGTGGACTTGTTGGTAGGGGGACCACACCTGACAGGCGTATTCAAGCAGGGGGCGGACAAAGGTAACATAGAGGGATCGGGTCACATATGGGTTGGAGAATTCCTTGGACCATCGTTTGACGAAACCAAGTGCGGAATTGGCCTTTAGAATTATGTCGTCATAATGGGAGATGAAGTTAAGCTCCTGATCACATAATATGCCAAGATCACGTATCGAGTTAACGATAGATAGGGGTTCATTATGAAGAAAATAGATACGGGAGTAGATTTTAAACGTTTTCGTGAAAAGGTGATTGAGTGGCATTTAGTGATATTTAAGTCTAAGCAGTTTTTGAGACACCAAACTGAAAAATTATTGAGATCAATTTGGATAAGAGTAGAGTGCTGTGCAGAAGAAATGGTTTTGAAAAATTTAGTGTCGTCGGCATAGAAAGATATATAGGAATGTTTGATGACCAATTCAATTTCATTAATAGTAAGAATAAAATGGAGAGGCTCTAAGTGGCTGCCTTGAGGGACTCCGGACGTGGCTAAGAAAGGATAAGAGGAAGTGGATCTAAAACGAACACTGTAGTAACGGTTTTCCAGATAGGAAAAAATCCATTTTAAAAGAATGGGTTCGAAACCGAAGGTGGATAGTGTGAAATGGATAAGTTTATGGGAGATTTTATCGAAGGCTTTACTAAAATCAGTGGAAATGACATCGACATCTTTACCATTCTCTAAGGCAGAGAGGGTAAATGACACAAATTCAACAAGATTAGTGGTAGTTGATCTACATTTAAGAAAGCCATGTTGTATGGGAGAAATGGGGGATTTACAGTGAAAGCTTAAAATTTCATGAAGTATGCTTTCAAAGAGTTTGGGGATACATGAGAGTTTGGCGATAGGACGATAATTGATGACATCGCCTCTTGGACCCTTTTTGTGTATTGGAATTATAAAGGAACTCTTCCATATCTCAGGGAATTCACCTTGAGAAAGGGAAAGATTGAAGATTTTCGATAGAGGAAGGGAAAGTGATGATGATCATTTCTTTAAGAGAATAGCTGGGAGTCCATCTGGGCCAGGAGAGAAGTCATCATTAAGCTGATTTAACTTATTTTCCAAAATAATTGGATCGATGGTAGGTGGAAGAAATGGTCCAAGCGAAAAACTTGGTAAATAATTAAAATAGGCAGAATCAGGTTCAAAGGTATCCGTGAAAGATTGTTTGAAAAACGAGGCAAAGAAGTTGGCAATAGTTTGTGGATCATTTTATGTTATATTATTAAAGGAGAGGGAAGTTGGGTACCCATCGGATTTTCTTTTGTGATTGACGAATTGGTAAAAGGATTTAGGATCATTAATAAGGTTGGCTTGCATCATAATTAAGTAATGCAAGTATAATGAGTTGGAAATCTCATTAAATTGGAGATACGTACCGAGATAGTTAGAATAATCTGTAGGAGTTTGCGTGCGAAGAAAAGTTGACCATAGTTTGTTTCTTTTGTTTCTAAGAGAACGGAGCCTTCGATTATACCAAGGTGTGCTGGTAGACGAAGTTTTGCGTCGTGTAAATGCTACAAATAGAGAGATAGAATACAAAATTTCTCCACAAAATTTTGCTAGAGCATCTTTTAAGGCCAGATTGTCAAAGTTGAAGGAAATATCATTTAGATATTGATTAATTTGACGAAAATTAGCTTAATGAAAATTATAAGACGATATGTCTACCGACAAATGCAACAACTACTTAAATCTATACAGAGTTAGCTAAGACCAGATAATTTTCGAGACTTAATCTAAGACCCGATAAAAATGGTGATGCCAAAATAATATTATCTACATATATGTTATCGATAATTTGTTCAGAGAAGTCAAAGTGACCTTTTTGGATGCTGGTTGATGCTAGTCGTCAATACAGCTGACAAATGCCATAGCGTACACAGTGCTTCCAGCTATTTGGAAAAAAAGCTTCTAAGCCCCGATTTCGTTTTTTCTACAATTCTATATATGGACTTGTGAAAAAAAACACGGCTAGTAAACACTTAAAAAGAGGATAGTATTTTTTTGTATTAATACCTATGACTGCGTTTAATGGAAGGAAAAGTATAATTACTATTTATTTTTAGGCTTATAATTAAATAAACCATTTGTACACCTACTAACAAAAGTGTATCATTGGATATTAATTAAATCACTTAATTAATAAAACATCATTATTTCCTTTAATTAATCTTAACACTTATTTAATTATAAGTTTTATCTTTTTTGTCATTTGGATTAGTATTTTACATATTATATCCATGAACCCTGCCGAATCGACCACACACTTGTTTACATACGAACTTCTTCCGGAAGTAGCAAGGTACTTTCGTTTATAGCAGGTCTTCATTAAATGTCACAAACCCAACGTCGAAGAGAAATATCACTTCACTTGTTTTGATAGTGTTTGTTTTTATGTGCTATAATGAAAATAATTTTCCTAATTATAGCTTGTGCTGGTTGTTCTTTTTGTTTTGTTTCGTTTAGTTTAATATGGACATTCGTTCGCATAACCATACATACATATGTATATTTTAGGAATCACACAAAAGGACCAACAAAACTCTTACCACAAAGTAAAATCGTCCAAAATGGACTAAGAAGGACTGCAGACCCCGAAGGAGTCACTTGAAGTAAACAAAACACCTTAGGCTGTTCGAATGTGCGTCCTTAACGTCACCATTGTAGGTTTTGTTATTCCTAGTGCCAATCGTATTCGTATCCGTCCGTTCATCTGCAACCGGTAGCCATTAGAGCAACCATTATAATTAAAGGCTTTTTGTTTGATAAAGGAATCCAAAAGTTGTTATGCTCTCAGTATATTTGTATATTTTCGTCCGAAGGGACTAGTTACGTAAAATAGAGTAAACGACAACGACGACAAAATCGATTCTACGTCATCCTTCAGGTCCTGCTAGTGTACCAAATAGAAAATGTGAATTTCGCCAAAACTATTCCTCGAATTGGGATTGTAGTTCTGTAATTCAATACTTTTATTTATTACCTCTTACCTCTCATCCTATCTAGGGTTTTTAAAAACTTAAATGGAGTTTTGGTATTCATCCAAGTGCAGTTGAAAAATTTAATTGATTTTTGTTGGACTTGCACAGCACATCAATTTGTTCAGAACAGACTATGTCTGATGAATGGAATCTCAGCAACACTTGCACCATTTACAAGGAAGACGACTTCCACAACTACACCAAATATACGAGAGGAATTAGTCCTGAAAAGTAGTAGTAGAGGAATTAGTATTAACTGTGCCAAATTTCAAGTTCCCATCCGCGTTGGTTGATTTAATGCCAACTTTTCGCCATTTTGCCCCACTATGCGACATCCAATATGTGGTCATTTCAAACAAGTTGTTCGGTTTTATCAAGGCAAGTATCAGTTACAGATAGCAGCACGGGTATGGGTCTCTCTTTAACGCTTGGAAACAGCATTGAGTTTTTGAAGCATTAAATTCGTCGCTGTTTTTCGTTCCCTACTTCACAATGCTATCAAGAGCAGAATTTAATGAGCTTATAATACGCTGAAGTTCTAAATTCACATCCAAAAAATAAGCACATTCATCTAAAAATTAATACAAGATGCTGAGAGTATTGTCGTCAGAAACACAATTTAAAGGATATGAAATTTCAGACAAAAGATAATTGATGAATATAAGAAAGAGAGTTGGGTACAAAACGGAGCCCTGTAGCACACCAGTATTTATTTTATGAACTTCAGAACTGAAACCGTGCAACACAACTTGTATTGGAAGCTATACTCAACCTAAAACCCCTAGATCTATTTATACAGGAATCGGCAGCCAATAGCGCACTTTGACCTATCCAAACTGGTAGCTGGAGACAAAGTGCGATAGGTCATGCGCAATTCTACAGAAATACACGGGAAATAGGGTATATACTGACTACATAACATTCCGTTTAGACTTTTACAAGCCGTTCAAGACCGCCTTTCCTAGCAGAGAGGACTGGCAAATCATCGAGCCATCTACCTGCGAATCGATGATATCAATATATTCCGACGGTTCCAAGATCGAAACTGGTGTTGGTGCAGGATTCTTTTCAGAAACTCTTGGACTAGCCAGCTCATTCAGACTTCCTGATTACAGCAGTGTCTTTCAAGCTGAGGTCCTGGCAGTGACGAAAGCTTCTAGACAAGTCTCAATGATGGCAATACCACAAGCTAATATCATCTTTTTCATTTATAGCCAAGCGGCAATAAAAGCGATTTCTGCCATTGAAATCAAATCGAAGCTTGTAACTGGCTGTCGCGAAGAGCTAATGGTTCTTGGTACACAGCACAACATTAGGCTCTACTGGGTTCCCTGATAACAGTGGTGTCCCAGGTAATACCCTGCGCTATATCATCTGAGAAAAAGACACATAGGGAGACACTTCTTCAGCAACTTGGAGGAGCTCTTTGACATTCCAAGCAAAATAATGTTAAAATTCTTAAAGATACCAAATGGCTTGAAAATTCCTAAGCTCTGAAAACCGCCTTCAACTACAGTATGATAGTGTAGTACGAACGAAAACGACTTAACGATGCACGTGTTCTTTATAGGAGCAACACCAACGTAGAATGGGCACCACGCCTATACACCTACTGTTGCCACTCCTAAGTTGAACACGAGCATCAGTGGGTTGATGGGGCCACCTCTATCTAAGATTGGTAAAATTCTCTTTGGTATGGAGACAGCCTCTTCGACTTAGTTAGCGACCAAACAAACGCGCATATACACCAACACTGACATATCAAACTCATCTATCAGACGTTGGAAGGAGCCACATGCTCCTACGGGCCTTGTGGGGGATGATTTCTCAAGTGGGGGTAAAGGAAAGGAATACACCCTGAAAAGGCTCCTACCTCTCCCTAGCCAGGTTATTATGTGACGACAGAAATTTCAATACTTTAGAAGAACCCTCCGACATTTCATCCTATAGCTTGCTGTAACCCATCTACCGCCTTAACGGACTTGATCGACATAGGATTATCATAGGTTTCAAAATAAGGGGTCACAAACCCCAGGGTATCACAACGGATCTGCATTGATCTAAGTGTGACGGTAACAAGATCAACTTTCAGCCCACTAACATAACCTAACCTAACTTGTATTGAACGGTTCGAAAGGTAGTTTCTAATCCAACGAAGTAGAGTTTCTTCAATACAAAATGCATGCATTTTTAATAAGAAAGTTAGATTCCAAACGGTATCAAATGCTTTAGAAATATCAACTGCTATAAACTTACATTCTCCAAAACGACGTAAAGATTTGTGGCACTGTTATGCGAGATAAACCGTCAGATCACCAGTGGACCCACTGCTACGAAAATCATACTCCCGGTCAATGAGAAGCTTCCGTTCCTAGGGATATTTCTTGACCTTGTAAAGAAAGGACGTAAGTGCATTTGGACGATAGTAAGAGGGGGAAGACGATTCGCCTTTTTAGGGGACGGGATGGACAAATACTGCTTTCCATCCACTCGGAAATATATCAATACAGTAGAGAATTGTAACGCAATGATTTGGATAGTTTCAAAGAACACTTCTTCAGAATTATGGGAAGGGTACCATCCGGGGGAAGCGAATTTGTGTACATCGATACCCTTTAGTACTCTTACATCTGTACGAGTGCAAAAGATTTGTCCCATAAAATTGTGTACGATTACGTGGGAAGTCATGACGCTTTTTTGCAGCGTCTGTCGACGCTTTCCTTACAGTTTGATAGATTTTTTCCTATTCGGGATAAAATAACCCATTCCGAAAGGAATTAAATTTGAAATTATACAAGCTCTGACGTCCAGGTCACTTTTGAGGAAGCATAGTGACCATAGTTAAAGTTCCTGCAGAAATCATTGAGACTGTCCTAGTAAGTTTCCTCGTATTACCAAATTGTTCTTTTTGGAATGTTTTCTCTAACTGGGTTTTGTTGACACGATAAATTAGCATATATGGCACTGAGCCCATAACAATTCACTGGGTAGAGTCAGACAGTGTATCGAGCTCATTAGAAGTCGGGTTTAATATCCAAACTTTGACTGCGATAAATGAAACACTTATGAATGATAAGCTTATACAAGAGCGCTCCGATAAGTACTTAACCTACAAAAGAAAAACAAAAATTTTGGAAAAGTTGTGATTTATTTCTCAACATATTCTCCTTTTAGCTCGATGCACTTGATCCAGCGATGCTCCAACTTCTTCAACCCATCCGAAGACTAGGCTTTCTCGAGGTCTGCAAAGAAGGCCTCCGTAGCGTCAAAGACCTCCTCATTCGACTCAAATTTCCGCCCGGCGAGTGATTTTTTCAGATTCGCAAACAAAAAAAGTCGCACGGGGCCAAATCTGGAGAATACGGTAGATGGGATAGCAGTTCGTAGTGAAATTCGAGCAATTTGGCCGTGTTCTCACTGCTGCGCCTGTTGTCCGGACCCGGAGTAAGTAAGCGCGACACTCATCCATCGCGCTGACAGCTTTCTCATGCCCAAAATTTTATGGAGGATATGACCCACGCGGTCTTTTGAGATACCTACTGCTTCAGCTATCTCGCGCACCTTCAATCGGCGGTCTGACAATACGAGATCGCGGATATTTGACACTTTATCCTCCGTGGTAGCCATTTTCGGGGTACCTGAGCGGGCCTCATCAAAAACAGATGTGCGACTGCGTTGAAACTTGTTAAACCAATTTTTGACGGTCATCATCGAAGGAAAAGAGTCTTCGTACACAGCATCCAAGCGCTACAAGAATCGAACCACCGACCGATATTGGTCTTTTTCCAATTTTTCTAAAACTCGCGGACAAGCTAGCTTCCACACGTGGTCAAAACAAAACTACGAATCCAATTCCGCTAAAATTTTGACAGTAGCCGTCTAAGAGAATGTACTAGGCGGTAGTTAATCTCTCTTGCGATACTGGCACCATCACCACCGGATGGGCCTCGTATGTACGATTTAAACCCACATGAAATTAAGGCTGGTATTTGAACAAGTGCCGTATAGCGGTTAAAGCTTATTACGTACAAAAAAATAAATATATTAGTTACAAAGATGTCTAGCTTCAAAAAATTTTTCCGGCTCTACCCTTTCAGCAAGGTCCTATCTATAACAAATCGTTCTCCGAAATTCATGTCTCCGTATTATCAAAATGTCAGAGGTCTGCTTTCGAAAGCTTCCAATATCTTACTTGACTCGCTTGAGCTTCCTTTCGACATCTTTGTCAACACTAAACAAAAATTTTGCCTTCATATAGATGAAAACGAGATTTTTGCTCCGCATTATATAGTTTACTGATTCTTAAACGTACAATTGTGAAGTATCATCTACTCGTTAAATTAGGTGCCCGCATCAGTTCTTCACTTTTTCTCAATTTTTCTAATGATTTCTCTTCCAAGACCAATTTATTGGTCCATTTACCCAAAACTCAACAGCTTTATTTTTCTTCAACATCTTCGGATCGGATTTTTCCAACACTAGTGGCACAATCTTTCCTAAGTCTGAGCAGTTACACCGACGGAATTGGTATTTTTGCCAAAACTAACTATCTTACAAATTCAAAGTAGAAGGGGCTGAGATAATCATTTTTTTTTTTTTGGATTGCTGGATCACTCCAAAGATGTAAATAAAACCTTTATCATTAGTTGTCAACTCTTACGCACTATTATTCCTTATCAATTTAAAGTCAGTGAAACTTTTTTTAGACCTACATAAGTTGTCAGCAAATTCGTAAATTCTGAAATTCCCCTTTGCCAGTTCCATAAATATTTGTTTATTCTTGAAAATAACTGCGATGGCTCTTAAAGACACGTCCTGTCCCTTCCACAGTAGATGAGGTGTATCTTGCCCGATTGCGTCTCGTCTATTTGCACGTGTCCACATGGGTTAAAGGTATATTCTGATTAACCATACACAACTATACTGCCACCCACAAAAATATTATTTTTGCAAGGTGAGCCTTTATTTCCGAGTTTTTATTACCATGGCCATCATTTTGAGGATTAAGCATAATAGGTTTTGGTCTTAACATTTTAGTTTCAGTTATAAGCGGGCTTCTACGGTGCGCTCATCCAGGCAGTTATGACAGTGTATACATGATGGCTGCAAAAATATTCGTCGGCTCGTCCATCACAAACCTGGCTAGAGCGTGTGGAAAGGCAGGCCTAGTTGCTTAGTTTTTGGTTGCTTTGTTGTATTTTGAACGAGCTGAACTTGAGACGTGCTTGTTTTCAAGTAGTTAGGGCATGGGAGAGTGGGTGGCTCATCATATTTATTTTATCTCTTTCTATTTTGTGGAATGGTTAAACCACGTCCAGAGTCGACAAACATGCTTGGTTCGGTAGCATGAGAATAATTATGTGGCTCAGAAATTGGATTAACTTGGTTGAGATAGTTTGGCAAAAGATATTTTTCTCTTGTCTAGTTGAAATGCTGTTTGTGTGCTTTGACTCGTTTGATAAATAAGAACGCACGAACGTGCTACAGCACGTATTATCGATTGTTGTGGTTGCCAAAATTTTTCAAATAATTGATAGTCCAGCCCCGTCCTCATAGCCACAGTTTTCAGGAACACCTTTCTTTGAGGTAATGATTTTTTTCGCGCATCCGGATTTATTCCAAATTAGAATTTTTCTTCGAGAATACCTTTTGAGTATGGTATTCGACAGCAATTCTAAAAATACAATATGGGCACATACACTGGGGCGGAAGATTTCATCAAATACTTGCTGGGTAGTCATGTAGAATTTTCAGTCTATGGAATTTCTTTTTCGATAGACAGTTTTTTTTCAATAATATCTTTTGCATTAGTTTTAAGATTTATAAACCTTTTCACAGCATTTCGTGAACATAATTTCCACTAGTGGTGAAGTTAGTTTCCTTCAAGTTATTTACCTGCACCTACAAATTTACACTGAATATAGAGTATATTAGAATGGTAACTTGTAAGATATTTAACTGAGTATAAATCTTATTATAATCGGCCCTAGCGAGGTATCCGTTTGGACCGTTCGGAGCGGAAAATTGTCCGCAACGCATACTTTGTCGGAGGTTCAAATTGATTTCGAGGTATCCTATCGGAAAGAAAAATAATACACAAATGCGTTGGCGCAATTTGTTCCGCGAAGTATTTCAGCCCTATCGAGGTATTCATTCGGAGAAAATTATTTTCCGATTTGTTCGAAATCGGAGAATTTTCTACCAAGGTACCCTGTCCGATTGACATATCGGAAAATCTTCTGATAAAATGTGACGCTCATCAACGCATTACGATTAAGTACATTCAGCAAAGAATTTTTGACAGTAAATTGTGCGTTAAATTTCTTCGAAAATTCTCCGATAGAAAATAGTTGCGGATTATTTCAAGAAAAATGGAATAGAATGAATGCGATTGTATGCTTCATTTTTGTTTGTTCTGAAGTGGATACCTCGAACGAAATCTAAGTTCCGATCGGTACGGGCTATCGTTTTGGAACTTCTTCCGAACGGATACCTCGATAGGGCTGTTTGTGTCGGACGAAATCGGAAAAACAAAAGCATTTAGCTGTCAGAAATTTCACAAATGAAGCACTTAATCGCGCTTCAACGCAGTTCACCGGGTGCGTTAAAATAATGTCGGAGAAAAATTCCGAACAGTTGTTCGGAAGAATACCTCGAAGCAAAAATCCTCCGAATCGTATAAAATCGGTTAATTTTCCGCTTCGAACGGATACCTCGCTAGGGCCGAATATTTGGCTGTATTGGCCCTGCCAAAAAAAAAAAACAGTTCTATGGTGAATTTTCTATGGGTATTATGAACTTAATCTAAGGTAAGTGGGAGCGAGTACGAAATTGGGGGCTTATAATTTTGTCTGTCCGTTTTTATTCCACAACTCTTCGTTTGATTCACTGTGAGCCAATTTCGAATCACCATTCATTTGACATTAAAAAGATTACAATACATTTTACCCCCATTCACTACACAATAACCAATATATATATTGCAATCTTCCGAGAGTTTATGAATTCTTGCATTCTTTGCATTAGTGTCAAGACATTGAGTTCTTTTTACAGCCTTTGTAAAGCAATGAATGCAAAAGAAATTAAAAAAAAGATATCAAATGAATACCTGTTGAAAATTTGAAGTTGCAGTCTAAAAGTGTAGTTAATGAATTCAATCATTTGATTAAATTAAATAAATAATTTTTAAATATTGAATTCACAAACGATTGCATTTGATGGTCCAAATTAAACCATATGGACTTATGAGATATATGATTACAGCAGAACCACGCTACGTGCCACGCAGCAGACACCACGACTGACACTCTGCAGGAACGATTCCAAAATAAGGTTATCTCTCGCAGCGGTGACGTGAATTGGCCACCAAGGTCATGCGATTTGACCCTGCTAGGCCTTTTATTTTGGGAATTTCCTGAAGTCGCAAGTCTATGCCAACAACCAATTTAATTTTCAATTTTGGTTTATTGAACATACTTTTTACAATTTGGCTTACAACTAATCAGATACTACATATTTGTGAAAATTTACATTCGTTGGCTCATAGGGGGCCTAACTATATATGTATGTACAGTCACTTAAGTTTAATTATTTTATATAAAATTTACATGACGAAAAAATAAAATTTCATTCCCGGTTATCAGTGGTGGTTGTTGTGGGCAGGGATGGCGTTTTAACCGCGGTGGTAGGCTGACCCAATGTCAGCGTAGAACGAGACTACGTTCTAGAGCTGTGTCAATCAGGATCGATTCGATTTTTTTGATCCGATCATCGAAAAATATTGATGATCGAAATCAATCATTTTAATCGATCTCAATCTCAATCTTTTAGATTCTCGCTTCTGGATTCTCGATTTTCTATTTTAATCTCAATCATTTCCATGATTTACTCGATTCCATTTGTTCTGATTCAATCAATGTGGATTATGAATGCCGAATGGAAGTGGACTGGAATTTCTAGGCTAAACTCGGTATTAAAGAACATGATTGATCGAGTTGGTTGTTGATGTTGTAGGCCAAAAAACAATTGTTGGGTTGAACTGATGTTTTTTGATGTATCAGGATCCGGTATGTTTAATGTTGAGTTTTGGACGTTTCTGAATCCATCGACATCGTAGCCATCATTTGACAGTTTATGACTTTACAAATAGAGGATGAATTCAGTTATGACGTAAAAAGTGTATTTCATACAAAATTTCAGCCGAAAGCCGTAAAATTGGTCTTTTCCGGAACAAAAAATAAAATCTCTTTTTCTTGAATTTGTTGACACTTTTTAATCAATGTACAAAGTAGCCATCATTCGATGTTGTTTGGCAGTTTATAGCTTATAATAATAGTATATTTTGTGAGAACTATCAAAGCCACAAGTCAATATTATCATCGAAATCGAAATTAAAATCGAATAGGAACAGTATTGAATCATTTCAGTGAAATGAAAATGATCGATCGATTGAAATGATCAGATCATTTTTTTAATCGATTCTTGAACGATTCGATCATTTGAAATGAACGATTTACACAGCTCTGCTACGTCCTCGTTGTCCATGATTAGGTTGTCATCCAGAGTTTCCATCACACTGAGGTACCTCGGTTCGGGATGCCGTTGTTCTGTGGTCATCCTTCTTATAAGCTCATTCGGGTGGTCGATGATGTTCCCCATTAGTTTCTTCGTTGAATAAACTAGATATTTGTCCAGTGGAATTAAATTCGCTTCTGTATAGAGATGCTCGTTCCTGTAGTGTTTCTATCGTTGACGGTCGAAATAGAGTCCAGTGCAGATCCTCAGTAACTTCCTTTCGAATAGTTGAAGTTCCTTCATAGCTGTCTTCGAGATGGAAAACCATACTGGGAAGAAATAGCTGATCACTAGTCGCAGGAGCTGCTTGTAGATCAATATCTTTGTCGGTTGGCTAAGACCTAATCTTCTTTTCAGCAATGGGTGCAAACGGCCGTAGGTCCAGCTGGACTTTTTCAGAATATTTCTTGAGTGCAGGTTAAATCTTAGCAACTCGTTGAAGTCCACTCCCAGGTACTTGACACTTGGCTCTGCCACTATGGTGGATCCGTCAGGGAGTCTCAGGACCAGATTTCTGCAAGTTTTTTCGGTGCGAATGCCTCTACCAGTTGAAGGTCTCCTAAAGCAGACAAGCTCCGATTTGGAAGTGTTGATTCGGATGTCCCATTTCTGGTAGAATTGGAAGAGTCTGTTGATGTGGGTTTCTACTTTTTGGATAGCGATTAGTGGTGACATTGATGTGGAGTAGGTAAGCAAGTCATCAGCATATACATAGAAGGTTCTCGCATCCAATTGGAGAAGGTTGGTTTGAAGTCATCAAGTTGTAGAGGAACCCGCCTAGTTTTGAGCCTTGGGCGACTCCAGCTCTAATGGTCTTCATGTTTGACTTGCAGCTATCTAGTTGAACGAAAAATTTCCTGAAAGATAGGAAAGAAAAGAGAATTTTTATTAATGGCGGAGGTACTTGCATAAGATGAGGTTTGTGGATTAGGCCGTCTATCCACACGCTATTGAATGCTTTCTCGACATCCAGAAAGCATCCGATGTTGACACGATTACTGTTAAGGGCTGTGGTGATATCGTGTTTGAATTTTACGAGTGGATGCAAGGTTGAATGTTTCTCTCGAAAGCCGAATTACATGTCAGGGATGAAGCAATTTTCCCAGCAGAATTTCTTCAGTCTTCGTAGGATTACTTCTTCCAGTAATTTGCTGATGTTGCTGAGAAGTGATATTGGCCTATAGTTGGAAACTAAGTTGGAAGCATCTTTCTTCGGAATTGGCACAATCTTTGCTGTTTTCCATTCTGAGGGAAGTTGCTCCAACTTCTTGAAAGAAAGTTAGGTCAGTAGGTGGGTTGGGTGTGAAAATTCCTTCGAAGTATTCGGTGAACGCTTCCACTTTATCTTTGGCCGAAGTAACGGGTGATTTTTTAAGAGCTTGAGAACTTTTTTTAAAAAAAAAAACGCATAAAATTTGCAAAATCTCATCGATTCTTTATTTGAAACGTTAGATTGGTCCATGACATTTACTTTTTGAAGATAATTTCATTTAAATGTTGACCGCGGCTGCGTCTTAGGTGGTCCATTCGGAAAGTCCAATTTTGGGTAACTTTTTCGAGCATTTCGGCCGGAATAGCCCGAATTTCTTCGGAAATGTTGTCTTCCAAAGCTGGAATAGTTGCTGGCTTATTTGTGTAGACTTTAGACTTGACGTAGCCCCACAAAAAATAGTCTAAAGGCGTCAAATCGCATGATCTTGGTGGCCAACTTACCGGTCCATTCCTTGAGATGAATTGTTCTCCGAAGTTTTCCCTCAAAATGGTCATAGAATCGCGAGCTGTGTGGCATGTAGCGCCATCTTGTTGAAACCACATGTCAACCAAGTTCAGTTCTTCCATTTTTGGCAACAAAAAGTTTGTTAGCATTGAACGATAGCGATCGCCATTCACCGTAACGTTGCGTCCAACAGCATCTTTGAAAAAATACGGTCCAATGATTCCACCAGCGTACAAACCACACCAAACAGTGCATTTTTCGGGATGCATGGGCAGTTCTTGAACGGCTTCTGGTTGCTCTTCACTCCAAATGCGGCAATTTTGCTTATTTACGTAGCCATTCAACCAGAAATGAGCCTCATCGCTGAACAAAATTTGTCGATAAAAAAGCGGATTTTCTGCCAACTTTTCAAGGGCCCATTCACTGAAAATTCGACGTTGTGGCAGATCGTTCGGCTTCAGTTCTTGCACGAGCTGTATTTTATACGGTTTTACACCAAGATCTTTGCGTAAAATCTTCCATGTGGTCGAATAACACAAACCCAATTGCTGCGAACGGCGACGAATCGACATTTCACGGTCTTCAGCAACACTCTCAGAAACAGACGCAATATTCTCTTCTGTACGCACTGTACGCATTCGTGTGGTTGGTTTAATGTCCAATAAAGTAAACTGAGTGCGAAACTTGGTCACAATCGCATTAATTGTTTGCTCACTTGGTCGATTATGTAGACCATAAATCGGACGTAAAGCGCGAAACACATTTCGAACCGAACACTGATTTTGGTAATAAAATTCAATGATTTGCAAGCGTTGCTCGTTAGTAAGTCTATTCATGATGAAATGTCAAAGCATACTGAGCATCTTTCTCTTTGACACCATGTCTGAAATCCCGCGTGATCTGTCAAATACTAATGCATGAAAATCCTAACCTCAAAAAAATCACCCGTTAGTTTCAATATCATTGCTGATGATAGTTTCTGGTATTTGTGGGTGTTTTCCAATGACCCTATTGATGATTTTGAAAGCATCTGGTCCTGGATTGATTGCTTGCAATCTTTTCTGGTATTGGATATTATTGTGGTATTGAATGGAGTTCCAGAACATGATGTTGACTTGCTGTAGCTCATTTAAAACTATCTGATAGTTTCTGTTGGTTGGATCCGCTGGAGACATTTTTTTAGACGTTGTCTGTGAGCATACAGACCTTGAACGTACACGGGAAGGTGCTGGTACCTATCCTTTGACGTTTTGGACTGTTTTTGCTTGTCCAGGGCTTCAGATGCAGCATATTCATAGTTGACATTTATTGCATCGATTTCGGTATCCAGAAGATTCCTGTCTGAAGGTGGAAGAGTTAAGCTGCCTTCGATGTCTCTGTGAGGTCTATCAATATCCAGCCGTCTGAAATTAATGAAATTCTCAGGAGTTTCTGTTGTAAGTAGTATGGGTTGGTAAAGGTTGATCGACAGTTGAACAGCTTCATGGTTCGTGTCACTATTCAATAATGTACAGATATAATTCCGGATTTCCGGAAGAGTGTGCACTAGGTTAGGGGAAGCCAGAAAGAAGTCCAGCGTTGATGGTGTTCTGGGAAAGGTGGGTTTGTGTTTTGAGCAACCACTAAGGAGTGCTGGTCGTTGTTGGCGTCCAGCCAGTCAACAATCGCCTTGCCTTCAGGTGAAATCGTAATATCCAGCCACATGTAATGCCTGGCATTGAAATCACCACCGATGAGCCCGTATGTGTTTCTCTCGAGGACACCGTTGAGAATTTGGAGGTCATTGTGAATATTTCTCATGCTGGATTGGCACTTGAAATAGACACTGATGATGATAAAGGTTTCATCTCTTTCGAGTTTAATGGTGACGGCAGTGGCTTCGCTGGTTCTGAGACCTGTGATAATGGTTTCGGCGGTGTAGGGGCAAATCTTCTTTTTTACCTAGATTGCCGTTCCTATACGGCCCTCATCTTTGTCCTTTCGAAAGGTTTTGAAGCCGGCCATGTCGATGTTGTTGCGTCCGGTGACGTTGGTCTCACTGATGAGAACGATGTCCGGGTTTTTGTTTTTCATCCACAAATTAAATGTCGTCCTCTTCTGAAGGCTGTACAATAAATTGACGTTGTACATCAGGATGCGGAGCTTCTTTAATTGCATATTTGGAATAAGAAAGTTTCAAGCGCCACGGACTTCTCACCTTCGCTTCGCTAAGCTGAGCATAGTTCGATGGAACTGCACTCTTAGCTTTTCCTATGGCCGTAAGTAGGTCGGATCCAAAAATCCTTTGGACTTCCGTGTTCAGGGGTGACATTCTGTATGGCAAAAGCGAACAAAGGTTTTCGTACGTGCGAACGGTTTGCTTCGTATTTGCTTTCGTTTTTGGAAAACGAACGATCGCTTTCGTTTCTTTTTTTTACAGAATCTGGCCCCAGGTTTATCGGCGCTGTTTTGACTGGTCCAGTTTTCACTGCCATAGTCCTTGGTACAGCTGGTCGCGGTCATCTTGGCTGGCGTTCTCGCTTGTTGCATCTTTGGGGGTGCTGGGCCTCCTTTCACTATTTATGCGAAGCTGACTGCAGGCCGGGTAACAGCGTATTCTGATTTTGCCACAAGCGCTTGATGAATTTTCCTTTCTGCTAGGATCCTGTTTCGTTCTGTTTTCTTTGTTATGAGAGTTGGGCAACCCTTGAAGCTAGCTGGATGTCCTTACTTCTGGCAGTTGGCGCACCAAACATCCAATACCGCGTTCTATTTGCGTTGGCACTGGCCTGGCTCGTGGTCTTCCTTGCATTTTACGCACACATATTAGCGACCTCAATTAGTGGCGACGTGCCCAAAGTGTTGGCAGTTTCGGCACTGCACAATGTCGTTAGACTTGAGGCGCTCCCAGTGTTCCCTCTGATTCATTACCGAAGTCCTGGTATAGACCTCGATAATCTTGCAGTTCTTGGTCAGCTCAACGACAAAGTTGTTGTAGGTTTTACCCTGCGCCTTCTTTGCATTGAACTGGGAGACTTTGATGACTGGAAGCCCCTTAATCTTAAGATCGTCCTTCACTTCTATGGCCGCATATGTATGGTGGATTCCTTTAAGCAGTAGGAGGTTCTTCCTTTCCCCTCGTGGCGTGAGTGTATTATACTGGATACATAAAATCAAGCCTTCCCTCTAATTCAGCCGGATCCATGCGAAAGAGTCATTGGAAATTGAACTACTCGGATCCGTGCAACCGTAAGAAGCCAAGGCAGGCATTTAAACGAAGTCATATTTCATATAGATATAATGGCAAACATGGACCTATCAAGTTTGCTTATACCTTATGCACAACTTGTTTTATTTCATTTCAACACTTATGCGCTCTTATTGAAGAATCCTATATTAATTTAATTAAAAATACTTTGTTAACTAATTTTCCGCAAAAATGTTTCATCATTTTATATTAGCTAAGGTTTTTAATAAAATATAAGTGTTCCTTCCGCGTTTGCTCCCCCTTTCTCCTCATTCAATATCAACATTCAAATGTCAGTTAAAGCAACAATCACATCTAACCAATCCCTAGTTTTCCTCTAGCTTGAACTTTTAACCGAAAATTATCTCTTAATCTATGTTCAACATCGCACTCACAAAGTTTTGAAACGCTTTCAAATCTTCATCATACACAACGATTCCACAATCCAAAACACATATTGTTGGGAATGTTTTTTCAGCTAAAAAGTTTGTATAACAATACATATTTCTTAACATTTTGTTTCTTTCAAAAAAAAAAAAGAAAAAGAAACTAGAAATGGTGTCCTGGATCTCTCTCCTTCCGCATAATAATGAGGTACAGGAAATTGTTTTCCTTGTTTTCTGCTAAGTGTTCGTCGCGTTGAACTCTGTAATATATACCCGCTTCTTGCTTCAGAATCCCTCATTTACCGACGACTAGGACGCCTGTGTTTTTTCTTGCTCTACAAGGTAAGTATTGGTTTCGTCTAAAAAAAGTCTCTAGGTTTTAATTAAACTTAACATGGCAATAATAGGGAGGTGCAAAATGGTTTGTTTTAGATTTTCTCAATCGGATAGCTGTCGTTAGACAATTTGGATTGAACTTGGTACCTGTGATTTTAAGTGAGCATAAAAATTGTGTTTTTTTTTCCGAAAAGCACATACCTAGGATGGAAAAAGTTTGTGGAATTATTCCCGCACACATGTCGTTCACAGATCCACCATTTTTTTTTTTTTCTTTTAATGATTTTGCATTTCACTTTCATTTGAAAATACGATATCTACTGCAAAAAATAGAAATGCAAGAGCAAGTACTTACGATCCAGTCTCGTCAAATTTTCTGTGTGTTTTCATTTTAAATCTCTCTAGAGATTCTCATCACTCGTTTGTCTTTTGAACACACTTTCATATCCATGTGGGACAGGACCTTCCGCTTCCTTCTCTATATTCCTTTTTTTCAGCCAAATTGTATGTATGTCTGAATGTACAATGTACTAATGGGTAAATATATATGGAAGGTATGGGGAAGGGGTATATGTAGTAGGATGATGACAAAGACCATGGCTTGAAAAACTAAAGTGAAAATAGAAGGACTCTTGATGATTAATGCTGAGTATACCAGCAGGTCATGCTCTTGATGTGTCCTTTGCTCGTTCCCTTACCTTCTTTTTCCCCTCGCCCACGACATTTTCCTAAACTCAAGCAAACTGTCAGGATACACTCGCGTGCGTTTTAAACTTTTATGTTATAATAGGATTAACGATTGTGCATACGTAGACGTACCCAACCAAATAGTAAGAAAACTCTCGAAACTATCCTACCTATGTTTATACATAAACCTAGACTAGACACCAGTGCGGAACAGAGCAGCAGCGACACATAGACACAGCCAGCGCGGCGAAAACTCAAACTTGAAGCTAAACACAAATTGGAAAGGATATGTATTCAGATGCGTCAGTTCCCATCTGCAAATGCGGAGATCAGATTGCAGCACTCCGACATGATGATGTTGAATATGAACTTAAAATTTTGTTGCTTACTCATTCGCATTCGCTTCGAAGCTAAAGATGATGTGAAACGCGAGATATTTGCGACTCCTGAACCATAGACACCGATGCAAAAACATATCCTTATACATACATATTTATACATGAAAATGGCAGTGAAAAGGAATACGGCACTGATGATGTTCGGTCATAATGAAAATGATAATGAGGATGCTGCGTGCATATAAAGTTCAAAAACAGTTGCAACACCCATCATCCTAATACGCCTTCACTCGAACGAGTCCAAAGTTGGAATATGGGAAAGTTATTGTTCATTATGATTCAGCTCGACGACACGACAAGAACTTGAGTCCTTTTAAGGACGAACACATCAAAACCTAGGAGAGTTATAACTACGGAACTGGGAAGAACAAACAATGCTAGTAAAGAGTAGAGCAATCAAAAGTCTATACAACAAAACTACTCACATATGGAATAGTAAATTATCAAATCATAAGCTGTGTCACTATTCACTATGTCAAAAGCAGAGGGCGTTGTTTGGTGATAAAATGCCAAGACGTTCTTTGATACCAAAAAGAAGAACATAATGATAGCATTTGGGCAGCTGTTGAAATGCCTTCCGAACTTAAGAGTCACTCAGCTCCTGTCTGGAATTTCATCTCAGGTCCAAAAATGCATAGAAACAGAAAGTCAACAATTTTAATTAATTGGTAGTTTTTGATCTTCATAGTATAACTATAACATCCAAAAGCATTTGAACTGGCGAGAGCTGGTTTCGGTTTGCTGAAGCTTGTTCACGGCGACCAACTGAATCGTTAAAACGAAGGAAGACGTTGATCACCTCAAAACGTGAAAGGTTCATCACTCTTCTCAAAGGACAAGATGTCCCTTGATAGGATGCCACAACGTCAGCAAACGACGACGACCATTTTGCAGGGCTTGCAATTCGTTTTTCGTCAAAGGTTTTCAAACACGTTGCATTCGTTTTATTATTAAATATGTACATTTTTTATATAAGAAATTTCTTTAAAATTTTTCAAGAAAAAAATGTGGGATGCGAATTTTTAGTATTTAATAATGTTGATTTTAGGAAATAATTTCAAAAAATAATCGTTCATAGGTTTTGAAAACATTGATTTTTCAAAAAAAAAAAATTTTTTTAAAGAAAACCCAAAAAATATTTTTTCGAATATTTTTATATACAATTATTTTAAACTTAAGGGGACTCCTGCTAAAAATTTTTGGTTAAAATCCTTAGAGCCGTTAATGAGAAAGTCGAAAATCAAAAAAACGGTTCTATGACAGGTACCGTTAATAACATTTTGCCCCAAAATTTTTTTGACCAAAATGTAGTCCATGTCCATAATATCCCACCTTATTTTTAATTTTATCAAAATCGTTAGAGCCGTTTTCGGGTATACGGGTACCGATTGTCTTGGAGCTAAAAAAAAATTTCAATTTCCCCTCTAGGGAGTCACAGAAGACCCTTAAGTACCAAGTTTGAAGCAAATAGCTCCAGTAGTTTAGGCTGTAGTTTGAGGTACAGACATACAGACATACAGATATACACACATACGGACATACAGACAAACAGACGGAATTACCGGACCCACTTTTTTCGTCTTCGCTTTCATCGTAATGTCAACTTTGATCAAAATCTCGAGTTCGATTTTTTTTCCAAATGCAGAACTTGCCCTATAGTACCTACATATGTACATTGTATGTTATGTATATCGCAAGTAAAAAATTGGATTTATTTTAAAAACCCAAAAACAACTTTTTCAAATATTTTTCAAATATTATTTTAAGTTCAAAGGAACTCTTGTACAAAAATGTTGATTGAAATCGTTAAAGCCTTTAATGAGAAAGTCGAAAATCAAAAAAAGCGTTCCATGACAAGTACCGTTAATGAAATTTGTTCCCAAAATGTTTGAACAAAATGTAGTCCATATCCATAATAGCACACTGAATTTTTTTGTCAAAATCGTTAAAGCCATTTTTTGAGATAAATAAGATTTTGCATAACGACTGTATGGCTGGTACAAACCAACGGGAGCTAAAAAAAAACTTTCAATTTCTCCTCTAGGAAATCACTAAAGACTCTTAAGTACCGAGTTTGAAGAAAATAGCTCTAGCAGTTTAAGCTGTAGCCTAATGGAATGGCCGAATGTGTTAATTGTGTTCTCTATCATCATAATGTCAATGCAGAACTTGCCCTATAGTAACGAAAGCATTCTTTCAAGTAGCTTTTTTTAACAATCGGTGACACATTTCAGATTTGCTGGGCATGCGGAAGAAGTGTATTTCGATGGAACAATTCTTAAATCCTTCTCTTTAAGATTCTTGCGAAATCTCTGAATGTTTATCTTTTGAACTTTAAAATTACCTATAATCCTTTAAATATTAAAGTTTTGAATATTACAACAACAACTTGAATGAACTACCATTAAGTGTGTATTATCCGGTGGAGTTATAGCTATTTCACGGATGCCAAGTGCCAAGCCGATCATCAGACTCCTTTTTAGTGGTGCTTTGATTAGCCTTTATACTTTCAAGTTAAATCTAAAAACTTTTTGGGCTTGACAGGGATTTGAACCCAGGCATAGCTTCTTCAGATCTCAGTCAAGGCCAAAAGTTGGATTTGATGAACAAGTTTTTCTACTAAATAAAACGAAGTATTGCCAGGACCACAAAACACGATAAGCCATTACACAACTTGGAAATACTGTACAGCCAAGGTTCTGGTATCTGTTAAAGAACTCAGTGTGAAATTTTGTCATTTCTGTATTTTTTACGATGATAAGGATAGCAAGCACATGGGCCCGGCAGTTCTGACTATATCTGTCTGATTTTTGACTTTCTCGTTAACAGCTCTAATGGAATTATTATCATGACAGAGCATTACGTCTGTGTTATAATATTTTGTTAGATACAAGCATGAATCGATAACCAAAACATTGAAGATGTAGTAGGTATATCTATTGGGTTTTTACTACAATTACGTTAAGTAGACATGACGACATTATTATTTCTGTTATACGAATTGAGCTTAACTTAAACTACAGTACATATAGTAATTTCTTTGAGGAATGTTAAATTCAATACGAGACAGACGGTGCAAAGAGTCTATGTTATCGGTGATTAATTTACTAATGAAGCAAAACATTAATAGGAACGTCTGTTCTCGAGACTGGGTATAATCAATAAGTCTTTGTCTGTTGTTATAAGGTCGGAGATCATAAGGATTATCACACCCTAGTCCTTTTATCGAAAATCTAATGAATCTTTTTGCACGTGTTCTAGCTAATTTTTATGGCATTTATAATGAGATGACCAAACCTGACAAGCGTATCTAGAATGTGTTGAACAAAAGATATTAAAAGCTGCTTTGCCACGAAAGAGTCACAAAATTGTTTCGACTCTCTTTTTATCCTACTGAGAATTGAATTAGCTTTATTAGAAATGGAGTTAATATGTTGAATAAATTGGAGTTTGCCATCAAATGTGATACCAAAAATAGATGTACCGGTTTCACGAGATATTGATATACCATTAAGCAAATAGTTGAGCGAAATAAAAGAAAACTTTCTTGAAAAACACTTAGTTTTACATTTATCGATATTGAGAAACAAACAATTACGAGTATACCAGTCGAAAAACTAATTTAGATCACATGCTTATCCTCCATAATCACGAGTTTGTGAAATACTCGTAGTTTTGAAGATTGTCATATCGTCAGCGTAAATGAGGCACTCGTAGTATTTTAACACAGACGGCAAGTCGTTTATAGATAAAAGAAAAAGCATAGGGCCTAAATGACTACCCTGTGGGGTTCCCAAATTGATTTTAAACTTCTTCGATTCCCAACCGTTAAATAGCAACGGGTAAGACCAACCGAATAAATATAAGAATGAAGCCATCCTACAAAGCATTCGCTAAATCCCAATTTCTTTAATTTAAAAAGCAAAACTGGATGTGACAGCTTCTGAAAGTCTTTACTGAAATAAGTAAATACACATTTACTTGTTTTTTTTTTTGTTTGTTTTTTTAAATGAATCAACACAGTTTTCAGCCCATTCTATCAAAAATTCTATTAAAAAAGTAACAGTAGAGCGACCCTTTATAAGACCATGCCGATTAGGAACAATACCATATTAGGAACAATATCATATCAGTTAAGTAAGTAAAAGATTTCAAATAATCAAAGCTTTGATCTAATTCGTTAGATTTATCACAGGTTAAGGAATCACAGTTCAAGTTATCACAGTTTTAAGTATGGTCTCTGGGTTATTTATTTTTATGTATGTATATATTCCCCTCTATAGGAAATCAGCTAAGGCCCTTAAGTACTTAAGTACCACGTTTGAAGGCGGCTTTATTCAAGGTTCATTCATACAGACAGACAGACAGAATTGCGGAACTTAATTTTATTCCCTATCATCGTAATGAGTTCGAGCAAAATCCCGAGGTCGATATTCTTGTATATTTTTTGTCTCAAAAACGGTTCTAACGAAAAATATGGTTCTAAGCACAATATATTTGTAATATTGCAAGTGTGATTCCTTCATAAAAGATTTACTCAAGTTTAAAGTAAAATGCTTTGCTTTTATTTTTGCCAACATTTTGGTTACTCAATGTTTTGAAATTCAAAGGCTTCACATTGTTTTCTTGTAAGATGCATCACTTGACTTCATGTGTTTCACTTTCAAAATAAAATCCACGCTGGCATGTTTACACACTGAAACGCCCGATAGCCCCATGAAAAAGGGATTCGTTGTATCGGCGATGTAACTTTCTTTTGAAGGACATTGCTGAAGTTTTATTGCAACCAGCAGCAAGCAACAGTTTATATTCTTTAATTGGCTGCTACATAGTGTGCTTGTGTTCGACATCAGAGAACCCTTGAAACCTTAGTATCTAACATTGTTCGGAATGGAAACTGGAGTCTGGTCAGTGCATCAAGTGGAAAATAAAACTAATTACGTTGGTATTGCCACTCAGGTGTGCAACATGTTCAAAACTCTACATATTTTGTACTGTGATTGAAAAACATTGCTTCGGAAATAAATTTCTATAACACACATCTGTAGTTTTAGTCCATTGGAGCATTTAAAAAGATAAAATCATTCATGACTCACGGTCACAGTGTTTGACAGGGATGTTATAAATATTAAAATGTTATACATTTATTTTTTGTCGGTGGTCAGGGGCGAACGCAGGTAGGAGTTTTAGGGGTTCAAACCCCCCCCGAAACGACCAAAAAAATAAGGGTTCATTTCGTTAAAGAAAAAAAAAGTGTTATTTTCGTGCCATAAATTCTTCTGCTAGTGTTGTTTTTTCTTACGACTTATAGGTACTATAAAGCAAGTAATGCATTCGTAAAAAAAATCGAACTCAAGATTTTTATCAAAGTTAATATTACTATGATAGCGAAGACGAAAAATGTGGGTCCCAAAATTCTGTCTGTTCGACTGCGGCCTAAAATGCTGGGCCGATTTTCGTTAAACTTGGTAGATATCGTTTTGAATTTTTTTCCCCACACGTTTTTTTTTTTCCTTTTCTTTTTAAGACAAAAAAATAACGGTACCTGTCATACGATTTTATTCCGAAATCTTATAAATATTTTTTTCTCAAAAACTGTCCCATAGAATTTTGAAAAAAAAATTCATAAGATTTCATTTCGTCAAGGTTGCAAAAAATTTTCAACAAAATGGTTATTCTTGGAAACCCCCTTGGAACAAATTGTTTGGTTTTTGATTTTCTCGAAAACAGTACAAACGATTTTAATCATTATGAATCCGCTCCAAGGTTTAAATATTATTGCGTAGGTATACAAATTTTAAGTTTTATTTTTTTGAAAATAAAATTTGAAAATTTTTTTCTGGAAACTCAATATATCGAAAACCCCATGCTCGATTTTTTTTAAACTTGATAAATAAAAGTTTCTTAATATAATCTACAAGATCTGAGGAAAAACATTTGTTTTACCTAAAAATAAAGGTACATACAATAAAAATGTTAAAAAATGGTTTTCGAAAATCGTATTTTTCTCAAAAATGGCTCCGAGAATTTTGATAGTTTTTTTTTTTTGTTTCAATTAATCTTTACTTTTAGAGAAGATTCTAAAAAGTTTAAAAAAACATTGCATTTTAAGACTTAAAAAAAAAATATTTTTTGAATTTTTGAAAGAAAAAAATTATTTTTTTTTGAAAATTCGATTCCTCAAAAACTGCTCAATATTTTTTTTTTGTAAATTAAATTTTTATTCGAACAATAATAAAAAGTTTAAATATGCGCACCAAAATTTTTTCTTAAATATGTTTTAAAAATTTTGTATACAAAAGCTTATTTTTTTAAGAAACCATAAAAACGAATAACAATTTTGTTCTTGCATAAACTAATATTTGCTCAAAACACATGGCATCCTGTGTTTAGTTCCAACTACTAAAGGAGTTTTAGTCATTTAAAAAATGAATTTTATGCTTTTTCTCTAATAACATTAATTTTTGAAATTCTTAGTATTTTACATAAGAGCAAGTTCGTGCGATCCAGTCGTGCATTTTATTTTATGTGTCTTCGTATTTTAACGCAACAAATAGACACGAAGCGAACAGCAATTGCGTTTTTGATAATTTACATTATGTATAGGGCAGAAAACGGACTAACGGAGCAAGTTTGAGTTATTGATGGCTCCAAGGTCGAAGTGTGTTGAAAACAAGTTACGAATGAGTAGCACATATCACCCTCTGAGAGCGTTTTGGTTATAATTATGTAGTATAGTTAAAGTAGGTACAAATTGAGTGTTGGTGGTGTCCTTATGTTTTCGTATAACTCTTTTTCCTATGATCGCAAAAGTGCAACAAGTTATAACTTCACGTATTAATATGTGCCAGATTTAGTTTTGCAGATTTAGACCACTAGGCGAACCTAGAACTTATTATAACTCTATTGTTAGGTAAATTTATGGAATCACTTACACTCTTTTTCTTCTTGTTACATTAATGAAATTTAGCGAACCAAATGATGGCCTCCATTACAGGGCCCGTAGTAAAAGTCTATGTCTAAGAATTAATTTCGGAATAAAAATGCCCAAATGGGAAGCACCAAAAACGCCCTCTCAGTGAATATTTTCCAACTTTTGGTAACATTATTCTAATTTGCAAAATAGGTATTCGTTGCAACATCTTTATGATGTTTTGTTTTTGCGATTAGCTTTATGAAATTGTTCCGATAGGTCCTATCCCTAAGAGCAAATATTATTTAGTTATAACATATTTATGTTAATTACAATAAAGAATATGTAATTAACAAGTAGGTACCTACAATATAGTAATAAAATAATATATTTATGAAAATCTCATATTTTTTTGAAAACCCCCCCCCGAAATTATTTTCTGCGTTCGCCCCTGTCGGTGGTTCAAAAGAAACTTGGAAATGATCGGTACCAAGTAGTGGGTACTATTATCGCACAAAACCCACCGAGAATAGGACTTATCTTAAAAAAGGTTGACAAATATTTTTCTTGTCTTAATTTAAAATCACATTGGAAGAAGTTTAGGCTTTCATAATGCTTAAAGATCATTATTTCCTGAGGATAAGTTCTTCTAAGTCTCCGGAGATTGTCCCGTACATTTAAGACGGTTTTCTACAAAGTTCTAAAAAAACTCTCGATTTTTGTAAAAATTACCAGACAGATAACATTGGGACTTATTGATTCGAGTTACATATGTGATTGATTACAAATAGCCATACTTTCAAGGTGTGCACAAATTGTAGAAAAATCCTTAAAACAAAATCCTTCTCTTAAAACATCACTGGTGATGGCGATGATTATGCACCATTGCAAATTGCAACATTCTGACCTAAACTGCGTCCCTCCAATGCCAATCCCGTATACTGAACCCCATTTAAAATCTTTTGACATGACTAGCGACAATCTCAATATGTAGGTAGCCCATATTTGAGCACTGCAGCTCCTCAGTCTACATTCAGGATGAAGTCTGTCGTCCTCGTCTTTGGTGCAACTCTGACAGCAAGTAGATTTAGACAGATGTAGCAACACAAGCAGCAGCTGTCATCATATTGAAATTCTAGCCAACATTTCTCATCATAGGAATCTTTTATTTCACATACAAAACCCGTGTTCTGTGCTTTATGCCCGCTTATAGGGTTTGGGGGTAAAATATGAGAAAATTCTTCCCACCCACAATGAAAGCACCGACAACGAAGACACCATGTTGTCGTTGGATTAAAGTATTCCTCTCTATGAAGTATGAAATGAACTCAAGCCCAAGGACATCATTCAACCTGGTTGTATTTTACCGTACATTTCAGTACTCGATAGCAGGGCTGCAACTGCACGCTGCAGAGGAAAACTTTTTGGAACTTTTATCCTTCTGCCCAAAAAGGCTCTGTTTTGTTTTGACTAAATATAAGCTATACGTTTAGGGAGGTAGATTTAATCGATTAGTTTTTGTTTTGGTTGAAAGTTTTAACCTCATAATTATTCATGGTATTGTGGTGCTGACTGTAAGATAATAACGAATCGATTAGCAAAATTGTTTTTAATTTAAAAGTTCAAGGAGGTAGCATTTAATTATATGGCCCAACAGGGAAGCGTAGATTTTCTGGAAATGTATAAAATTTCAGTATTTACGAACTTGTAAAAACTCAGTTTATAAATTTGTTTACAGAGAGGTAGATTGAAACAAACTTTCATTTTAAGGGATAAGGGTATGTTTCCATAATCAATGGAGGGAAAGTTACCTTCTTCCAATTTATAAAGGAAAGGGTGATACTCGAAGCTGTGATAATTACCGTTCGATTAAGCTGATGTCACACACCATGAAGATCGTTGAGCGAGTCTTGGGTAGCCGACTGCGAAAAATAATTAGGCTATCTGATGACCAGTGCGGGTTTGTCGGGGGTAAGTCAACCACGGATGCAATCCAGAGTATAAGAATAGTTATGGAAAAACATCGGGATTCTTTGGAGGATTTGCATGTCGTATTGGTTGATTTTGAAAAAGCATTCGATCGGCAACCACGAGATCTAATATGGGTGGCCCTCAGGCAACGAGGAGTTCCAGAAACCTATGTGCGGATAATTATGGACATGTATGATGGAGCAGTTACTAAAGTAAGATGCGCAGCTGGAGTCACCGAAGAATTCGAAATCACAGTAGGGAAGTGTCTTGAGTCCCCTGCTCTTTATTACAGTTCTTGATTACCTGCTTGAAGGCAAAGTGACGGATCCAAAAGTGCATCAGTTATTCTTTGCTGACGATGGAGCCATCATAAGTGAAGACCCGATATCCCTACAACGAGCACTTGACGTATGGGTGGATGTTCTAGAAGGAAGTGGGTACCGCATAAGCGCGAAAAAGACAGAATACCTATGCTGCCCATTTTCTGACCCACACAGGCCTATTCCAGACATTTATTTGAATGGAGTAGTGCTTCCCAAGTGTGAAAAGTTTAAATATCTGGGGTCTATGATAAATAACGAAGCTACTTGTGATGACGATATCAATCATCGCGTAAGCGTAGGGTGGATGAAGTGGCGGGAAAATTCTGCTATCTTCTGTGACCGAAAAATGCCCCCTAAGCTGAAAGGAAAGCTCTACACTTCAGTTGTGCGTCCAGCACTCACATACGGTTCACAATGTTGGACAATGTACAAAAAGTATGAGAGTAAGCTAACGGCAGCTGAGATGAAGATGCTTCGTATGACAGCAGGAGTTACAAAGCTTGATCGAATTAGAAGTACGAAGATCCGAGGAAGCCTTCATGTTAAGAATACCATTTCCCAAAAAATTGAACACGACCGACTCAGTTGGTATTGCCATGTTCAAAGGAGAGATCCTGAGAACCCCGTCAAAAAGGCAATATCATACAACGTTCCAATTCGGAATAAAAAGAAAGGTAGGCCTAAACACTCCTGGTACAAACAAATGCAAAAACACCAGCATTCAGTTGGCCTCAGAAATGGAACAATACAAAACCGGGAGGCTTGCCGCCGATTTCTGAGGTCAACCCGGCGAACCCCACAGGCGGATCACTAGTGTGAAGCAGATACGTGGGAGAGTTATGATCCCCTCGACATCGAGATCATAACAGCGCCGAAATAAAGGAAGAAGAAGAAGGGTATGTTTCCATATATAAAATTCCAAATAAAAATTTCAGGTCAATCTTATAACATGTACCGTTTTAATTCGAACTCTAGGGACATCCTGCAAGTTTTTGAATTTCTTCCACCTGAAAACAACATTTTACTAAGAGTACTCTCCATTGCGAAGAAGTGATAAGTTCCTCAAATTTTCACTTGCGCTTTTATAGAACAAGTTTTGCATTTGGAAAAAATTGAACTTAATGTTTTGATCAAACTTGACATTGCGAGGATACAGAACACGACACAATTTGATCCCGAAAATCCGTCTAACTGTCTGAATGTTTTATTTTTGTACTTCAACCTATACCATAATTGATATTGAATTGATTATTTTTCAAAACTTGGAACTTAAGGGTTTCGCTGATTCTCTAGAGGAGAAATTTATTTTTTTTAAGCTCCAAAACTAACGGTAGTATCCATAAAACCCTTATGAAAAATCTTATTTATCTAGAAAACGGCTCTAACGGTTTAAAATAAAATGTATTGTGTATAAAATTATCTAGGGTCTACTTTTTGGTTGAAGAAAACAATTATAAAAAAATATTATCTACAGAACTTGTCATAAGACCGCGATTTTAGAATGTCTCATTAACAGTTGTACTGATTTGGATCGAAATCCTTCGACTTTAAAATAATATTGTAAATATAAATTTTCGAAGAAGGAAAAAAACGAAAAACATAAAAAAAATATATAGTTTTAGCTTTTGTGGACTCAATTGTTTAAATCAATTGAAAGTTTTTGCGACCTTTAGTCCAAATGCATTTCGCCCAGGCACAAAAAATTTTCGGAAACATATTTTTAGATTTTTGAAAAAATATCTTGAAAACCTGGGTGTTCTTGTGAGTTGTGACAGCCATAGTTTTTTACTTGCGGCTTATAGGTACTATAAGACAAGTAATGTATGTACATATTCGGAAAAAAAATCGAACTCGAGATTTCGATCAAAGTTGACATTACGATAATAGCGAAGACCAAAAAAGTGGGTCTCGCAATTCTATCTGTCGGTCTATCTGTCTGTCTGTTCGAATACAGCTAAACGGCTCGGCCGATTTTCTTTAAACTTGGTAGATATGGGTTTTATTTTTTCCCCCGGAAGTTTTTTGATTTGATTTCTTGAGACCAAAAATAACGGTACCTGCAATACGATTTTTTTCGAAATTTTATAAATATTTTTTTTTTCTCAAAAACTGTCCCACAGATTTAAAAAAAAAATTAATAAAATTTAATTTAGTTAAACCTAGGTAATGACTGAAAAAAAATTTACAAAAAAATATTATTTTTGGTACCCCCCTTGGAACCATTTTTTTTGTTTTTGATTTTCTCAAAAACAGTACAACCGATTTTGATAATTTTTAAGGCTCCCGAGTAGTTTCAATATAATTGTGTATTCAAATTTTCAAAAAAAATTTTTTTGGATTTTTAAAAAAATTTTCAAATTTTTTTTTTGAAAACTCAATATTTCGAAAACCCCTTGCTCGATTTGTTTAAAACTTGATAAATAAAAGTTTCTTAAAATAATCTACAAGATATGAGAAAAAAACATTATTTTACCTAAAAAGAACGGCACCCTCCATACAAATGTTAAAAAATGGTTTTCGAAAATCGTATTTTTCTCGAAAACGGTTACGAGAGTTTTGCTTAAATTTTTAATCTTTCGATTAATTTTTAAGATCTATAATTTAAAAAAAAAATTTGAAAACTTTGAATTACTCATTATCGACATAACGGATTTTAATTAAATTTTTTATAGAGATGCTTCTAAAAAATTTAAGAAACATTGCATTTCAAAACTTAAAAAAAAAAAAAATTTTTAGAATTTAAAAATTCGAAAATTCGATATCTCAAAAATGGGTCAATATTTTTTGGAAATTTAATTTTCATTCGTATAATAATAAAAACCTAAGGTTAACGTACTAAGTTTTTTTTTAATATTTTAAAAATTTTATATATAAAACCTTATTTTATTAAGAAACCACTACAACGACTTATGTATAATTTTTGTTCTTGCATAAATTCATATCATTCTGTTTTTGTCTCTTACCACTAAAAGAATTTAAAAAATAATTTTATCCTTACGAACAGTTTTTTCTAATAACATTCGTTTTTAAAATTTCCAGTCTATTACATAGGAGCAAGTTCGTGCGACCCAGTTGTGCATTTTATTATTAAGGTCACCCGAAAGGCATTACATAATTCATGATGTGCCATTTTTCTTTTAAGCCAGGGTCCACCAACTGTGGCCTGTGGGTAAACGTGAGAGAACCGTGGCGCGATGGATGTGTGCTCGCTTGTGAACCTCATGATCACAGGTTCGATCCCTGCCGTCGTCTATGTCGTTTTAATTCCATTAAAAACCTTCTAAATTGTCATCAATGGGTTGCTGGTTTACTCATTGCATGTTGTTCAGGCATAACACTAACAACATGTAATTGAGTTAAACTAGTATGCCCAACAAGGATGAACACGAATAAAATAATGTGAATTATAAGCGACATAGAAATAAGACACGGGATTCTCCGCTTTAGTTCAGCCGCCATCCCTGGAGATAAAATATCTGAGACAACAAGCTTCAGTCTCAGAACATCGTGCCACACATTTTTCCTATCCTTCTTTCTCTTCCGTAACTTCACGCCCGCGCTGTGTTGAAAACATTTAAAGGGTAATCATAATTCCTTGAGCGCGGGTAGATTATAAAAAAAAAAAAAAAAAAAAATTCACTGCATGATTTTATGTCGAAAAAATACGTATTTAACGGCATATTGCGCCTACGCGCAAAATGGTGGAAACTACAACTACACAACTTTTCGAATAGGCATAGCCATTCAATAGTGTTTTTAAATAATGTTTGAAGATGAAGACGCCGAATGTAATAGGCTACAACAGGGAACAATTGTTTTTTTTTTTTTTTTCTAATAACTATTGAAGTTGGCTTAGTTTATTTGTATGTGTTAGCAGACTAACAGGTTTGTTTTTTTTATTTTCTTTTGTGGAAATGCAAAGGTGGAATAGAATATTTAGAATTTTTTTTTAAACATGCGCACACCAAAGGGGGTTTGACAACTCTAAAAATTTTATTGAATTAAGAGGAGATACCGATGCAAATTGGTTTTGAAGTTTTGGATGTCAAAATGAGTAGGAAAAACAGAGCTAGGTAAAGTATTCCACATACGTTTTGTGCGGCTATAGAAAGAATCTCTCTACTTAACAGTACGTTCGAAATTCGTAGCTTAATCTGATTGGCATTCCCTGAAGTTCGAACAATACCGTTGAATTATATAAGCGGAGGAGTGAAACGGACAATTTCACTAGAACACTGTTTATAAAAATAGGGTTAAAATAATAAAACACAAGAAGCATTGCGATGGTGCTCAAGAGATGCATATTCTACAATAATAGTTCTGTCACCTTTCAATTTTAAAGTCTTTTTTGGATTCCTTCCAAGAGACCTAAGAGGCTTATTGCAGTACCTGTACCAATATGGAAATTATTTAAAATCATTGCGCGAATATAAGCTTTACAGATTACGGCCAGAACAACAAATTTCTTGCATTGACGTCGGAAACCAAAGCACTTAGCAGCGTTTTTTACGACGTAGAATAGTGACTGTGGTCATTAACAAAGAGTTGTTTTGTGATGCACGTACATTGAAGTGAAAGCTGTTAATTTGTTTCAATACAAGTGACACTCATGGATATGAGCATAGGTAGTGAGTTCCGCTTCAACAATAGAAGACAGCATTTAATATTTGAAGCATTAAATTCTACTATTGTTTGTCCTTAGAGGCGCTCAAGGTCAATCGTAAAGGTCACGAAAAAACAACATTCATTAAATTCTACGCGGTTTTCGATTCCACATGCTCTCGAGAAACGAATATGAAAACCTGAGAGGGTACTGTCGTCAGCAAAATAATTTAATGGATTTAAAGAAGATCAAAATGAAACTCTCAGGAACACTTCGATTTTTCTTATAAATATCAGATTTAAAACGATCCAATACAACTTGTATTGAACGGGTTGAGAGGTAGTTTCTAATCTAAATGGAGAAGAGATTCATCAACAAAAAATGCACGCATTTTTGATAAGAGCCCTTGATGCAAAAACTGTATCAAAAGCTTTTGAAATATGAAGTCCAATAACCTTACTTTCTCCAAAATCATATAAGGAACCACCAAATAAGATAGATAAGTGAAATGGGGCAAAATCCGTGTATTTAGTGTTTGTATAGTTACAATTGTATGTAAAAGTAGTTTGAAATTCAAAAAATTGCTTACATATACATACAGTGTTGGACAAAACTAATTTAAATGCATAAAGATGCATATATTTTATTTCGCTAATAGTTTACAAAATTCTTTGAACTTTAAAAATCAAAATTATAAAAACAAAAAAGAATATTTCACGAAGGATCTAGTCCTCGGTTAATTAGGCAACGAACACGTTGACAACCGTCTGAACCCTTAAAATTAAATTTGGATTCGTCCGAAAGTAACACCGTGTTCCATTAGGAAAGTGTCCAGCTCTTTGGCAAATTTCAATCTTGCCTTCTTATTTTTGAGCGAAATAAAAGGTTTTTTTTCACTATCTTGAACGATTTCAAGCCACAATCCACAGCTCTCCGGCGAATCGTTCTTTCACTCACTTCCAGTGATAGATCTGTTTTAAGTTTTCTGGAGGATCAGAAGAATAAGTTTATCCTCTCTGAGCGTCGTTGCCCTTGGCCTACCAGCTCTGTGGATAGTTTTCACTGTGTTATTCTTGTTAAATGATTTTATTAAGCGAGATATCACTGATTTATTTATATTGAACTTTTTTGCGAGCTCTGATTTTTTTATCCACTTCTATAATCGTTAAATAATTTTAATTTAAACGTTGTTGGATATTTAATTTCGCGCCATAGAAAAAAAGAGAGACCAATCATTATTCTTATTACTCTACAAATTACATACAGCGAATGAATATTTTTTTTTTAATTTTAGGTTTTGTTACGTTTCTAATGTCTAGCTCTAGATTGATTAAAAGCCTGATGTCATGTGAACATCAAAAAAGTTGCTTTAGTTTTGGCCAACGGTAAAACGAAGTGGAGATAATTCCTTGCTATTTTTTGTCATGCATTGTTCCTAACTGCTTTTAGATTTAGTAAAATAACTAACAACAAGAGTCGCTATTGGAAACAAGAAAAAAATTATGATTTCATGATCAATACAACGTACTACATCGTAAGACGGTTTATTATTAAATTAATTTTTTATATAAGAATTTTTTTTTATTTTTCTAGAAAAAAATTGGGATACCTTTTTTAAGATTTTAATAATATAGGCGCAAAATTTTAAACAGCCCATTTTTAAGGTATTAGTATGATACTACTTAGCAATTTCCTATCTTTTAAGTAGATTACTGACTCTTTCTTAATTTTAAAAAATTTCTAACTAGTATCGTGTTAAAGCAATTTTTTTAATAAATTGCTTCTGAACACAATTAATTTTTTACTGACCAAAATGTAGTCCATGCCTTTAAAAGCGCACATATTTTCTTATCAAAATCGTTAAAGTCGTTTCTGAGATAAATAAGATTTTGCATATCGGCTGTATGGCTGGGTACTGTTAATTTTGGAGCTAAGAAAAAAATTTTAATTTCTCCTCTAGGGAATCACCGAAGAATCTTAAATACCTTTTTTTTGAAATGTTATGGTGGGTACCGTTATTTTGAGATAAAATAAAATATTTGTTCTCACTTCTTGCAGACTATATTACAAAACTTTTAATTAGAAAGTTTTAAGAAAATCGAGCATTGTAACACTACAATATTAATTTATTATTAGAATAGGTATTATTATTACTGAAATAATTTTATTGTGGATTATCAATAGTAAATTTAAATTAAAATATATAAACACTTCGAATAAAACTATGAATAGTACTAAAACACATCCTTATGCACATAATAATAAACTCCGCTTCTCTCTTCTCCATTTTGTATAAAAGGCGAATTTCGTTTGCTATATTTTCTCGTTTGGCTTTATATACTTTCGGTTTACTCCACTCTCCTATAAAAGTATCACACAAAAAGCTTTAGTATAATTACTCAAATTCGAGTTCTTCTGATCATAATCGGGTTTCCTGAGCGTGCTAACTTTGTTTTGTATTATGTACACTTTGATTTGATAACTTGTTGAAACTTTATATTAAATTTACTTTTTTTAACTTTAAAAATTAACCTTTTTTGAATACAATTATATAACCCTAATTTTTACTGAACAAAATAGGTATTTTCTTTTGATGGATATTGCTTGTTTTATTGCCTGTTCAACGTAGTCTTTGGAGCTTGCACAGCTCAGAACGTGGAAGAGAAGAAAACAAAGCTGCGTTCCTAAATTTCTTATGAATCGTTGATGTCCATTGTCTGAATTACTGTATCCTACAACCCTATAAAGGTCACTTGGAACTTGGAAGTACTCAGCATTACAGAATGGATTTTTCCAAGGAATGAATTTTGAAAAAAAAATTGAAAATCTTAAAATAATCCAAACTTAAATACACAATACGAAAATTTGAAAATGGTATCTACCAAGCTTACATAAATAAAAAAACCTCTTTCATTACTTTTCAGAAACATCGAAAAAATGGCTTTTACCACTTGTGGGTATTTCACCTAAATCACTATGTATCGGAGGAAAGAAGTTGCCCTTCGGAAAAACGAGGCTTTCATGTCTATCACATTTTCTGCTGACTAAAATTTCCCAATCCTCTTTTGTTTAAAACTGACTACTTTTTCTGCTCCAAAACAAAAACTGACCCAACACAGAAACACCAATAACACTTTTACTTTTGTCAACGATAAAATTTTGACAAAAAAAACACACAAAAATAGCCATAAATTTCTTGAGATCAAATTATAAATTTCATTTTCTTTTTTTGTTGTATTAAACATAGCATTCGAGCCTTCATGTGCGCTTTTAAAAACCATACTAACCTTTCAATCGAAGGTAGACAAATATTAACACCAGAAGAATTAGTGTTTCCCTTTCTTAAAATAAAAATCACCTTAAGACAGATGTCACCGTTGTCTTGGACTTACTTAAAACCTGTAACTTCTAACCTATTAAATTCAGTGAAATTCCTTTGCCCTACACCCCTCAAAAATGTCAACAAATCAGAATATTCAATTTTATAAATCGTATTGCTCGGTTCTGATAGGACAAGCAAAATGAATATTTCTTCATTTCCATTAACACCTTAGCAGCTACGAAAGATAAAAAACTTTCATTTCTGTTAAAACAAATTCTTTAAAAGAAAAACGGTATTAGGTGGTATTTAACTTGGAATATCTTATAACTTTTGTGATTGTAACTCAGATAGATTGAGTTTGCCGTTCGGTTAGCTTGAAGAGGCTGCAGCATTTGTTCGAGAACTGGGATTAGTATCTCAAAGTATAATAAATTGTGTTGGTGTTCAATCGAAGTCCTTGGGTATAGAAATCGATTTAATGTGGGAGGACTGACTTGTGAAAAAGTTATGCTTAAGTACTTAATCTCGTATTTTTAGCTAATAAAATGGTTATTGACTAATGTGATTAATGAACTGTTAAAGTTCGTAAGTTTTCAGTTAATAATAATGTATTTCAGACAGTTGTCATTGGAAAATTGATTCCAATGAGATTCAAGGATTTAAACAGTTTATTATAATATATGAGTATAGCACGCAAATGCTTTAATAACAATTTAACCACTTAACGTCTCTTCAGTAACATAATACGGCTTAAAGTGAAACTTATGGAGTTCATTGCTATACGCTTCGCATTTTTACATTAATGAGCCTGGAGTGCAATTGTTTGGCTTTTCCTTTTTAATTGGGACTTGTAGCTACTATAATGCAAGTAATGAATTCGTAAAAAAAATCGACCTCGAGATTTTGATCAAAGTTGACATTACGATGATAGCGAAGACAAAAAAGTGGGTCTCTCAATTCTGTCTGTCTGTCTGTCGGTTCAACTACAGCCTAAACGGCTCTTCCGATTTTCTTCAAACTTGGTAGATATGTGTTTTGATTATTTCCCCCCACAGGTTTTTTTCTTTTTTTTTTTAAACCAAAAATAATGGTACCTGCCATACGAATTTTTTTCTAAATTTTATAAATATTTTTTTTTCTCAAAAACTGTCCCAGAGATTAAAAAAAAATTTTTTTTTGATTTTCTCAAAAACGGTACAATCGATTTTGATCATTGTTTTATGTTAAGGCCCCACAGCAGTTCTAATTTTATTGTGTATTCGAATTCTCAATTTTTTATTTTTTGGATTTGTAAAAAAAATTTCAATTTTTTTTTTTTGAAAACTCAATATTTCGATAACCCCATGCTCGATTTTTTTAAAACTTGATAGATAAAAGTTTTTTAATATAAGTTATAAGATATAAAAATAAAATATATTACGTAACAATAACGGTACCCATACTAATATTAAAAAATTGTTTTCGAAAATCGTATTTTTCTCGAAAACCGTTCCAAGAATTTTGCTTATTTTTTTTCTTTTGATTAATTTTTACGATCTATAATCAAATAAAAAAAATTGAAATCAAGATTTTACTGACTGTACCTATAGAACCATTTTTTCAAATTTTGAATCATTACAGAAAAAAACGGATTTTACTGAAATTTTTTATAGAGAAGCTTCTAAAAAATATTGCATTTCAAAACCTTAAATAAAATAATTTTTGAGTTTTTGAAAAAAAAAAAATCTGTTTTTTTTGGAAAATTCGATATCTCAGAAACGGCTCAATATTTTTGTTTGTAAATTTAATTTTTATTTGAAAAGTAATAAAAACTTTTAATTGGCGTACCAAAATTTTTTATTATAAACGTTTTAAGAATTTTGTACATAAAAGGTTATTTTTTTTAAAACCAGTACAGACTTATAAGTTTTGTTCTTGCATAAGCTAATATTTGCTTGAATCACATGGCCTCCTGATTTAAGCTCCAACTACTAAAGGAGTTGTTTTAGTCTAGTAAAAAATTAATTTTATGCTTATGAACAGTTTTTCTCTAATAACATTAATTTTTCAAATTCTTAGTCGTTTACATAGGAGCAAGTTCGTGCGACTAAGTCGTGCATTTTATTTCCTTTCGATTAATTTTATCGATATATAATTCAATAAAAAAAAATTAATTTATATATTACTGAATTTACCTGCCATGGAACCCTTTTTTATCTTTGTATTATCGGTATAACGTATTTTAATGAAATTTCTTATATAGAAGCTTCTAAAAAGCTTTAAAAAAATTGCATTTCAAAACTAAAAAAACAATATTTTTTTAATTTTTGGAAAATAAATCATTTTTCTTGGAAAATTCGATATCTCAAAAACGGGCCAATATTTTTTGTTGGAAATTTATTTTTCATTCGTATAAAAATAAAAACTTTAAGTTGGCGTACCAACATTTTTTCTTAAAAATGTTTTAAAAAATTTGTATATAAAAGTTTTTTCAAGAAACCACTACAACGACTTATAAGTTTTGTTCTTGCTTTAACTAGTATTTGCTAGAATCACATGGCGTCTGGTTTTTAGCTCCAACTATTGACGGGGCTGTTTTAGTCATGAACAGTTTTTTGTTAATACTCGTAACATTAATTTTTGAAATTTTTAATGTCTTACATAAGAGCAAGTGCGTGCTACCTAGTCATGGATTTTTTTTATTCTAGGCGGGAGATATGTATGCTTCAGCCTGTACTATGTATGTATGTAGATAAAAGGTATGTTATTTAATTATGTTCGCTGTAAATATTTTTATTTGCGATATACGATATGACAAATTATGGATTCGTTAAAACAGGGAGTATTAAAAAATGACTTTCATTTCTGTTTATTTTTCGAGCTGCAAACTTTAACGACTCGCCAATTTTCTTTAAAGGTGCTTACTAGTATTTTCAGGAAATTCTCCAGATTAATTCTTGAAACAAATCTGATCTTGTAATTGATTTAAATTAAATTAAGGGACAAATTGAGAATGATATATTGAATTTATTGTAAATTAAAAAATTATATTAAACAATACAACTTTTTATTTTTGATAAGTCTTTATAAAGTTATATCAATTGATTGAGGAAAACCCCTACAATAAGTATTTTATGTTTTTTAGTATGTATTGGTTAGAGATTTAAAGCAAAATCTCCGGCCAACAGAGAGAATGTCAGCTAGAAGCACATTTTTAATAGAGGTTTAAAAGTTAAAGTCGATCTTCAATAAAGCGTAAGTCATAAGGATAAGGAGCGCGTAAAACAGATCCTATTATACAAGTAGGTTGGTTGACGCATTTGAAGCACATTATGAAGTAGGCTCAATGTTTTCAACTTAAAAATATCATCAAGACTAATATCATAAATTGATTTGGAGTAAGAATATATGTGTTCATATCTTTTAGGTCCAAAAATATATCTTGCAATTCTGTTCTAAGCCACATTAAGTTTGCGTTTGTGCTCATATCCACAGTTACTAAAAATGTCACACTCAAACATCATAATAATTGGAATAAGTAAAGTTTTAGCCAGAATTATTCTTGTTTTTAGTTGTGTGACTTCTTGCGTTATCCATAACATTAGAAGATTTCCATAAATTCTACCCAGTGTCAATCTGATGTGGTTATTCCAAGTCAATGCTTTGTTAAATATTAGATATACACCAAGGAAAAATTCCTCCGTACCTGTATGTCGTCAGCATACATATCAATCATGGATCCTAGTAGACATTTTGGCAGGTCATTTATATACAAAGAAAATAATAATGGTCCAAGTACCGACACAAGTGGAAGAAAATCTGAAACAGAGTCTTTAACAGCAACTGAGTGAAATGTACGAAGAAAATAAGAAGCTACCAATTTTGTAGAAGACAAAGAGAATTTAAATTGATTTCAAAGCTTAGTACAGAGAACTTTGTGGTTTACCATATCAAATGCTTTAGAAAAATCAAGCAAGATAAGGAATGTTATTTTATCTCTGTACCGCTTGCCTAATGTGTTCTATAACATTAATTAACGCAGTAGTACAACTACATATATTTTGATCGGAAACCCGACTGATTATCACAAAGCAAGTTATCGTCATGAAGACATCTGAGTATTTGTTTACTCATCACACTTTCAAGACCTTTGGAGAGAAAGTGTAAAATGGCAATTCATTCAAACTCACTTTGGTTTTTTGGAACCGGTATTATTTTAACCCTTTTTTAAATGGAGGGAAAAACTTCGGTCGTAAAAATTGTATTAAATAAGTGTGTTATATGTATATTTTAAGATAAATGGAAAAATAACTTTAACGGACTGTGGGCTTATCTCATCAAATCCGACAGATGTTGCATTAAATTTTTAATTCAATTTGTAAACCATGAATATGCCAAATCCGCCTTTTTAATAGATTTTATAATGAGCGGAAAATGGATATCAGAGAGATTTCTAATCCTATCTTCTATATAAGTAATGCAGGCAGAAGAAAAATCTTATTATCGATATCGATGTTATATAGTTTTACGAAGTAGAGAACTGAAGCTTTTTTAATATTGATGTCTTACAGTGGGAGCCAAAATTGATTTCAAGAAAAGTAAACTAAATATATTAGTTGGCCAAGTGAAAATGTATAATATCTCCAGATTTTTAAGGCCTAACTATGTATATTGGATGGCAAAAAAAAATAATCTGCTTAAAACTATGAATTCAACGACTGAATTGGATGAATTTTTCTTGCTGTCCAAGGTAATAATGTGGCCAAGCATAGAAACCATATATAGTAGTATTATCTCATTGAGTCTCCAGGGGTATTCATGCAACGTGATAAGCTTACAAGTTGTGTAAAATGATAATATTACGCCAGCGTTTGCAGTCATTCATGTAAATGCTATGTTATTGAATCAGCTGTTCGTTAAATGTCAAAGAATAAATTCAAATATTAAATGTCAAAGGATATTTTTGAGCACAAGCTCAAACGTAATCCAAACAATCGATTGCTTTTAACAACATTTGAAGAAGTTAATCCAGGGATACCAAAAATAAGCAAGAAAAAGGAATTTGTTCAATTATATGATTTATACTAAATTTGAAACTATTAGGGAGAAATGATGGCTTGTGAATTTAGTTTTATAAGAGTGTAACATTATTTTTAAACAATACATATGTATATGTAAAGGGTGGTTAAATTTTAAGGGCCGATGTTGAATGTGAACCACACCTAAACGTCAAGTTCTTTTCTGCATTTCATTTGACATTTCTCAATTTCAGACTAACTCAATTTGAACCATTACATGGAAAGATACACAATCGAGCAATGCGTTAAAGATATTCAGGCTTATTATGAAAATGGGCGTTCAAATAAAAATTCATATCGTGCACTTCGTGATTTTTGCGGTCAATTTAATCGTCCAAATGTGCGTACAATAATTGGAAAAATCGTGCAAAACTTGAGCAAACCGGGTCTGTAGGAAATGTGAAAACACCAGTGCATGCTCGTACAGCTCGTACTGCAGAAAATATTGCTGATGTTTGCGATAGTGTGGCTGAAGAGCCGTCCACCTCAACTTGTCGTCGTGCCCAACAATTGCACCACTCACGTTCGTCGTTGATGAACATTATGCATAAAGACTTGCATTTACACGCTTACAAGGTGCAATTGACTCAAGAATTAAAGCTTTTGACCATTTCAAGCGTCGTCAATGGTAAGAATAAAACTCAAGAATTAAAGCCTCTTGACCATTTCAATATAATAATCCAAGAGTGATTGTCGAAAAACAAATCCTCGCTTTTCCGGCAGAGTGGCATAGGTCGAAATTTGCAAATTTTCAGGAGAGCCTTTAAAAGTTTTTTTTATACTGAAAAAAAAAAATTCGTTGTTCATAAAAAACAAAACTCGAATGTTGAATACGTGAAAAAATTGCATTTTATGTTTGTTAAGTTTTATAAAAAACGAAATATTAAAAAAAAAAATTGATTTATGCCGTGTTTATACGTAGAAAATGACAGGGATGTTTTTAAAAGTTGAGAGCGGCGCTTTTTCATAACTCGGAAACTAGAAGAAGTAGGTTAACGACATTTACACAGAAAAATTGTGTTTTTTTTTTTCAGCTCAGTTCCGTGTTCAAAACTAAAAAACGACAAATTTCGACTTATGCCACTCTGCCGGAAAAGTGACGAAATGCACCCACAAAGAGTGACTGGTTGGAGCGGTTTATGGGCTGGCGGCATCATCGGGCCGTATTTTTTCCAAAATGAGGCAGTTACTGTGAATGGTGTTCGCTATCGTGAGATGATAACGAACTTTTTATGGCCCGAATTGGAAGATATGGATATGGACGATATGTGGTTTCAACAGGACGGTGCCACTTGCCACACAGCTAACGAAACAATGGCTCTTTTGCGCGACAAATTCAATGGCTGTGTTATCTCACGTGGTGGCGATGTCAATTGGCCGCCAAGATCATGTGATTTGACACCGTTGGACTTCTTTCTTTGGGGTTGTTTGAAAGAAAAGGTGTATGTCGATAAGCCAGCAACAATTCAAGGGCTAGAGGATGACAGCACCTATGTTTCGTTTAACGTGAGTACCTGTCGATTATGGCTTAACCCCACGGGAGGCCTACCTCCATCGGAGATTGGGTCCTGACCATTAACTCTGACATAGCCGGAGCCATCTCAGTCGCAAAGCTGTGACATGTTGCAGGCTTGAACTCAACTCTTGCTTGGAGGCGAGGTCTATCTAAGACTTCTTGAATCCAGGCACGCCTGGAAACCATGTGTCTCCGTATTCGGAATAAACCACGCCATCACCATACTCCCACAAGGGGTCTACATCATAGATAGTATGAAGAATGCTCGCACGCATGCGACAGCTGCACCTCTCTATCCGATGATAGAATAGGAGAGCCCGAAGACATGACAGCTCACAAACCTCTGGGCACTATCTCCTTTGGTGCTAGAATATAGCTTCCGGTCGAGATGAGTTCCTGCAAAACTCAGGGCCTGTCAACCCCTGATACACACACCCAGCTATTAGTCGAGGTAGAAACCATCAACCAAGAATGTGCACCCCTCTGGTGAGTTGTTACACACTCCTTAGCGGATTCCTACTTTAAGGACAAGGACACAGACCATACTGTTCCTATCTAGTTAGTTCAGTTACGTACGTAACCTATCCACAGGCACCGCGAGGAGGTCGATAGGAATCGGAAGTGATAGAGTTGTGCATAGGTGTCAATACCGGCCCACCGATAAATCAGTGGATGACCCCATTAGAACTACAAACCAGTATTACCACTTCAGCACCAATACACGTTAGTGCATGGATTGTGCATCCGCAGCAACACCAGCAGAGTTCACAGGGCCCCGTACATGCCTTAAACTTCCAAGCACGCTATCACCCCCACCTGCAGCTAAAGGATGAGATAATTCAGCACATTAACGGCATAGAACTTCAATTATGCCTCAGCATCATCGAAAATTTGGACATTCGGATAGTGGTGTGCCGCCGAGGTCGCGGCGGCCATTTAGCCGATATTTTGTTCCATACATAATTGAACCATAGATACTATATTATCATAATAAAAAGAAATGACAATAAATTCCTAAATAATTTGTGTTTTATTCAAAATCAACATCGGCCCTTAAAATTTAATCACCCTTTATTAAAAAAGAGAAAAAAAAGCCCTAAGTCACAGTTAATTTTTTTAATTTTACCAAATCGTTTTCTCCAGCAAGTTCATTATCTCATACAAATTTTGATAGTTCATTAACCAAATAGTAAACTCACGCAAATGGTAGACTTATCTTGGGTCTTACATCGTTGCTAAATACCGCATAATTATATTTTGCTTATACTTAATATTTTGGACTGTATTTTTATTTGTATCGATTGGGAGTTATTTTGCACAAAATCGGGACAAAATTGGTCGATTATTATATTTCAATTATAAATATATTCAAATATAACGCATTTTAAACTTCTTGCTGTAAACTTGCCCTACAAACACGACTGTGTAGAAACTTCATTGTTTTCTGATTGTTATTAATTTTTGGTATATGAGAAGTTGTGGCACTTGTGACGTCCGCTACATTTCCATATTTCCAGAAGTAGTTTCAATAACAAAAAAAAAATAACAAAAACAATAATGAGAACTTTCCCATCTGAAACCATTCTGTTATAATGCAATGGGAAAAATTTTCCAAAATTTAAAACTTTGGATCGCAGAAACTTAATTGTAGACCGACAAAAAAAAAGAATTTCAGTTATGCCTACTATCTACGTGTTTTTCCATAAAAAAAACTTCCTTCAAATAGATATCATTTACAGCAAAGGTACTAAAAGTCGAAGTCCACGAAGGTTTGCAGCGCACCATGCATATCAATATGGTTTATTTTAACCAAAAAAAACTTTTTCATTTATTTGGCTCATCAAAATGCACAACTTGTACAAACAACCCCTAATGGATTCCGTAATAATTATTTGTAGGGTACATTTATATTTATTCCGCAAGGAATTTTTTATTACATATACTAATGCAAATGAATGATTTTACCTCTTAAATACCATAGAATAAATCAGAGAATTCGAAAGTTGAAGACAGAAATGAGGCAAAAAAATAATTGTTGCATAGGATATGTATCTGCATAAGAAACATGTATTTTATAGATATATTAATATGATGGGCTTGTTAATCGAATTATGTTTTAACTTCGCAGACAGATGTTACATCATGAATATAAATCAAAAAAAAAATATTCGTACATTAATATTTCAGGAAAGTTAAAATATTGACCTTGACAGGCTATAATATAACCAATCTGAATGACAAGTAGAACAATGTTTGTGCGAGACAAGAATTGACACAAATGATAATTTCATCAAGAATGACAATTCCGGGCACAAGTAATTTACTCTGGTACATACAAAAATTATAATGTAAATTATAACACATATGGTTCTTTAATTAATAAATTTTAAAAGCGAAAAGGATCCAAATGATCTGTCAAACGTGCTTTTAACCCACAACTATTTTATAACATTTCTTGTTTAGAGCCTTAACACCACTGAAACTGATAAAGAGCAACCAAACTATCATGGGTTTAAAAAATGAGCTTTAATCAAGCTCTTGGCCAAAAAGTCATCCTTACAAGCATTCAAGCACTTTTAAGAAACGAAAAAGTGCTTTCAAACTCAATTAATTAGCTTCAAGTGAGCTCTGAGCTCTACGTTCGCTCTAGAGCGTCTTATTGAATAAACGAGCTTTAAGATTAGCTCTGGATTCAATTTTTAAATGATCCTGATCATAGGAATAAGGAAATAATCATAATTTTCTATCTATCTATCTATTAAGACCCAAGAACAAAACTTGCTTAATTTTAGGGGAGAGTGGGGCACATTTGTACACGGGGCACATTTGAACAATGCTCATAAAATTTTATTTTATTACTCTTTTTTAAAAGTAATTTAAAATTTTAACCTGTCAATATCATATCCATAAACATCATTGACTTTCCTTGATTCTCTGAACTCTCAGTTGTCTCTCGGACTTAGAGGTGAAATGTCCTTTTGCTAGTGAAAGTGTTTTGTTTTCGATTTTTAGTTGTAAGAGTTTAAAAAAAAGGGTCCTTATTCGGAAATTGAAGCTTAGGCTTGGGAAACAAGCTAAAACTAAATAAACTTAGCGTTGGCTATTTTAAAATAGCTATTATTAGAAAACATCTTTAACTAGCTAGCTTAAGCTTATTCTTATTCACTAAAAATACAGCTTTTACTTAAAATTTAGATTTAGCTTTTTTTATTAATCTTTGTGGATTTTTGTTTTTCTTTTTCTACAAATACATGAATATGATATAACAAAAGTATTAATTTTCAGTTTTATTGATAAGTTCTTATTAAAAAATTAATATAAAAATTAAATTTAAAAGATCTTTTATGTAGTAAAAAAAAATATATCACTGTTCAAAAGTACCCCTTTCCAACAAAAGAACCTACTCTGGTTGGAGATAAGAATTCGATATAAATATTTTGTTAAATGGACCAAATATTTTTCTAAATTGAACGTCAATGCCACTGTTCCATGTGAGTAAAGTATTAGGCCAATTTCTGGAATATTTTAGGTTTTATCAGTCTGGAAAGCAAAAAGTGTTCAAAAGTGCCCCACTCTCCCCTACCTACATAATAAGAAACTGATAATACATCTCTGTCTTACTGCAGCTGTTATTTCAAACGATTTTGAAATGGACTCAATTATTTAACACAGGCTTTTGGGAGTGTTTTAAAATTTTGACCAGTCTTCGCTTTCCGGTAGCTTATAGAAATAGCAGTTCCTATTTACTTTATCGAAAGTAGTTCGGAAATCGATAAAAACCACTTAAATTTTGTTTACTAAGATTCAAGTAGTTTTCAGCGATGCTTGTTGTAGAATTGATCCTATATGGAAAACCCTCCTCTAAATCTTGCCTCAAAATGACTCAATTTGTTGTGTTCCCTTAACCACTTTCTTAGCTTTGCATTAATCAGAAAAATGTTCGTTATTGTGTTTAAAAAAGATATGCTCTTTGTTATCAAGCGCATTGTTTGGATATTGATTTAAATAAAATGCACGACTGGATCGCACGAACTTGCTCTTATGTAAAAGTACTTTGGAATTTAAGATACATTTTATAAATATAAAACATGGATTTAATGAGATAATAATGTTCAAATGCATAAAATTGCCGTCTGGTTTCCGGAAAAGTATGAATTTATGCAAATAAACTTTAAAAAAAAACGTTTTATTATTAAATAAATTTTTTATACTTATAAGAAATCTCTCTAAAGTTTTTCAAGAAAAAAATGTGGGATGCGAATTTTAAGCATTAAATAATATTGATTTTAGGAAACAATTTCAAAAAATAATCGTTCATAGGTTTTGAAGACATTGATTTAAAAAAAATTTTTTTTTTTTCAAAAAACCCAACAAATATTTTTTCGAATATTTTTATATACAATATTATTTTAAACTTAAGGGGACTCCTGCTGAAAATTTTGGGTTAAAATCCTTAGAGCCGTTAATGAGAAAGTCGAAAATAAAAAAAACGGATCTATGGCAGGTACCTCTAATAACATTTTGCCCTAAAATGTTGTTTAACTAAAATGTAGCCTATGTCCATAATATCACACATAATTTTTTTTATCAAAATCGTTAGACCCGTTTTCGAGATAAATAAGATTTTGCATTACGGGGGTACCCTTAGTTTTAGAGCTAAAAAAAAATCAATTTTTCCTCTAGGGAATCACCGAAGACCCTTAAGTACCGAGTTTTAAGAAAATACCTCTATTAGTAATTAAATTAGTATAGGCTGTAGTTCGAGGTACAGACATACAGACATACGGACATAAAGACAGACGGAATTGTCGGACCTACTTTATTAGTCTTCGCTATCATCGTAATGTCAACTTTGATCAAAATCTCGAGTTCGATTTTTTTTCTAAATGCAGAACTTGCCCTATAGTACCTATGTATATCGCAAGTAAAAATATTTGAAAATTAAGATATTACTAACGGCACGTACCATAGAAAATTTTTTTCGAATTTTAAATTTCTCATTATCGGCATAACAGCTTTTAATGAAATTTTTCATAGGTTTGAAAAAGATTGCTATTCAAAACTTAAAAACAAATATTTTTAAATTAAAAAAAAAAACAATTTTTTTAAAATTCAATATCTCAAAAAGGGGTCAGCATTTTTCTTAGAAATATAATTTTAATTAGTTTATTATAACGAAAACCTTAAAACATTTTTCTTAGAAATATAATTTTAATTCGTTTATTATAACGAAAACCTTAAAACCTTAAGTTAAGTGGGCGTTCCAAAATATGTTCTTAAATTTTTTTAAGAATTTTATATATAAAAACTAATTTTTTTAAGAAACCGCTACACCGACTTACAATTTTTGTTCTTGCGTAAGCTAATACTTGTTTGAGAAATCACATGGCATCCTGTTTTAAGCTCCAACTACTCGTATTAAAGGAGTTGTTTTATTCATTTAAAAAATGAATTTTGAATTTTGTGAATTTTTAGTCTTTTACATAAGAGCAAGTTCGAGCGACGGCTACACAGTAGTCCATTTTATATTATAGAACACTCGAAGCTAGTTAATTTATAACGACTCTCCCATATCTGTCTGTATAACAATAACTTCTACACATTTTTACAAAAGAAATATATAAGGTCTCTGTGAAAAGTTTGATTTGTGAAAGAAAAAGTTGTTTGGGGAATGAAGCTCCGATAGATATGGTCGATGTGAAAGGTTAAAACGTATCTAAAATTGAAAATGTGAACTTTTATCTGAAACTACTTTTTCGATTTCGAACATCTTCTTTTATTACTGTTCTGCGATGCAATGACGCCGAATAACAATTTTGTTGTTGTGAGCACGCAGCTTACATCTTACACCATCATCATAGAGAGCAAAAGAGTCAAGAAGAATAATGTTAATGCAAAAATTTGGAAAATATTTTTCAATTTCTCTTGCCCGAAGAAATGACTTTGCCGTCCTTTACTAAGCCATTACAAGAACTCCATCCTCACCCCAAGGAACACAACATTTTTCTCTCTTAGTTAAATGATTGGGGGTGCTTTGGAAAAAGCGAAGCGTTTTGGCTTTTGGAATCAAAGTTCCAAACATAGAGAGAAAGCGAGTATTATAAATTACGTTGTTTTCTTATCTTTGTTGCGTTCGGAAACATAAGACGAAAATTTATTATCATTAGTTTTGAATGTCACATTTTACAGAGGAAGGAGTAAGGACCAAGATAAAATGAAAGATTTAATGAAAATTCCCATACCCATTCGAACTCATGCCAGTGCATGTGTTTACACTACACATGAACAGGAGCAGATTGAAATAAGCAGAAACACCTCTGTCCTTGGTCTAGTCCTGGATTTTATGTAGTGTACAGTTTATATGGATTATAACCAATTTATGATTAAAGCATTATTTTGTGCTTTCAGAATCTAGCTAGGATATTATAATCCGATAAGGGATTCGAACATTGTGCTTGTGGTTTTATAAGGCGCTAAGTATTACTATAACAGTTTCATGTTCACCTTTGCTAATGGATTTGTTAAAGTTTAATCCATTTCGCAAGGATAGAAAACTGATAAAGTTTATGAAAGCACGCAACAAAATCTTGCCTTTATTTATTGCGATATTCTAATATGCAAATTACCTACTCATAGTTTAACGGAAGGTGCCTTATATGTTTTTTAGCACGTAAGTGTTATTAAATATCGTTTTTTATGATTGGAGTTCAAAGAATGTTAATTGTAAAAGTACGATTTTGAAGGGATTTATAATTATCTCTTCGAAAATAATATCTTATTTTGTGCAATTACTATATAGTTGTTATTTTTAATGTTAAATATAAGATAACTATTTATACTCAAGTATCTCATCATAAGAAATATTCCTAGCGTTAGGAAATCCATAAGAGCTTTGTGATGCTTATTACTTTAGGTACCGTTAGCAGAATTTGAAAATACGTGCTCCTTATTCCCGAACTAAAAACAAAAAAATATCTCTATTCTCTGCATTACTCTTCTGCGAATAAGGTTCTCAATTTGGAGACAAGACAAGGGTATAGACTTTTACAAGAAAAGTTAAAATTGTATTGTGCATTCAAATTAAAAAAAAAAAACTATTTTGATTTAAAAAAAAATTCTTGAAAATTAAGTACTTACAAGACCAAATGCCTGATATTTTTTAAACTTTCAGCCATATTTATAAACTCATTAGAGTGAGTACATAAGGCTATACATATACAGCACTTATAATGCCTTTAAACGTAAAATTGTTATTTATATTAAACTTGTGACGTTGAATAGAGGCATTATAAGCTAAACGCGTTTGGAGGTTGAATAGTGGCTACACAAGGACATTTTAGTATTGAACTGTCACATTCACTTTGACATCACATTATTGTGATTAAATTATCAAACAAATAAAAAGGCATTTTATTGTTATTGAAACTAAAACTTTATGTTATTTTTATTTATTGAAACTAAAAAGTTATACTATTATATTAAAAACAACTTGAATTAAAAATTGCTTAAAATTAAATAGATAAATATACTTGTTGGTGATCTTTCCCCACGCATCCTTGTTCATACGGTATTAGTGTTGCAATTTTTATTTTGGATTATTGAATTTTCGCCTCAATAAGTTGTCTGAGCAGTATTACCAGCTACGATAAAATGAATAACATTTTGATTACCAGTATTGTGCTAAACATAATGACATACCTTATCTGATGAATCAAAGTTAATTGTTCGAATTCTTTTAGCTTTTGGTATTTCTATTTTTGTTGATTTAATTTGACCCACAGACAAGATTTTTTTCCTTGACAAACAGCTGAGTGTTATGAAGGCTAAATGTAATAGATTCTAACTTTTTGGTACTCTATTTGACACAAGCTCACTCAAACTATGATGGGTAGGAAAATGTTTTATAAATACGAATTTGTGAAGTCCTTTTGCATTGCATAACTCTCGACTGAAAATGTAAAGTATCTTAAGTCAATTTTGATGATTTTTCAGGAAAGCGAAAAAACACTTCAAAGCTGCCTTCCAAAAAATTATTTCAAATGTAGACTTTATTCAATAAAGCATTTATATGTAAAATTTTATGATCTTTCTTTTTAAATGAATTTCAAAAAGATATTTTTTAATATTTCGGACGTTATAAGGAAAAATATGACTTAAGATAGTTTGACTTTTCTTTAAATTGAATTTTATATTGATTTCCAAAATCTTAAGTTGAGATAAGATATTTTGCTCTCGTTTTCGAAGGACGTTTTCAATTCTTATGTCCATTTAAGATGAGTTGCGTGTGAAAAAGTGGAAAAAAAAAGAGATTTAAGATGATATTTTCTGGTTTTTATTTAAGTCCCTAATATGAAATAATCACATTTGTTCTATAGAGCTTTAATAATAAAAAAAATAAAAATAACAGACTTAAATTTCTTAAAAATAAAACTATAATATCACACTTGGTTCGCAGAAAAAAATTTATTACAAAAAAAAAAGTTTAGTTTTATTTAACTAATTTATTTAAAAATTATTAAAATAAAATATAAATTAAATTATTTATTATTAATTATTATTAAATTATAAAAAAAAAATTAAATCGATTTCATGTAACATTGTTTTAAAAGTCAAATAAATAATAACAAGAAACTATTGTAAAAAACTTACCTGAGGGACTCAAGGGCCTTTGGTGATTCCGTAGAGGAGAAATTGAAAATTGGTTTTACTTCCAAAACTAATAGTACCACACCCGTAGTGTAAGATCTTATTTATCTCGAAAACGGCTCTTACGATTTTGATAAAATAAAAATTAAGTGAGTTACTATGGGCATGAACTATATTTTCGTTCAGACAAATTTTTGAATAACATGTTATTAACGGTACCTGTCATAGAACCGTTTTTTTTTATTTTCGACTTTCTCACTAACGCAACGGCTCTAACAATTTAAACCAATTTTGTTTACGAGGAGCCTGCCGAAGTTTAAAATAATATTGTATATTAGAACATTCGCAAAAATATTTTTTTGGATTTTTTGAAAAAAAAATTCCAATTTTTTTTTGCAAAATCAAAATCTTCAAAACATGTGAACGATTATTTTTTGAAATTATTTCTTTAAATCAATGGCTCAAAATTTTAATTGAATTAGTACGATGTTAAATCTGTTTTAATATAAAACTAAGTTAAATCAACGATCTAGGAAATTTTATTCGAATATAGCATCATACTTTCTCTACCCTTTTATTAAAGTTAAAATCATCGTAAAAGTATCGTGCTTTTAGAAACGTCACAAAAGGTCTTTTTACTTAGTTTTTTGGACGAACTGTCATTGTTTTAGGTATGTCAGAAGCAATTTATTAAGAAAATTGGCTTGGAAAGATACTAGTTAGAAAACGTTTAAAACTAAGAATGAGTTAGTAAACTACTTTAAAGTTAGGAAACTGTTAAGTATTATCATACTAAGAAATTAATAATAATAGGCTGTTTGAAATTTTGCACCAGTCTTTTTAGAATTTTGTGCCAATACTACTATGTAATTACTTAAAATTGGTATCCCAAATTTAATTCTTGAAAACGATTTTTGAGCTTTGTTTGCATAAATTCTTAGTTTTCTGGAAATCACACGGCAATTTCATACATTTGAACATTTTTATCTCATTAGATTCATGTTTTATATTTACAAAATGTATTTTAAATTCCAAAGCACTTTTACATAAGAGCCAGTTCGCGCGATTCAGTCCTGCATTTCACCTCTTTTTTGTTGTATGTATTTGTTTCATTTTTAATAAAAAGGAAAAAAGAACTGAATTATCAACTCATCCACTAAAGCCTAGTACTCAGTTCAAGTGAAAATGAAAATTTCATATAAAAGTGACTGCTGGTTCACTGGCATGAAATCCGCAACGAGAGGTGAGTACTAAAACGTGGATTGGAAAAACAAATATGTTCCACAACTTTTTCCACGCTATGATTTTCATTTCTCAATGTACAACCATCAGGAAAAAGTTTAAGGCCTCGTGGAAAACTGTGACATTTGTCAGTTGATTTGAATATTTTGTTTCAAAACAAAAAAATGAAAATTTATAAACAGAAAGAACGAATCAGTTTAAAAATAATTGTCTTTTTTTTTCATTCAAAGTGAGTATCAAAAATTCACGTGGAAAAGTTTATTATATTTTCATTTTTATTCTTCGCGTGTAATTTGGAACGTATTTATTTTTCGTTTCACGCTAGGTGAGTACTAGACTTAAAAGAAAAACGCTCGTTATGTCCCTGTTATTACGGCCATTTTTTTAGGTTTGCAAACCGTAAAATATCCTATGACTACTTAGGGAGAGAAAAATTTCAGTTTTAAATTTAAATAAAATGCACGACTGGATCGCACGAACTTGCTCTTATGTAAAAGTACTTTGGAATTTAAGATACATTTTATAAATATAAAACATGGATTCAATGAGATAATAATGTTCAAATGCATTAAATTGCCGTCTGCTTTCCGGAAAAGTATGAATTTATGCAAATAAAATTTAAAAAATCGTTTTATTATTAAATAAATTTTTTATATAAGAAATTTCTCCAAAATTTTTCAAAAAAAAAAATGTAGGATGCGAATTTTAAGTATTAAATAATATTGATTTTAGAAAATAATTTCAAAAATAATCGTTCATAGATTTCGAAGATATTGATTTAAAAAAAAATTTTTTTTTTCCAAAAAAACCAACAAATATTTTTTCGAATATTCTTATATACAATATTATTTTAAACTTAAGGGGACTCCTGTTAAAAATTTTGGGTTAAAATCCTTAGAGCCGTTAGTGAGAAAGTCGAAAATCAAAAAAACCCGGTCTATGGCAGGTACCCCTAATAACATTTTGCCCCAAAATTTGTTTGACCAAAATGTAGCCTATATTCATAACATCACACATAATTTTTTTTATCAAAATCATTAGAGCCGTTTTCGAGATAAATAAGATTTTGCGTTACGGGTGTATGGGGGTACAGTTAGTTTTGGAGCTAAAAAAAATCACCGAAGACCCTTAACTACCGAGATTTAAAGAAAAAGGTCCAGTGGTTTAGGCTGTAGTGAGAGGTACAGACATACAGACACACTGAAACATGTTTTTTGTGTACTAAATTTTCCTTAAATTTTTTATCAGAAAAATTGATATGCAAATAGTTAGTATTTAATAAAATATATTTTAAAACGTAATTTAAAAATTTAATCGTGTATCGGTTTTCAAGATATTGAATTTTCAAAAAAAAAATTGTATTATTTTTTTAAAAATCCAAAAACTATTTTTTCGAAAAATTTTTGGTTTATATTTTTTCAAATGCAAAGCAGCTCCTGCATAAAAATTTTGCTCAAAATCGTTAGAGTATCGGTACCGTTAGTTTTGTAGCTAAAAAAAAATTTCAATTTCTCGTCTAGGGAATCACCGAAGACTTCTAACTACCGAGTTTGAAGAAAATACCTCCGGTAGTTTAGGCTGTAGTTCGAGGTACAGACATACAGACATACAGACAGACAGACGGAATTGTCGGACCCACTTTTTTCGTCTTCGCTATCATCGTAATGTCAACTTTGATCAAAATCTCGAGTTCGATTTTTTTTCCAAATGCAGAACTTGCCCTATAGTATCACACTTTTTCGGAATTTTTTTAAGTATTTTATCTTATGTCGACTTAAGGATGACTTTTGTGTCTGTCTGCACACGCGAAAATATCTTAAGTCAAATTAATATGATTTACGATTTCACAATAATAAAAAAGTCTTGCCAATATAATCTTAAGGCTATTTTAGGTTTAAAATTTAGCAGAACACACAATCTTATGTGTACTTAAGATATTTTACCTCGTGTAGAGATGTGTCTTTTGAACATAAGATGAAATTGTTTTTGTCTATAAAAAAGCAAAGGAGTGAGATAGAAGGATGCCGATAAGACAGAACTGTAGCCCTTTAGAATGGCACTGAGGTTTAACAAAAAAACGCGAAATATCTTAAGTCGACTTAAGATACTTTACCTTTTCAGTCGAGAACTATTCACTCGTTTTGCGAATTCTAATAAATAAACGGATTTTTTGTTTTAATAGCGGTTCAATACTTAAAAGTAAAAATTTCGTCTTTGTTAATTTAAACAAAATTGTATGTATGTAGATACAAAAAAAAAACTTATTTTTAAACCGATATCCAGTGCGTGGTAATGCTCATTCCTTGACTATGTCAACTCCATTCAACGCCCGTTGCACAGATTCGTCACTTTCTCACCTTTCTCGTATTAATCAAGAATCCATAAAGATAAATAAAATCATTTAATTTAAGATTTCCCCCGCCTCGCTAAGTATTAAATATTATATACATACGTAGACTTAAGTTCTAACAAAAATGCCAAAAGCTTCCCACTATTTTGTCTAGTGTGTCTTGTTTATGTGAAAACCCGAAATAGAAATGTTTTATTTTTAACCTATCTCCTATCAGCTTCAGCACCTATCAGTTTTAAGGGTCTAAACTCTAAAGTTTTGTTTTGTTACAGTAAAAATAAAATGCATGACTGGGTCTCACGAACTTCCTTCTATGTAATAGACTAGGAATTTTAAAAACGAATGTGATTAGAGAAAACTGTTCATAAGGAAAAAAATAATTTTTTTAAATTCTCTTAGCAGTAAGAGACAAAAACAGAATGCTAGGCAAATATGATTTTATGCAAATAAAAAAATTATAAGTCGATGTAGTGGTTTCTTAAAAAAATAAGCTTTTAATTACAAAATTTTTTAAACATTTTTAAGAACAAAATTTGTAACGCCAACTTAAAGTTTTAATAATAGTTCGAATAAGAATTAAATTTCCAAAAAAAGTTATTCAGCCCTTTTTGAGATATCGAATTTTCCAAAACAGATGATTTTTTTTCAAAATTAAAAAAATATTTTTTTTTTATGTTTTGAAATGCAATGTTCTTAAAATTTTTGAAAAGCATCTCCATAAAAAATTTAATTAAAATCCGTTATGTCAATAAATTCAAAATTTGAAAAAATGGTTCTATGGTAGGTACCGCCCGCGAGTAGTATCTTAATTTCAAAATTAATTTTATTAAATTATAGATCGTAAGAATTAATTAAGAGAAAAAAATTTTATCAAAGTTCTAGACGCCGTTGTCGAGAAAAATACGATTTTTGAAAACCATTTTTTTTAACATTTGTATGGTGGGTACCTTTATTTTTAGGTAAAATAAATTTTTCTTTTCTCACATCTTGCTGATTATACTGAGAAACTTATTTTTCTCAAGTTAAAAAAAAACTAGAATGGAATTTCGAAATATTGAGTTATGAAAAAAAAATTGAAATTTTTTATAAAAATCCAAGAAAATTTTTTTTGAACATTTGAATTAGCAATACACATAGTTATTTATTTACTTTTATATTTCGTGATTGCTTAACAACTGTAAGATACAATAACGTATAGGATGGTTAGAAGCTAATTTTACAAAACTGAGCAAAATAGATTAAATTAATATACATATTTAAGGGAATTCAAAAATAAATTCAAAAATTTAGTTAATACTTAAGATTTCAATTAAATAAATTCATAAATTTACTGAAAAATGAGATTTTAAGTTTTTTTTTGATTCTAGTTGCGTTTTGACTTTCTTTCATATTTCGTGGTAAAGAGTTCCAAAGACGGACCCAATTAACAAAAAATGGACTCTCAGATGTTAAGAAACTAGATATCCTGTCGTGTCTACGTATCCCGTATACATAGCGCACGGTGGAATTAAATGCGACATTGAGTTTTCGCTTGCTTATACAGGGTGATTTGCATAAGGTGTGACAAAAAGCTAGGGCGTGTAGGTTGGACTTCGAAAAGAAAAAAATCGTATGGGAGGCGGGGGGTCTATTTCCCCCCGTTTAGGCGGGAGGGGCAATTTAAGAAAAAAATCACTTAAAACAGAAAAAAAATTATTAAAAAATAACGGTGATACCTACAGAGTAATGCTATAGCATTTTGAAAAGCCAGAAATACATTCTTTAATTTTGTTTTAAAATAAAGTTGTTCGAGTGAATAGTTTTTGAAAAATTAATTTTCAAAATCAAAATTTTGAAAAAAAAAACGAAAAAAATTTTTTTAAACAATTTTTTTTCAAAATTTTACGTAATTAAGTATTATTTTTGTATACAATATTCAATGCTCTTATTAATTTTTGATCAAACACAAAAAACCGGATGTCAAAATGTTTTGTAGTTTTTGCGAAAATCAAAAATAACAAAAACTACTTTTGTTCTAAGAAAAGCCTTTTATTATAGTTTTTATACGTCTTTGGATTCTTATGTGAATTTACGATTGCAAGGATTAACTTTCTTTTTACTATTTTTTTAATTATCGTCTTATAAATATACAATAATGTGACAAAGTACTGGATTAACCATATTTCACACATTTTTTCATTGAGAACACCTGCGTGAGAGCATTGGTTTAAAATTGACCTGCCACTTTTTCATTATTGTAAAATTTTTTTATTATCAGTCTTATAAGCATACAATAAAGTGACAAAGTACTGGATTAACACATTTTTCATTGAGAACACCTGCGTGAGAGCATTGGATTAGTATTAACCTGCGAATGTTTTTTAAATAATTTTTTGTAATAAGCTTTAGTTAAAAAATAGTTAAAAATTTAAATAAACAGTAATTATGTATTTTATCTAAATATGCATGTATTTCTTATTTTAATTGATTTCAAGATTCAGGAACATTCTTGTTCTTATTTCGTAATTGCACTTTTCTGTCACTAGTTAGGACGTGTAACGTTGCATTATTTAAAAAACATTCGCAGGTCAATATTAATCCAATGCTCTCACGCAGGTCTTCTCAATGAAAAAATGTGTGAAATATGGTTAATCCAGTACTTTGTCACATTATTGTATGTTTATAAAACGATAATTAAAAAAATAGTAAAAAGAAAGTTAATCCTTTCAATCGTAAATTCACCTAAGAATCCAAAGACGTATAAAAACTAAAATAAAAGGCTTTTCTTAGAACAAAAGTAGTTTTTGTTATTTTTGATTTTCGCAAAAACTACAAAACATTTTGACATCCGGTTTTTTGTGTTTGATCAAAAATTAATAAGAGCATTGAATATTGTATACAAAAATAATACTTAATTACGTAAAATTTTGAAAAAAAATTGTTTAAACAAAATTTTTTCATTTTTTTTTTGTCAAAATTTTGATTTTGAAAATTAATTTTTCAAAAACTATTCACTCGAACAACTTTATTTAAAAACAAAATTAAAGAATGTATTTCTGGCTTTTCAAAATGCTATAGCATTACTCTGTAGGTATCACCGTTATTTTTTAATAATTTTTTTTCTGTTTTAAGTGATTTTTTTCTTAAATTGCCCCTCCCGCCTAAACGGGAGGAAATAGACCCCCCCCCTCCCATACGATTTTTTTCTTGTCTAAGTCCAACCTACACGCCCTAGCTTTTTGTCACACCTTATGCAAATCACCCTGTATATAATTACAGTTAAAGTAAATTTCACAACCATGTCAAATTAGGAATTACTAAGGTCCTAGCAAGAAGTAAACGTGTTTAAACTGGTGTAAAAGCCTGAGTTAACCATAAAGTACGAAGTACACCATAAACTGTGCCGACGAGTCCATTTATATGGTTATCCCAAGTTAAAAATCAGTTGAAGATTACACCGAGATTTTTGGCGGTTTCAACGTTCAACAACACAAAAAGGAGGGGATGAATATTATCTGGCCCAGTTGCCTTTGACTTTATAGACAGCAAACTTTCGACAACATCGGCGGAAAATCCAAAACCAGAGACATCCCGGTTGCTCTGATTGATAAATGGAAGGAAGCTTTCGGCGCTGAGTGATGTGACTTCTGTCAGTGGAACAGAAACAAATGTTTTATTGAGGGTGTTACCATCAATATCATGGTCCAATGGTCCAATCCTTGACTTACCGATACCAATTTTATGTAGATTTTTCCATACGTCCGCTCAATGATGCAATAATCTGATGAGAGAAATGTTCGGATTTGGCTGAGCGTATTTCCGCAACAACTCCATTTCGAAGAAAACAGTATGCAAGACGCAACTTTTTTAATCGGTACCGTTTTCAGATGATATAAGCTTCATTTATTAGTTGCATTAAATATCTTATTCGACGGTTAAACCAGGGCTTATTACGAGGTTTAAATACTATTCAATTTTTTGGGGAGCTTTAGCAAAAAAAAAAAAAAATGAAAAATGGGTGCCCAAAATAACCATTTTTCGGAAAAAAAAATTTTTCCACCCCTCCTTCCCTGACAGTTCTTTGAAAGCGACAAAACAAAATTCAATAAACGGATTAAGGGGCTCGGGCGACTTTGGATTTGCTCTAGAGAGTAAATTCTGAATTGATACAAATCTTAACATTTTATTACTTGAGTTATTTTTACCCTTTAATCTCTCTTTCTCGGTCGTTAAGTTAGAAACTTATAACTTGAGTTGTAAAGGATAATGTTTTTAAATCAATATCAATTGTGTGTGAAAATTATTGCAGGAAGTTCTGATTGATCTTAAAATGACAACTAACAAAGAAAAAAACCCATGTTATATTTACGACATAAATTAACGAGATTTTTATTGTTACTTCCACTACAGAAATTCATCAGTCAACATCAAAATTACCATTAAAATTTATTAAAAACTCAAAACGAGAATTTTTATTACCAATCCTTCCGCACACATTTCAATTAAGAGACTTCCTACTATGTATGATTTATGTGCAAGCCTTAATGCATTTTACGGTTCCCTTTTATAGGAGTAGTGGGACTCTCAAGTGCTCTTTATGGGGCTTTGAAATGTTCAAATAAAACACCTTATTGACTATCGTTGCCGACATCTAAAGTGATTTTTCTTTACACTAGCTTTTCAGACTTGTCAGTCTTCGTTTTCTTCGTAACACTTCACAATAAGGCTAAATAATAAATGTATATAGGTTGGTAGGTATATGGCACTCTTTTCCGTCACGGAACAATTGCATTGTTACTTTAAGTATTTTAAAATGCACATTTCATATATGCACGGCACGATGACGGTGAATCTTCTGCTAGACCACAGTAGAAAAGCAAAGTCGCCGGAAATTCTATTATTTCCGCGAATATAAGGAAACACCCTAGAAACCGCTTAAAGGAGGAGAATGTATTCAATCTCAGATGTACATAGTTGTATCCATTCCGCGTCATCATGACAAAATAACATTTCGACCTAACAATCAAGCACGAACTTTAAGCGAAAGGGAATTTGCCACTCCTGTCATACACAGAACACAGCCCACCTCCACCAACTGCACTTGATGAATGAGGTTCCTCTATTTGTTAAACCGACATTCGCCATTGACATACTGTGAGTGGCCACTTGAAGTTTATATGAATGCAAGGCTTTGCCAGAGGAAGAAAGCAACAAGTATACATTGTTAAAATAGGTGAATCCCTCCAAATTTTATACCAGCTAAACCATTACATTAATAGGAATATCTCTTATGAAGATTATCATTCATCCCTTCGTGGTTTGCGAAATACCACACATAAAACAGAGGTTGGGAGTTACTTGCTGTTGTGAAGTACGGGGTTGGCAGAAGGTCAGTATCATACCTCGCCTTACGCTTGAAAACTCATGTCCAAGCAGTGCGTTTTTTGAAAAGAAGTTTTGGCCGAAATGAAGCACCCACCAGACCTGTACGCAAGTTTGTGCAAAAAGTTCCTGAGACTGGTATGCTAGTGGACAACACTCATGTGCGCATAGACGAGAATGTGGCTACTGTATCCGAGAGTCAATTCACGAACATCAACTCGCCATGGATCTCAACAACTCAACATTTCATGCCCTAGCCTGAAAATAAATCTGCATAAAGATCTCGGATTATTCGCTAACAATTGAAGGCGCACGACCAACCGCTTGAACAACGGTGTATTCAATAAATAATGGAAATGTTTGATCTTACTAATAATGCCAAAATACATGGGAAACATTTAAGTTTGTTCATTTTGTTGCATTTTTAAAAAGAAACTTCTATTTGGCCCACCCTTTGTTTATGTGTTTATATTGACAAATTCTTATACAAACTTGACTTTAAAAGCATCGCGTTTTCGAACGCAAAAATGTCTAGGATCATGTATGTACATATTCTGACTTTCGGTACAAAATACTATATACTATTAGAGTCTCTAGAATTAATATACTAGACCTCGGAAAGGATCACCTTGCAAGATCGGTAAACGTTGAGGAAAACCAGGTTTTACCCGAACCCTGGGGTATTTGAGAGATGGTTTGGAGACTGTGTACATAGCACCAGAGGTATTCTTGTTTCTGGACTCAAAGTTATCTGTCTGACTCACTAAACGTTCTCATAATATAATTATGATGCAAGAAGAGCCGATAACTGCAAGATGCAGAAATTATTTTGCAAACTACATATTTCCGCTCAAGAGGGATCTAAGACCAATTAATTAATTTCACCAATAATGCATCATAACCAATCCAACATGTTTGAAAATCAAAAAATTTGTAACAGGCTTTGCATTTTACTGTTCCTCAAGGTACACTTGTCAACATCATAGGTATATGCGAAATTTGCGAAGTCGCCTTTGATAGAGTGCTTGTTAAGAAAAAAGTTTACAAATTAAAAATGCTCTGTTTTGGTAGATCTAACAGCAAGTAATTCGTGTTGAAAAATTTAAATAACTTTCCTTTTTTTAAAGCGTTTAAGGGTTTATTGAGACCCTAACAATATTTATTACAGTAAGAGGAATGTAAAAATTAAGGAGGGAGAGAAAGGAGGTGTCGATGAACATTGGTTTTGAAAGTTTACAAATTGAAATTGTTTTCTTTCGCTATTTTAATTAGCCAACTTCAAAGCCAGTGCCGGTTAAATTTATCCAGAATAAGGGATATGAATGAAAACTATGTACTTCGAGAAGCATTGCTTGTGAAAGAGCGATAAAACAAGGAAAAACATAAGACATTCCGACCGTGCTCAAAAAACGCGAATAATTATTTCTTAGTTCTGTTTTTTAACGTTTGTAACCAAGGCCGTAGCCAGGGGGAGGGGGGGTCACAGGGGTTCGTTAGCACAACAGATCCTGAAACCTATTTTAGGATAATTATAATGATTCGTCTTTTAAATGATTTCTTCATCATCATCATCGGCTCGACAACCGGGTTCCGGTCCTGGCCTCTTTCAACAAGTCTCTCCACCTATCCCGGTCTCTAGCCGACATCATCCAGTTGCGCACCCCAAGACTTCGAGCGTCCTGGTCTACGCTGTCGTCTGCCACAAAGAACTTTCCGAAGAGGTTCGCTCATGCGAGCTAGGTGCCCTGCCCACCGGAGTCTACCGAGTTAATTTTTGTCACGATATCTGCTTCAAGGTAGATTGCGCACAGTTCATGATTGTACCGTCTCCGTAATCGTCCTTCCTCACATATGGGGCCAACAATTCTCCTTAAGACTTTTCTCTCGAACGCAGCTAAGAGGTCGGAGTGCCTGGTTACGAGTGACTCCATCAGGTTATACCCAGGTGGCTTTGTAGATATCTTTACGCGGGAACCTGGTGCTCTCAACGACCATGTTTTTCGATGCTGCCAATTCTATTCTATTCTAAGACTCGAAGTCCATTGTCATTAGTGTTCTCATGCAAACTATGGGTGCCTGCGTAATGCCTGGAATACCGGCTCCCGACCTATTTTTGCGTTCAAATCCTCAAGGATGATTTTAAAATCATATCTTGGACAGGCATTGAGGGCCATCTCGACTTGTTCGTAGTAAGTCTCTTTTTCTTCGTATGAGGACTCCTCCGTAGATCCGTGAACGTTAATGAGGCTGATGTTCGTAAATTTGCCTCGCACGCGAAGGGTGAATAGCCTTTCGCTTATAGCGTTAAAGGCGATGATGGTAGACTTCATTTTTTCACTGACTAGGAAGCCTACCCCGAGCACATGGTATTTTGTATGACAGCTGTAGTATATGTCATATTCTTTCTTCTGTAAAACACCATTCCCTGTCCATCTGATTTCTTGAAGAGTTGTTATGTCAGCTTTATATTTTGACAGGGCATCGGCTAGCTGCTGAGCAGCTCGAACTCTATAGAGCGATCGTACGTTCCATAAGAAGATTCGTAAATCGTTTTTCAGTTTTCGAGGCTTGTTGTCGGTCTCGTAATTCTTTTAGTTTTACGGGACAGGGAATTAACCTGTCGCCAACCTGAGGAACTAGCCTGATCATATTAGCCAAACCTTTTTAAAGGCTTGTTTCTAGCGGCGGCCGCGGAGAGGCTATGATCAAACTTCCATCAGTCCCGAATAGTTGCTACATGTTATTTCCCCTATTCGTCTTATGGCTGAGTCAGCTTAAATGCAATTCGAAAACCATAAGTCTTCTTAGTGCATTCTGATTCCATCAATTCTGGGCAAAATTGAACAAAGTTTTAACGAAGACAGTTTCAAGTTTTATGAAAAAATTTTGGATTGGGACACTTTAAATGCTGAATATATGCTATGGAAAACAAAATGTCATATGTCAAATGAACAGCGGTCAAAAAGTGCAATAGTAGCTTTTGGGGAGTGCAGCAAGGATCTATTTGCTAACATCCACAAGCTTTTAAAATTTTTGGTGACATTACCGGTTTCAACATGCACACCGGAAAGAACGAATTTATATGAAATAAGAAAATTATTTCAATTTTTTAAGCGGAGTGATTGAATTTAATTCAATAGAAAGTTTGAGCGACCTCAACTCCAAAGCGCGTTTCGCCCAGGTACGACAGTGGGCTCATCAGTTAGATGCTGTCGTACCCTTCTAAGACGCAATTATTTTTTTTCGATGTTTGGTGACACTTATAATTTTCACAGCAGTAATATACTGTGAATTTTATTTTTTCTAGGGGAATTTGGTTAAATTCTGACGCCTAGAATGTTAATTGTCCGTGGTCAGACTTATTAAATCAACGAATTTATATGAAATAAGAAAATTATTTCAATTTTTTAAGCGGAGTGATTGAATTTAATTCAATAGAAAGTTTGAGCGACTTAGAAGGGTACGACAGCATCTAACTGATGAGCCCACTGTCGTACCTGGGCGAAACGCGCTTTGGAGTTGAGGTCGCTCAAACTTTCCACCGGAAAGAACATTTTCGGCAATGAAACGTCTGAAAACTTATTTAAGAAATTCTACCGGTGAAGAAAGACTAATAGTCCAGTCATTTTAGGTTTTATCTGCGGAAAAATTCCTAGTGAGCTGAATTTTTGTATACACCTTTATTACGGCATTGTAATGAAGATGTGAAAAATCGACATTGATATCGTGCCGGCTAAAAAAGTTATAGGGGTCAAAAGGTCACAAAAATCAGTTTTTTGCAAATATCTCGCGATCTATTGCTCAGAGGTCAATAAAGGTCATCATAAAAATTGTTTGTCGTGAAATTGTCTACAAAAAATGTCTTATGCGTTTTTCTGTAAAATTAACCGTTTTCGGAGTAGAGCGCGGAGAAAGCGAATATATTATGACGATGCACTCGTTTCCTCACCACCTTCGAGGTAGAATGCAGGGCGCGTTTTTTTTACATGTTTTCCCCCATAGACATAATCCATATCCATGATATGTAATCAGAGGTTTTTTTTATTTACGAGTGAATAATTTTTTATTTGAATACAGAAAAATTAATTTTAGCATATAATTTTTTTTATCATTCATTGTCGATATCTTCAGTTTCTGTGTCATTAACAATTGTATACCGGAATCTTCGATATTAAAAATGGTCTTCAGCTGTGAGCGGTTAACTCGCTGATTCTATTCAGCATTTACACCAGCGATCTAGTAGCTAGTCTAACTCGGACAATTGTGTATGCTGTCGACCTAATAGTTTACAGAACAGCTCCCAAAGTCGAGGTCATCAGAATTCTTTTGCACTGTGACTTCAACAAGATTCAGTGATATTGCGATGATATGGAAGTCAGTTTCAGAAATCTGAATCTATTCTGCTAAGGACTCGATCCATCAGTGTGCCACTTGATGATATTTGTTTCGAGGATCTCAAGATAACTCCCATTGCCGCACTTCTGATGGCCTCGTGTAAAGGGGATAGATAGCGGAGAACCTCTATAGCTGCGGTAGGGCAGGTTCTCATTGCTCCTGTAATACAGATTCACGCGAGCCCTTAGATTTTTTCTAGAGCTTTCCTTGTTCTTGATAATTCGGTTCTCTTGTGCCATGCAAACGACCCATATGTAATGATTGGCCTTACCATCATAGTGTATATCCAGCTAAGGATGTTCGTTTTGCATCTGTATGACTTGCCTGCCAGTCTCTTGCAAATCATTAGGGCTTTCGTGGCTTTCCCGACTATAGCTTTTAAGTGTTTGTTCAAAAGGAGTCTACTATCTGGTAGAATTCCTAGATATTTTACCCCTCTCTGCGTTTCAATCACTTCACCAGCTAGATGGGCTAGGTTTCATATGTGGCAGAAGTTATTCCTTGTTAATGGTCTGATTGTCGTCTTGGAGGGGTTTATTGATAATCCTACAGATAGACACCATTTCCGTGTAATTTTTAGTCCTCTTTGGATTATCTACGGCTATGATAGCAACATCATCAGCAAATCCATAGGAGAATATACCTTGGGAGGTAAGATTTTCTAACAATTCATCCACTACAAGACTCTTCAACAAGGGTGATAATACACCACCCTGAGGACAGCCTATTGTTGTGATTACTTTTTCTCACATTTTGTCCTTTTTGTGACAGTATTTTTAGTGCCTAACATTTCCATCTAGTTATGTGGATGGGTACGCATTTCCTAACAAAAGTTGTGCCTACAGCCTCGTGGGATGTGTTGTCGAAGGCTCCCTCTATGTCTAAGAACGCATCTAATATTCTATCTTTTTTCTATATTTTGGGAATAAATATTAGCTTTTCTGTTCTCCATATAATTGGTATATACCCAAACGCAATGCTACTACGAAGAATATTAGTGAAGAATATTGTTAATGACACAGAAACTGAAGATATCGACAATGAATGATAAAAAAATTATATACTAAAGTAAATTTTTCTGTATTTTTCTGTATTCAAATAAAAAATTATTCACTCGTAAATAAAAAAAACCTCTGATTACATATCATGGATTATGTCTACGGGGGAAAACATGTAAAAAAAACGCGCCCTGCATTCTACCTCGAAGGTGGTGAGGAAACGAGTGCATCGTCATAATATATTCGCTTTCTCAGCGCTCTACTTCGAAAACGGTTAATTTTACAGAAAAACGCATAAGACATTTTTTGTAGACAATTTCACGACAAACAATTTTTATGATGACCTTTATTGACCTCTGAGCAATAGATCGCGAGATATTTGCGAAAAACTGATTTTTGTGACCTTTTGACCTCTATAACTTTTTTAGCCGGCACGATATCAATGTCGATTTTTCACATCTTCATTACAATGCCGTAATAAAGGTGTATACAAAAATTCAGCTCACTAGGAATTTTTCCGCAGATTGGGGTTTATAATGCCTAAAATGACTGGACTATAACAGGATTGGCGTTAATGTCAGTTCATTGACAAATTGAGATTGACACTGAGGAAGTTATCGATGTATTTGCAGCTAAAAAGGCCAGAAAACTGAATATAGTTTTGTAAAAATATGTAATAATACTATTTAATATTGATGTAATATACCTACCTAATAAAAAATAACTTAAATTGGAACTGAATGATTATTTTTTATATAAATAATAGGTACCTTGTCGTAAATTTTTGTGCTGTGGTACCTATTTAACGGAACTATAACGGAAGCATGATATATTCATATGTATATGCATAAACGTACATGCCCAACTGTTGAAAAAAAAAATTGTGTATGATATGGTTGAATTTCGGCTACTCTAGTTTTGATTACTAATTGATGAATTTGGTTTTTCCGAAAAATTACAAAAAAAAATTGTCTGGCTGCGGCCTTGTTTATAACGCTATGATCTGAATTCACAACTCAAAAACTTTATTTTCCACTCGCTAATTCTTTGTCTCCGTGTCAACATGGGTTTTTAAAGGGTAAATCGACTAGCACAAATTTAAGTCTTTTTACCAACTTTTGCTGCAACCAAAAGGAAAATGGAAAGCAAATTGATATTCTATACACAGATTTCATAAAAGCGTTCGACCGTGTCCATCATGGTCTTATTTTACAGAAGTTTTTAAAATGGTTGAGATCATATTTAACAGGGAGAAAACAAATAGTTAAAATTGAAAATTGTTTATCAAACCCTATTAATGTTATCTCGGGCCTCCCATAAGGAAGTCACTTGGGACCACTGTTATTTATCATTTTTATCAACAATTTACCTTCTGTCTTGAAATTTTGTAGTTGTTTAATGTACGCAGACGATGTCAAAGTGTTTTTTCCAATTTCTTCGATTGAGAATAGTTTTCTCATACAGGAAGACATAAACAATTTTTTAAATTGGTGTAATTATAACCATGTTCAACTTGAACATGGTTGTTCAACTAAACAATGCAAAATGTAAAATTTTAAGTATAGCAAGATCCACGTCAGTCATAAATGTTGATTATTGTTTTAATGATTACAAAATTCTTACAGTAGACTGTTTCAAAGATCTAGGAGTTTATATTGATTCAAGAATGGATTTTCGGCCACATATTGATTACGTTGTTTCTAAGGGAAATTCATTACTAGGCTTTCTGAAACGAAATTCAAATGATTTCTAAGATGTATAATGTATATACACTAAAAACTTTATTTATGTCTCAAGTCCTTCCAATTTTGGAATATTGTTGTGTAATCTGGTCACCATGCTATGAAAATAGCATAAATCGGATTGAAAAAATTCAAAAAAGATTCACGAGATTTGCTTTAAGAAAATGTACCTACCTATAATTCGAGATGTATACTGATTGACATGAAACCGCTTAAAGGCCGGAGGCAAATTCAATGCGTTCTATTTATAAAAGATATTTTAGATAATAAAATAACTTCTATCGACCTTCTTTCTCTAATTCCTTTTTATGTGCCCAGTCGATCGTTACGTAGTAAAAACGTTTATTTTACGTTCCTCATCATAGGACAAATTACGGATTGAATGAACCGATAGCACGCTCTTTAAAATTATTCAATGAAATGTGCAGTAATATTGATGTTTCTGTTAGTAGAGATGTCTTCAAAAAATTGTTAAACCATTGTATTTGATTATGTATTATTTGTCAAATTAAATACATCTATGTACGAGTATATAATTGTAAGGTATTTTTTTATTATTATGTAAAATGTAAGATAATTTTTTATGTTTGTAATCAGCAGATCTTGAATCAATTGATGGAAATAAATAAATAAATTCTATCCAGTAAATAAAGAAAAGTTTGTACAGCACCTATTCAAGGGACGTATAAACGCCTTATAAATTCAAGTCTGATCAGAAGGGATGCAAAGTTTCTTACACCGATATAGAAATCCTAAGCATTACGCAGTGTTTCTTGGCGATCTCAAGAATATGGTCACTCCAATGAAGATCGTCGTAGGAAATCTTTCAATAAGTTTATTAATGTGACAAATTGGACATTTCATGTTTCGAATTAGAGTCTGATATGTGAGAAGAGATAATAAACGATTCTTTCCACTCACTGAAAAATTCTCATATAGAAATTTAGCTGATTAAAAACTGTATACTCGTATTAGGAAGAATCAGTGAATACTTTGAATCTTTACGGCTACGCTACATCAAGCTATATTCTCAAAAACTTGACCGATTTGATTAAAATTTCATAAAGAGTATCGCAGATGAAGAATTAAAAAGTGTAGCTGCATACGATAACTAAGGTTTTGCCAGACTTTATCAAAAACGACTCTAAGAATTTTGATTAAACTTCCTTCTGTGATATCCTAAGTGAGAGTAATAAAACCGCATTTTTGGTTTGTGGCGAAAAATGCACATAATGCAAATTGTATTTTTGGGGTTTTTTGAGGAAATTTCCTTAGATTTAGATTTAAGGAGTTTTTATTAGGCCTTCAACTCAAAAGGTTTTCAGGCCCTTATTCTTTTATATACAAAATACATACATATAACTTATAAAATAATATTTCATAGTTAATAATTTTTTTTTTTTTTTTGTTTAGGTTAATATAAAGGAACATACTGCATAAATTCAACTTAATTATGAAAGTGTATTCATATTTATTTTGAGCAAAAAAAAATTTAATGAAATTATAATATTTTAGTTCCATAAATTGGGTTGTTTAAAAAAATGTTTGGTTTAATGTAAGAAAACAATAAATTATTATAACAATTGAAATTCATATAAATTTGTAGGGGTAATGTTAATAATATAATACATAACTATAATATTTAAAAGATATATATGTATATAAATGTAAATGTGTCTTATGTCTTTATATTTTTTCATATAGCTTAATTGATTTCACAGAATTTAAAACGTTATTAATATCATGACTGTTATCAGAACCGATAATATCGAAATTGTTTATTTTATGCAGTTTTCTTGAATTAATGTAGTTTGGACAATCCGAAAAAATGTGTTTAATAGAGAGTAAGTTACCACATAAACAATCTATTGGATCAGATTTTTCAATTAAAAACTTATGGGTAAGGTTGGTGTGCCCTATTCTTAATCTTGTCAAAACGATTGAATCTTTTCTCTTTAAATAATCAATACTAGATCATTCTCCAATTGTCCCTTTTAGAGATCGAAGTTTATTTGAAAGTGGTACCTGTTCCCATTTGTCTTTCCATTTATCGTTCACAGTAAATTTTATTCTCTCCTTTAAATCTTTATAGAAGAAAAGAAAAGATTTATCATGTTGTTGAAGAATTGAATTTTTGGCTAGTTCATCGGCTCTTTGGTTAAATCCAATACCCATATGACTGGGAATCCAAAATAGTACAAAGTTTTTGGGAGATTGGTAAATAAGTTCTTTTATTTTGTAAGCAATTGGGTAACTGCTATACATTTTCTTTAAAATTTGAACAGAACTCAAGGAATCTGTACAAATTAAAAAGTTCAAATGGTTGGTTGCATTTGCGTAATCTATAGCTTTTTGAATCGCATACAGTTCCGCTGTACAGATATTAGAAATGTCTCAGACTTTAATACGGAACCGTCTGTAAATATTTGTTCAAAACCAGGATATATAGAAGAGCATTTTTCACGAAAATAGGAAATAAATTGTTGAGGGTGAGTTTCTTGTTTTTTGAATTTTGAAAGGGATGTGTCTATTTTGAAGGAATTTGAAAGCCAAGGGGGAGAAATCTGAATTTTTTGTTTATTGAAAATAATATTTTGAGTAAAATTTTGTTGAAAGGTAGATTTAAGTCGAATATATGCTGGCTGGTAATTAAATGCTCGGGTCTTAAGTTTAGAATAGATTCGTTCGTTTAAAACTTTGCTAGACAAAGGATGTGAATTAAAAGAGCATATTTTAGTATAAGCAGATAATTCTTGCTCTTGTCTCCTATATTCTAATGGGTGCTGTCCTGCATCTATCATTATACTTTCAACTGGACTGGTTCGAAAAGCTCCTGTGCTTATTCTTACACCGGCATTATGAACAGAGTCAAGTGATTTCAGCAATGATTTTCTTGCAGAAAGGTAAATAATGCTGCCGTAATCTATGATTGGTAGAACTATCATATTATGTATCCTGAGTAAAAGTTTTCTATCAGATCCATAATCTGTGTTTGCCAGAAGTTTCAAAAGATTTAGATTTTTAGATGCCTTTGCTTTAATTCCTTTTATGTGTTCGGTCCATTTTAGCTTTTTATCAAAAGTCATTCCTAGGAATTTATAGGTATCGACAAACTTTAACTTATATTCATTAAGAAACAAATCAGGAGGAATTATAATATTTCTTTTTCGGGAAAAGAGCATGGCTACAGTTTTTTCTTCAGAAAAACTAAAACCTTTAAAATCGCACCAGTCTATTAGTTTGTTTAGGGATGTTTGCAATTTCATTTGCAATGTATTAATGTTATTAGAGGCGCCAAAAACCACTAAGTCATCTGCATACATGGCCAGTCTTATAGGTTCTTTTACTAGCGAAAGGATACTATTAACAGCAATTAGAAACAAAGTTACGCTTATAACCGAACCTTGAGGTATGCCGTTTTCGAGAGTATTTTGTGCTGCAAACGTATCACCTATAACTACCTGAAAGGATCTTTCTGTAAGAAAATTATTAATAAAATTAACTATGTTCCCTTTTAGTCCCAATTTTAATAGCTCTTCGACTACATTTCTTCTCCATACTGTATCATAAGCTTTTTTCATATCAAAGAAAACAGCTATGAAAAATTTCCTAGCAGAGAAAGCTTCCATAATTTCAGATTCTAAATACAGAAGGTTGTCAACAGTACTTCTATGCTTACGGAATCCAGATTGAAAGTTATTAATTAAATAATTACTTTCAAGGAACCACTGAAGCCTTTTATTTATAATTCTCTCCATAACTTTGCAAAGGCAATTAGTTAAGGAAATAGGCCGGTAATTATTTGTATTAAGAGGATCTTTTCCCACCTTAAGAATGGGTATTAGCAAAGCTTGTCTCCACATTTTTGGAAAGGTGCCGGTACAAAAAATTTTATTGTAAAAATTAAGTAAACAGGATAGATCAGAAATCTTAATATTTCTTATCATGTCGTGATGAATCATATCAGGTCCTGCAGATGACCCCTTGCATTCATAAATAGCGTTCTGAAGCTCTTGAAAAGTAAAGGGGTGGTTACAAAAATCTGTCTGGTTTGATGGAATACTGAGCCTGGTTGATTCTACAACTGTTTTATGGGTTTGAAATTTCGAGTTGTAATTTTGTGAGCTAGATGTTTTTGAAAATATTTTGGAAAATTCTTCTACAATATCTGTCTTATTTGTAAGTAAATGATTGTTCGATAAAATTGATGTAATATTTGTACTTTTAGTTTTTCCGTTTAAATTTCTTATTTTTCTAAAAACTTCCGACGATGTTGTTCGACTAGATATTGTACCTATATATTCCTCCCAAGACTTTTTTTTATAGATACGGATCATTTTTCTTACTTTATATTTAGCTGAGATAAAATTCCCGAAATCAGTTAATCTAAGTGTTCTATTGTATATTTTAAGAAGTTTCTTTCTGTTTTTTAAAAGGGTTTTGATTTCATTATTCCACCAAGGGACTTTCTTATTTATGAAACTATAAGAAGGTGTTATTGGGATAGACCTTTTAGCTGCTTCGAGGATTCTAGTACGTATAAAATTTTCATGTTGGTCAATGTCTTCAAACTCAATATTTTGTGAATTCAATGACAAACTTTCTCGAAAAACGTTCCAGTCTGCTTTGTTAACTAAAAATTGCTTACGTTTTGAATTTTGGTTGTTGCTACGTAAGATAGGGATAATAATAGGGAAATGATCGCTACTATGCAAATCATTACAAACAAACCAGTCGAAATAGTTTTCTAATGTAGGTGATACAATTGTTAAGTCGATACAAGTATATGTTTTATAAGCTAGACTGAAATGTGTCGAATCACCATTATTCAATAGATTTAATTGGTACTTATTTATGATATCTTCTAAAATTTTTCCTCTTTTGTCAATTTTATCAGAACCCCATAAAAAATTGTGGGAATTAAAGTCCCCCAAAAACAAAAAGGGACAATCAAATTGGTCAATAATATTTTCAATATCAGAATTCGTAATATTTTCAGAACCAGGCAAATATATGCTGCAAACAATGAATTTTCTGGGAAAAAACATTCGTATTGCAACGGCTTGAAGGTTTGTTTGCAAAATTAATTCTTCACAACAAAAAGAATCATTCACTAATAGGGCAACACCACCATATGAAATTGTATTTGACTGAACATTTGTAACAAATATTTTGTAGTTTTTAAGTTTTGGAGTGTGTTCAAATTTAAATTTAGTTTCTTGAATACTACATAATAAAGGTTTGTATTTACTTGTTAGAAGTTGGAATTCATTGAAATGACTATAGAAGCCATCACAATTCCATTGAATTATATTTAAGTTACTCATAATAGCTCTGATTCGGAGTGTAAGTCACTAGATAGACTGTTATTATCGTTTATATTATATTTTTTGTTCTTATTTTTAATATTACGTTTTGCTCTATTTGAAAGTTTTGTAGAAAAAATTTGCAGTGTACCTTTCTCTGTCGTTATTATTTTTTTTGGAGGTGGATCAATTGAATTCTCATCCGAAGACTTTATCGCACGCTTTACGGGTGTTGGAGGGTTAGTACAAATGTCCATGGAAGTTGCCTGTTGTATAACTGATTCATTTTCTTGTGATGTCATTAATTGTTGTCGGTTGGAATCTTTCTCTTCGGGGCTTGGTTGTTTGTTTTCTATATGTAGAGTTGAAACTACCTCCGATGAACGGGACAGCATAAGTGGGTTTCTCTCACGATACCGTTTGATCGCTTCTCTCATATCAACTTTCTCAAGAACTTTTATGCTCTGTATTTCTTTCTCCTTTTTAAATACTGGGCATAAACTTGAGAATGTGTTATGACAGCCAAGACAGTTACAGCATTTACTTGGTTTTTTGCACGTCTCTTCGTTGTCGGCAAGGTGAAATTTTTCACCGCAGTTAGAACACGATTTGGTAGCTTTGCAAAGTACCGCAATATGTCCAAAGCGCAAACAGTTCATACATCTTAGCGGTAAAGGGATATATGGTCTTACTTTTACTCTTGAATAACCAATATTTATTGTATCCGGAATATTGGACGTAGAGAAAATCATAATGTATAAATTACTGTCTTCTAAAGCACCTGTAGATTTATTTTTTAACTTCATTCGTTTTATATCAATAACATTCTGATCACTCAAATTTTCTAGGGTGTATTCTTTTTCCATGTAGTTAAAATCGGAGCAATAAACTACACCCTTAGCGTTGTTAAGAGTAGGATGTTCAGAGATTTTAATGTTTATATTTGAATCTAAGTTTCTAAGTTTTATAAGTTTATTTGCTTGTTCACTATTTTTAGTATTTATGAGAACAGTTCCATTTTTTATTTTGGCGCACTTAAGAACAGCACCGCAAACAAGAGAAATAACTTTTTTTAACAAGAATGGCGACACTTTTTCCATATTCATGTTTTGATCACATCTTTCCATAACAAGAAATTTTGGACCTGGTGAATCTTTTAATAATTTTCTCTTCTGATCGAAAAAAAGTTTATTAGTTAGCACGTGAGACTGCAACGGTTCACCCATTATGAGCAAAACAAAAACACTTACTGTTCGGAGCACTTTTATTTACCTCTTAACTCGTTGAGAGCAACAAACAGACTGGAAATTTCCTTATTATTGGATCATTCCGGTATATTTTGTCAATAGCTCGACCAATTTTGTTGTAATTCTGCACAAAGTGGTACAACCAAAGCTTCATTTATAAAACAAAATACTTATGTAATATATGATCCATGTTTATATAGGATGAATTCAGAGGATTTTAGCAGATTCAGGCTGTTTGTTAAAGTTTAAGATCAGTAGTACTTTACTATTACTAATATATTAAAACCCGCTTAAAGCCACTTGACAATGGCTTTCAAAAAATATTAATATAAATGCAACTTTTCAGTCTAAGGTTACTTTACAAAAAAAAAATGTCCAACGTCCATTTTACGGTAGAAATGTTGGCTCTTCACAGTCGACTATTCCACATTTGATGCAAAAATTTGAGAATGCTAGATCGGCCAAGAAAATCACCACACCATTAAAGTGTACAGTAGAACCCGAGGCAGTCGATTCGCAATCAGTGGTACCACTTTACTTCAATTGAAGTAGATCTACTTCTTTTTTTTTAAATATTTAAAATCTACTTCCTACTTCGCACCATCAGCAAAATACTGAAATCTACTTCATTTTAAAAATCTCTGTTTCAACCTATGTATGACTTCAATTTTACAAAATGAAGCTCAAATCTACTTCTTTTTCTCTATTTCACTCAAAGTAGTCCTATGTAACCCCATAATTACAATAAAATAAAAGAACGTCAATACAGTACAAATACAGAAATAAGTAATCTTATACGAAATTTCTTTAAAATTATGTAAAAGAAATGTATTGACAATTTTAAATATTTAATAATATTCATTTAAGGAAAAAAAATTGTATACATTGTTTTTTCTAAAAGCAAGTAAAAAGTCATTTTGAAATCTACTTCAATTTTTCTTAATTTACTTCACTTTTTTTTCAAATCTACTTCGACTTTTTTTCTGGAAGTGGTAACGCTGTTCCCAATGTGCATAAGAACTCGTCATTTTGCAGATTTCAACTTGGCGAATTTTTTGTCGGGACAAGGAACTACACCCGTACACAATTTTGGGACGACGAAGACGGCGTCATTGGTGCGTACATTTTCAAAAACAACTTTGTTCGTTGGCGAGCGCTACAGAACGATGATTACCAATTTCTTATGGCCGAAATTGAACCAAATGGACCTAGATGACATGTTGTTAAAGCAGGGTTGCGCTACGTGCCACACAGCGGACATCATGATTGACCATCTGCTAGTTTTATTCCATTTCAACATCTACTCGCTCATATTGAAACAAAAAAAAATTACTTTCTCTAAAGTTTTTCACTCCCTTAATTCAAATCGAACCTCAGATTTCCGGCATCATGTAAATTTAAAGACATGTTCTTATGTAATTAAGAGTTTACTAAGTGTTACGTAATGAAAGAATTTGTCCCCAAAAGATTCTTTACGCTACTCATATCTGAAGCAACTTACATATTTTTCCCTTCAAAATTTAATTTGAATTGTTCAAATTCCACTCTAGGAAATCCTTAGTTGAAGTATGAGTTTCCCATTTTAAGTAGCTACATACGAGTTCATAAGTACATATCGTAGCTAAGCCAAAACTTGTTACTTTCCGGCTTCTGAAACGGATCAGTTTTTTTTTTTTGCAGAAAAATTGTTTCGTTCAATAAAGCAATCGGGAAAACAGTTTTTCTTAACATTAAATAAGAATATCTGGTAAAAACTTGAGAACTGATTCGAATTTCCGGCAACAAAATCATTATGAAAAGTATATAAAATATTGTGTTGTCAAGTGACATTTATCAGTATGGCGGAATTCAGCTATACTTTGTTTACTTTCTATTTTTGGAAACTACACTGAACCAAAAAGGTACATAGTAATAATGAAAAAATGCACTGAAAAGATGTAAAAATACATTCTTTTTGCACCAGTGTAAGCATTCATTGAGATAATGTATTCCTGATCATGGACGTATGAATGCAATCATAGACGAATGAACAAATCATAAAACCTATGATTGATACATAAAACTCATTTTCCCTACAAAAAAAAAAAAATCCGAAGATGTATGTACATTTTCATACCTATTTGAAGAATTAGTCATGTGATTTATGAATTTCTGACATAGAATTTTATGTTACCATTCATATTTTTAATGTAATAGTACAACAAAATTTTCTTATTTTTGTGACAACAATGTAATCGTTCAAAAAACTAATGAATTCATTCATATTTAAAATGAATTTGTACACGGGATTTATGATTTCTTTCATACAATTAATGTACGAGTGCATTAAAATTATGAAAATTTTTAACAGTTATGAAAATTTTCATAAAATCTATGAATGAGTTCATGGGATATACAATTTCTTGCATAAAATGTATGTAAACATTCATTTTTTGTATGTATGAGTACATTGAAATTATGAAATTTGTGCTAGAGTGATGAAAACGTTCATAAAATCTATGAATGGATACATATTTTATATGAATGTGTTCATGGAATTTATGACTTCGTTCATAAAATTAATGTAACCATTCATATTTTTAATGTATTTTTATGAAAATTTTCATAAAATCTATGAATGAGTTCATGGGATATACAATTTCTTGCATAAAATGTATGTAAACATTCATTTTTTTTATGTATGAGTACATTGAAATTATGAAATTTGTGCTAGAGTGATGAAAACGTTCATAAAATCTATGAATGGATTCATATTTTATATGAATGTGTTCATGGAATTTATGACTTCGTTCATAAAATTAATGTAACCATTCATAGTTTTAATGTATTTTTATGAAAATTTTCATAAAATGTATGAATGAGTTCATGGGATATACAATTTCTTGCATAAAATGTATGTAAACATTCATTTTTTTTATGTATGAGTACATTGAAATTATGAAATTTGTGCTAGAGTAATGAAAACGTTCATAAAATCTATGAATGGATTCATATTTTATATGAATGTGTTCATGGAATTTATGACTTCGTTCATAAAATTAATGTAACCATTCATATTTTTAATGTATTTTTATGAAAATTTTCATAAAATCTATGAATGAGTTCATGGGATATACAATTTCTTGCATAAAATGTATGTAAACATTCATTTTTTTTATGTATGAGTACATTGAAATTATGAAATTTGTGCTACAGTAATAAAAACGTTCATAAAACCTATGAATGGATTCATATTTTATATGAATGTGTTCATGGAATTTATGACTTCGTTCATAAAATTAATGTAACCATTCATATTTTTATGAATATTTTCATAAAATCTATGAATGAGTTCATGGGATATACAATTTCTTGCATAAAATGTATGTAAACATTCATTTTTTTTATGTATGAGTACATTGAAATTATGAAATTTGTGCTACAGTAATGAAAACGTTCATAAAATCTATGAATGAATTCATATTTTATATGAATGTGTTCATGGAATTTATGACTTCGTTCATAAAATTAATGTAACCATTCATATTTTTATGAAAATTTTCATAAAATCTATGAATGAGTTCATTGGATATACAATTTCTTGCATAAAATGTATGTAAACATTCATTTTTTTTATGTATGAGTACATTGAAATTATGAAATTTGTGCTAGAGTAATGAAAACGTTCATAAAATCTATGAATGGATTCATATTTTATGTGAATGTATTCATGGGATTTATGATTCATTTCATTGAATTTATGTAACCATTCCTATCTTGTATGTAAGAGTACATTAAATGTACGTAATTTTTCATACAGCAGTGAAAATTTTCATAAAATCTATAAATTCATTCTTATTTTAGGTGAATGTGTTCATGGGACATATTATTTCTTAGAATGTATGTATATCCATTTTTATATGAATGGAATCACTCATTTAATGAAAAATACATAAATCATACAAAAATATTCATTATCAATATGAATAGTTGTGTATAGTTTATGATAATTTTCAAAGATAAATGAAAAAGTACATATAAATAGATACATTTATTCTACGAAAAATACATACATAACATAAAAACATTCATAGTCAATATAAATGGATTCATAGATTCAATAAACATTTTAAATGCTTAATGAAAAAATATATAGGCTAAATTTATACATTTATTCTAATTAAAAAAAATAATCACCATAGAACATTCAAAAACTATATGAATAAATTTATTGATTTTATGAGTTTTTATGTAGCTTACCTATATGAACTTTTAAGTTATATATGAAACTCTTTTCATTCATGTATATTTTGAATATAATTCCTGGCCTTTCTTCTGGTAAGTTGTCTGAAAATCATAAATCTTTCATTAAAAACAGTACTTTTTTTAATTAATTTAAAAAATTTTATTATTACAAAGAACAATTATACAAAATAACATTAATTTTTATTTAATTTTTTAATGCTTCCATAAGAACGAACATTTTAGGAGAGGTACATTTGTTATTTTTCATATCATAAAAATTGTTTTGTATAAATGCCCAAATTTGGGAACAAGCTTCGGGATATTCTAAGTTGAATACATGGAATGTTTTGAAGCAAATATCAATAGCCCTTAAAAAGCTTTTAAAAACGAATTTAACTCCGTCTAAATATACATAAAAATTAGTAACATTTTTAAAATTTTCGTCTCCTAACCCAAGAATGAATGGCTGAATACTTTCTCCTTTGTTAATTAAAAATTGTATTTGGCTGTCAATTTCTTGAATTGAGCTGCCAATAAAAAAGAATGTCTGCTGGGAAGTGGTTATTGAAAATTTAACCATACTTTTCTTTCCAGTATTATCTTTTTTGATGGCCTTTTGTGTCGGCACTAGAAACGCGTGCAAACACCACATCAGCTTAACAGCTGATATATCTGTAATTAAAAATAAAAATAATCAATAATAATTAGTGTTTTTTTATATAATATTTTATACAAATGCTGTAAAACCGCGTATTCAAGAAAATAAAGCTTTTTAAAATAAGATTATTTTAAGTGATATTGTTTCTCTAATTTTATTTATTTAAGTAATACAATTATAATTATGTAATAGTAAAATGAAAAAAAATTATGTACCACTGTTAATATCAGCTTCTTCAATCGTTTGCAGCATTTCTCTAATTTTCTTGTCTTTAATTCGGTTTTCAGTCAAAAGAAAATCCTTCAGTTTTTTGGCTTGCACGGGCCATCTTTCCAGAATTCCAGCACGATTCCCGTGCAATACTGTAAAATCCTTGTCAATCTGGTGAAGTAATTGATTTTTTTTAGTTAAATTATTATTTATATTGATGTTTTAATAAAATAATGATGAACAACACACTTAATGAAACAGAATTCAATACATTCATATCAATTCAAACAACTTAATTCAATAAACTAACACCCCTATTACGATTGTCAATTATCAAATTGATAGTTGATAAACCTTGAAAATTGGGTAACAAAACTCAATTTATTAAAAAACTCAATTTATTAAAAAACTAATCAATTTTTTTTTTTAATTTTTCAATTTGCTTGTGTTTCGCAATGGTCTGAATCATTCTCAATGATCAAAACTTGAAACAGTTGGGTTTTTAAACATTGAATTAAAAATTTATCAACTATCAAATTGATAGTTGACAATCATAATAGGGGTGTAAAAGAAAAACACACTAATGAACTAGGTCTCATATATAATGAAAGTTGGTTTGAAAACAAAACTAACGTAGAGTTTCCGATAGAAAGTAAATGGTTACTCTCTTTGGGGAAAAAATTCGCGCTTCCAATAACCACTAATAATTTCTCACCTATTCACGTAGTAGCTGAAATAGAACAATATATTCCAACAATAGAAGACAGTAAACAAAAAGAGATTGCCAGATCAAAATTTTCAAACAGAATTATAAATTACAAAAGAAAAATTAAAAATACACAAAGAGAGAAAAATTTATCCTAAAAACTTTAACAATATCAAAAAATATCATCAACAAACATAAAAATGACATTATCATCACAAACGCAGATAAAGGCAATAAAACAGTTATACTTTACAAACAAGATTACAACCATAAAATGAACCTACTTCTTAAAGATGAAAACAAATATAAAACGATGAGGAATGACCCCACAACTTACTTACAGAATACCAATAATGAAATAGTAAATGGATTATTTAAGCAAAAATTCATTGATGCCAAACAAAAAGAACAACTTTCCTGCTCCGTTGCTTCAGCTCCTGTTCTTTATGGACTCCCAAAAATCCACAAAGAAAACATTCCACTATGACCAATAGCAGCATCAACTAATGTACCATGCTACAAACTATCCAAACATATTGGTCAAATCCTCAAAACCGTGATATCTGAAGAATACAATGTAAAAAACTCGTTCACTCTGAAAAACAAAATCAAAGACGTAGCATTGGATGATGAAGATATCTTAGTATCGTTTGACGTAGTTTCATTATTTACAAATATACCGAGATACACAGCTATAAAAATAATAATGAAGACTGAAAACACATACAAACATACCTAAAAATCAGTTCCTGAAAATTCTTCAATTCTGCTCAACAGACAACAATTATTTCAAATATGTAAACAAACTATACAGTCAAACGTTCGGCATGCCAATTGGAAACCCTTTATCCCCAACAATTGCGGACATTGTACTTGACCACCTACTAGATGAAAAAATAGACAAGTTGAAGAAATCTAACACAAAAATCAAATTTATAGCTAAATATGTTGACGATATGGTTGCCATCATTAAAAAGAATGACGCTAAAATAATATTAGAAACACTTAACGAATATCACACAAAACTAAAATTTACAATAGAAATATAAAACAATCACCAGTTACCGTTTCTTGAGGTGAAACTTATAAAAAAAGAAAATAAAATCTCCTTTGACTGGTATAGCAAACCAATTTCATCAGGAAGAATGATAAATTATTTGTCTTCTCAACCAATGAAATACAAGATCAATACTGCAACCAACTTCATTAAAAAAGTATTAGACATCAGCAACAATATATACCACAAAGAAAATATAACTAAAATAAAAACAATTCTACAAATGAACAATTATCCAAACACAATAATTAATAATTTAATTAACAATAAACTTCACCAAATACAAAACTTAAATAAACAACATACAACACAAAAAGTAAAATCTGGCAACGCTAGATTTTTCGCATTAACATACATCCCTCATCTAACTGACAATAATACTCTTAACAAAACAATACCACCACTTGACAGAGAAAAAACTAATTTCGCACATAAAGCCAATAACACCTTAAGTTCAGTTTTTACAAAAACAAAACCACCCACACAAAAAAACAGATCATCACAATGTTTACCAAATACCATGCAAAGGTAATGACGAAAACAAGTGCAACATGGTATTCATAGGCACAACAAAACGTAAGCTTGCAGTGAGATTATCCGAACATGAAGCTGACATAATAAAGAAAAGAACAGTTACAGCACTCTCACAACATATGATAGAAGACCACATCGCAGACTTTGACAATGTTACTATTTTGGACAAGGAAAACCGCACCACCACCCGCTACACACTAGAAAGTCTTCGGATTCAGCAAAAAATAACAACAATGAACTACAAAGAAGACTTGGACAATATCAGCTCGATATATAGTGTTGCCATTAGTAACAATAATAATAATTGATCTGTGATATTAATAGCAAGCAATATTAGACTTAAGTTTTGCTGTCCAATAAGTGTTAATTTATTTATGTGTTGTTTAATTAATGTTAATTTATTCTAATTTATTTATTATTTAAACCATAATGTAAACAAAAATCTCTAAATCCCGAAAACAGTAAGTGCAATAGACCGAAAAATTAGTTTTTCTAAATTTTAATTAACACTGGAGTACACGCGCCCTATTTTTTTACACCAATGCACGCGTGGCCTACTATGGTAGGCCATTTAAAAATGTTAATAATTTTTTATTTTGAAAGCATATAAATGAAACAAATATTTTTACGTAATATTCATTTATTGCCTTAAACATTTAATAACCATAATTTATGAATTTTAGGTTGGAATATAAAAAAACAAACAAATAATTATTTCAATACAAAAAAATAACAAAAATGGCAGTTCAGAGATCAATAGTTCATATTTTTTTTGTTAATTGTTATAAATAAATAAAAAATCAATTTCCGTAGTATCGAAAACACACTACAGCCTGGTGGTCGGGACAAATCCATTTGTGGCAAGTCTTGCACCATTTTTTGGTGGATCTATTTTGGGCCCTGGAACATTCAGCGCATCTGCCAACTCGCCCCATCTTCGGTGTCAGCTCGTGCTGTACCTCTTCAGATTTCCCTAAAAGCACCCTAATTCTAGTGCTTAGTTGCCTAGGAATTGTTTCAATTGATAGCCGGTACGTTTTTTGACCAAATTGTACCATTTGTAGGCTGATGGTCTTCTACCAAACAATTCCGCTAGAGGAATATTATCTGATTCCGAAAAGCCGTCAGAGTCGTCCAATCCAGTTTCAAATGTTTCGACTACTTGAGTTTCCGCCTCACGATCACGAACCAGGTTTTCAAAATCCGGAAACGGTGCAAGTTCTTCTTCTTCACTGTCAATTGGATCATCGAAGACATCATCAGTCTCCATCTCCAAAAGCCATCTCTCCAGGTCTGAATTACTCATGATGAAAAATCTTTATTTTCTAAGAAAACAGAAACAGAAAACAGAACAAAATTGGTACACGTATACTCGCGCGGACTACTTAAGCTTACCTCAATTTTTTACACGTATACTCGCGCGGACTACTATGGTAGACAAGTGACTTTGGCGCTTAATTACAAAACAATGCGTTCGCGAACACGTCAAGCGAGATACTGACCTGTTGACAAATTTAGTTGATGAGGCTTATCTGAACTGACACTACTCTGACATAAAAAACTGTTAAGTTATGAAGAAAACAGTTACTGTGGCCTACTATAGTAGGCCACGCGTGCACTCCAGTGTTAATATTAAGTATCATCTCTTTGTATTTGTATCTAAAGATAATAAATATTAACCCCTGAAGAAGCCAACAAGTAATTGGCTAAACGTAGGGTGAAAAATGAATTAATTTGTATTAATTAACTGCATCCAATAAAACGATCATTAAGCCCAAACAACAATTTTAAAAATTGGTATGTTTAATAGATATCTTCATTATTTTCAAAAACGTTTAAGAATAAATGAAATAAAAATATTAATAAATAGGAATAATAAAAGTAATTATTAGTAAAATAAAACATACTAAGCGATAACCACTTGGCTCCTTGTACTGGGGCCATTCTGTAAAGATAGTATACAGTGAGCTCGCATCCTGCATTTCTTTCATCCTATACTGACTGCATGCTTGCCAACAGCTTTCAAACTCCGCAGCCGACAACTTGTCATATTTGATGGCTCTGATGCATTCCTCGGCATCACCTTCAGGACCTTTTGGGTACAAACATTATACATTATAATATTTTCAGAAAAAAGTTAGAATTCCGATTAAAAGGAAATTCAATTATCTATTATTCGTTATCAACAAAACAAAAATTAAAAGTTATTTAATATACAGTGATCCACAAAAATCTGCGTACAAGGAAGATATTCTTTTAAAAATTGCTGTTCACCATACGCCTTTTTTTGTATTAACGTAAAGATTAATAAATCAACTGCCGCTCACTCAAACTTAACTCTCTATTTGCCATTTTTTGCTTTAAAAACAAAAAAAAAAAAACCAAAGACAATGATTTGCCATACGCGTTTAGAACGATTAAAAATAAACAAACAATCATATTATGCAAAAACAAATTTATCGATACTTAAAGATTGTATAATGCAAGAAATATTCACCTATACGCAGACGTTTGTGGAAGAATTTCAGAGGTTTATTTTGTTGTTATTAATTTCTTCTTGTTATGAATAATTGTTTTAATTTTTTTTTGTTGAAAATAAAAACCTTGTACATTTCTTTATTAAAAAATATTTTTTTTTTAAACAAATCATTTTAAATTTGTGAATAACAGCAGTTTTTAAAAATATTTCTTCCTTGTACGCAGACTTTTGTGGATCACTGTATTTAATACAAAATCTAGGCATCAAAAACTTTAAAGATGAATAACTCAAAACAGCGGTCGGTCGAAATAGAACCCTTTAATTGTCAGACGGTTTTTGTTTTTAACGCTTCAGGTGAATATATGAATGTAATTCCCCTTTTCGTTAATTACTTTCGTAATTTTCAACTTGCATCTAATTTGTTTTCTATTAAAATTTAATTTTTATTATGAATTAAAAATATATATTTACGAATTAAACAACTACCCCGATATCTATATAAAGAACAAATAGTTATTTCTGCTCCCGTGTTTAGAGCAAACACTGCACTGCCCACCGTTGCAAATTGCATAGTTTACTAACAAAATATTTCTTACTTTTAAACACAACTATCTTTTTTGTAGCTTTATTTGAACCTAATCAACTACATTAAATTTTTTCAATAATACTCGAACTCAAAATATAAGGTAAGATACTGATTTTGCTTCTTGGTCTCAATGCTGGGGCCTTACTCTGAATTTTGTTCCGAAAGTGAAAGTATCTAGTTGTTGTTATTTCTCGATTTTGGAGATTATTATTTATTATTACTTTTTGCATTTCGAAACCATATATTTCTATGAGAAAGAAATCAAGAAAAACTTTTTAATAAAAGCAGACAAAACTCTAGAAACTCAACTGTACTTAAATTAAAATTGCTTTTTTTAATAGCGAAGCTGTTTTTGATATTAGATTATATCTCGAAAAATGTATAAGTCCTGTGATTCAGTGTTTGACTTAAAATAGTACATAAAAACGTAAAATTTTGAAAAAAAAATCCATTTGAATACAAAAATTCAATTTTTTTTTCAAGAATTTTTTTTGAGTTTGAAAATAAATTTTTATAAAAGTTTTTGCTCAAGCAACTTGGTTTGAAAAACAAATCAAAGAATAGATTTCTGGCTTTAAGAAAAGTTAAAAAAAAGATATCCTGATTTACCCTAGTGTACCTATAGTACTTTCATTTTGGAATAATTTTAAACGAAAAAATTATTTAAAGAAATTAGATCTACGCATACATTTACCGCCATTTTATTCAGCCCTGAATTAAAACGAACTTTTAATCCAAAAAGATTAATGTTTGGATTATATGAATCTGGATTAAAGTCTAAATCTGTATTAAACGACTGAATAATATGGCGGCTAAAAATAAAGTTTGCAGATAAGTACTTACTAAATTTTATTTTGGGGGATTGTGTTGATTCAATACCAATGTTGGAAGAGTCTTCTGTATCCGGGATTAAAGTACGTTTGATCATGGACCGCATAGAACTTTTGGTATTACAAGCTTTGGTGTAGAGTTTTCCTCTTTTACCTACACGATAATATTCAAGTCTTTCTCCGGGGAAACGGCTAATAATTTCTTCTTCTAATCTATAGCTGGTGCTCAAGGACATGTGATAGTCATTTTCTTGAAAATAATTGCATATTATTGTTATTAGCATTGATCGGTGTTCTTCCAGTAACTTAGAAGTTTGTTCATAGTAATTTGTCACAATTTTTGATTTGTAGTTCTCATTTAAAATTTGAAATAACGATATTGAGAACTCAGTCGTATCTGGTGAATGTATACCTCTTGAAGAAGTTGGTGAAGAGTAGTTTGACTTGGGTAGTTGATAGGCTGGAGATGGTTGAAGTCTTTGATTACGTCCTTCAGGAATAAATTCCCCTTCTTCTTCGTTTTCAAACAATGACAAACTTGAGCGCCATTCTAGTAAACTCTGTTCGAAGACCACCAGATCACCAATTTTTTGATTTTGGAAAAGCATGGCAATATGACGTCGTTTAATTATTTTCAAAACTTCGATGGATATTTTTTCAGCTATAAAATAAGCAAAATAACTAAATGATGTACTGAATTTATGCTTAGAAAAAGGTCTAGATAAGTGTGTCGTTTTCTCTTTTGTGGTCATTTACTATTTCCTTTATTTGTTTTATCATTAGATATTTAATTTTTACTTATTTATTGAACTTTTATTGATCAATTTGGGGACTAAGGTACAAATATTTTTGGGCAGTAAAGCCAAAGGAATAATACAATTTTCAATTAATCTTCAAAATAATAAAGTACGATAACAAAAGAGAATCGAGAAGAATGAGTAAAAAATCTTTCACTTAATTTTATAAATAAATTAGAACGTACATACATTATTTTCAATTATCAATTCATAAATTGATAAAATTAAAATACATATGTATGACATTTTATAATTTCCCGTGATAAAAGTTCTAATCATTATTGAGCTATTGTTTTACTATTCTATACGGGCTTATACAAAAAGTTCATTTACAAAGCAAAATAACAAATGTATTATTTTATCAAGTCTTATATCCAATACCTGAATATTCAGGCCTACGATAAACTGTTGTCTTTTTAGTTGCTATATTGTTTCGTAATGTCGTTTTCGTGTGGAATTAAAAACTTTTGGCTCCTTTTACTCCAAAAGCCTTCGATTGGCTGTTCCGAAAAATATTTACTGTTCTCACTTTTATAGAGGAGTAGGCTCAGAAAACACCAGTCCAAATAAACTCACTTATCAGAATACTTTTCGTAAATACGTTATGAAACCATTTTGTAAAATGGCATTCTGAGATAGTGCGTAAGTAAATTTCGGAAGGCAGAGTTTTCATATTCGATTCAAATCAAAAAGGAGTACAAAAGTTTAAAATAAATTGAAAATCTAAATATAAGGAGTGTAATCGCTACGGAAATATTATTTTTCATACTGACATTAAAATCTTACATGTTAAGAATTCTGTCAAATGTTCTAAATTCCAGGACTTAAGAAGTTGATTGAACGCATCCGTTGTTTCTGATTGCATATCTGAATGTATAATTTCTCTATTTGAACAACTGAAAGTATGGTAGTTTTCTTCCGGGCCAGGTTCTGAATAGTTCTGTATATCTATGATTGACATGTTTTGAATAGAATGTAATGAGGGTCCTCCATACATGGATGGAAGTTGTGAGTACGAAATAGTTGTTTGCAGATTAGGGTCTTTTTCACCCTCTGAAATTGTTGTGTTTTGCATTTTATTGTTTTTCTTAATTTGTTTAGTTAATATTTATAGTACTGTAAGAATGAAAAGATGTTATTCAAATATTAAAAGTTATTATAGTAGATATAGGTTTATCAACAAGTATATTCATTTGTGTGTATTGTGTACTGTAGGTATCATAGTATCATAGTATCATATTTATTACTCTGGTATACCTACTATTATGTTTTCTACGGTGAAAAGTATTCTTTAATGAGTATCATAGTGTTTCCTTCCGCTGTTTTCACTACTGTCGATGGAGGTCCTACTAATTCCTCGAAGTTTAAAATAAAATATTCACCCAACGAAGAAGTATTGATTTCAAATGCCATGTAATGCGGATTATAGTGAACTTCGTTTAATTTTTGGCAAAACAAAACAATTTTATCATAATTCTGCACAAAATTGATTATCACATAAATAATATAATCGTCATATAATTTTGCCACATAAAAGCCAGTTTTATAGTTTATCCCATTGTATTCAGCCCTGCTAAAATATTTCAATTGGTCTGGCTGGACTTCCATCTTCTTGCTTATCAAAGAAGCCAAGCCACATAGTGTTTCGTCTTTTTTCCAGACTATACATTTTTCAATATCAGATGTATGATTTAAGATTTTGTTAGCAAACTTAAGTTGATATTTTTTTGCCAATGTAAGGCATATATTTTTTCTCGAGGTTGTAGCATGTGAATATAATTTAAAACTTTTGTGCTTTGCTTCATACTTAAAACACCAGTATTTTCTTGATGGTCCTGATTTTTGCAAAATTGTTGGATAATGTGTCATTATATGAAACTTTGGTTTCAAATTATCTTGAAAGAGCTGAAGATATTGTTCGTTGTGAGTTTTTATTCTGTGTCTTAATGTTGAAATTGACTCATCTGTCAATTCAAAGCAAAGAACCAAATTAACTATTTCTACAAGGTTTAAAAGATAACTCCAAACCTCATCACTTAATGGCACCAAATCTCCTATCATAAGAGGTAGGAACTGTACAAAAGTAATCATTTCTCTTGCTGACATCCGTAAATGGTGCTTTTTCAAGTGATTTGCATGTATTTCATTGGAAGCATTTCCAATTTCAATTGAACCATATTCAAATGTTGTTTTTCGTTTATTTAATGTTTCTAACGAAAAATATTTTCTTGTTTCAGTGAAGTGAATTATAATATGAGAAAGATCATAGTGACATATCCCCTCAAAAATATCATGCATTGCATCCACGCTGAAATTTTCTACAACATGAAATGAGGGGATAGTATTGAAACAGCATTCACTGACAATACCACTTTCTTTGGGATTTTCCTTCTGTATATCTAAGCTGTAGTTACTTTTATTTCTCATTTTATCTGGCTCTTCAAAGCATACTTTCCTACATTCGTCTTTTTGTAAACGACAAAATCGACAAAATGTTCCAGAAAAAGATTTGTTGAAACCCAGCAACGTATTTAGGCCTAAATTATCACCAAGTATAAGGGCCAAAATAAAATGAACGTGATATACATCACCATTCGGTGTCTTAATATCAATACCATCTTCTTCAAGAATTCTCAACTCATTTATAAGAGGCCGCAAGCATTTATCATTCCCATTCTTTTTTAAGTCTTTTGATTTGATTACCGCTGCTAAATAAATATTTTCCAATTTTGCTTCATTAAGTGGCATGCAAGCAAAGGAATAATAAAAGTTACAGACGGAGTGGACTGATGAATGAGACCCAAGAGGATTATTTATTTCGAATTCGTCTGCATATAAGAAATATGGTATCAGTATTTTGTTTGGATACAATTCAGACTTTGTTTTCCACAATTCTCCCTGCACAAAATTAATGAACCGATCATAAGATTTCAAAAATGTCATATAGTTTAACATATCAAGAAGAAAATTTTCAGCTTGAAATAACATTTTGAATTGTGAACGTAGCGGTAATAATACGCCTTTATCAATAACTTCATCAAGATGCAGCTCTCCAGTACGATGCCTCGTATTTATTTCTCTATTAATTACAAATTCATCGACATCGTCCATGTATCCAAGATTTTTTAGTTTAAGAGTTAAGTGATAATCTGAATTACATTTCTCAAAAGGGTTTTTACAAGCACATATAATACTATTAATTTCATTTAAACTCTCTTCTTTTAGTTTAGACCGAGCAAAGCTGCCAAAAATTTCAAGAATTGGGTCGATTATGAAAACTGAGACACCTTTTTGAATTTGGTAAACATCTTTTCTTGAAAAAGTATCATTTGAGTGTAATGATAAAGACCATTTTAAGGCACTTTCAAAAAGCTTTCCTATAGTAACTTCAGATATAAACTCTTCTTTTGTAAGATTTTGTAAAGATTGTTGTTCCACTAAAATGTTACTCTCGAAACTGTCATTATTATTCTTAGTTAAGTGGGAACTTTTATTCAAATCTTCAACATTTTGTACTGCTTTTTGTTTTTTAACTTCTTTACATTTATCAATTTTGGCATGAAAGCGATCTATATGTCTCTTGTAACTCGAAGATTTCGTAAACAGTAGGGAACATTTTCTTTCGAAGCAACGAAAAGTACTATCGTGACGCATATAATGTTTTTTTTTTAAATGTTGCATAAGAAGACAAAATTGTTCAAACTCTTGTTCGCAAATGAAACAGAACATTTTATAACGAAGATCTAAAACATAATTTTAGAAATATAAGTTGAAACCATCTTTAAAAATTTAAAATACAAATAGTTTAAAGAAATGAAAGAATAAACGCTTCAATCAAAGGTTTTTGTAGTTTATTGATAAAACGTCTCTTCATTTTTTTTTTAAATAAAAAATTTCAAAGAAAATTCATATTGAGACAAAAAACCTATTAAGATTGTCATCGGAGAGGAATAAATTTAAAAGTTTTAAAAAACATAATGCGTCATTCATTTACAAACTGATCGATTTGTTTAGAAAGAATAACTATTCAACAGGATTCGAATCAAAATAGATTCTTTTTGTTAATGAATTCGTCATAAAAGAAAGCTTTTTGGCCAAACATTTGAAAACACAATTGAATCCATGAGTGTATAAGAACCGAACAAGCGCAAAATTGAAAATTCAAGAAGAGATATATAACATTTTATCCCGCAGAAAAATAATTTATTTTTCTATTGAAAAGCACCTCTCATTGCTGAATAATAACAATTTTTTTTATTTAGAAAAATATTTACGCAAAAAAGAAATAATTTTTTAGTTTTGCTTCAATGGCACTTGTTCTCACACTCATCGATTCAATTGTGTTTTCAAATGTTTGGCCAAAATGCTTTCTTTTATGACGAATTCATTAAAAAAAGAATCTATTTTGATTCGAATCAAAATGCTTATATGCTTTCCGACAGCTGATAAAAACGATTCAATTGTGTTTGCATATTTTATAATTTTTTAATTAATTGATCGTCATGTACCCGAAAAGAAATTAATTAAAAAAGGAAATGCATGCACGCATGCCGATTAATTCCTTCAAAAAAGAATCGATACTGTGTAAAATAATTTTTGAGAAATATAGTTTTAACATACGTACGTCCGATAGGCAAAAAATTCTGTTTCGCAGCGACTGCGTCATAAAAGAAAGCATTTTAGCCAAACATTTGAAAACACAATTGAATCCATGAGTGTATAAGAACCGAACAAGCGCAAAATTGAAAATTCAAGAAGAGATATATAACATTTTATCCCGCAGAAAAATAATTTATTTTTCTATTGAAAAGCACCTCTCATTGCTGAATAATAACAATTTTTTTTATTTAGAAAAATATTTACGCAAAAAAGAAATAATTTTTTAGTTTTGCTTCAATGGCACTTGTTCTCACACTCATCGATTCAATTGTGTTTTCAAATGTTTGGCCAAAAAGCTTTCTTTTATGACGAATTCATTAAAAAAAAGAATCTATTTTGATTCGAATCAAGGGTGCAGTATCAAAATGCTTATATGCTTTCCGACAGCTGATAAAAACATTATTATGGAGCATATTAATTAAGATTGTTAAGAAACTCCATAATAGAGCTAGATTTTCAAATTCGTTTACAAAGAGCTGCAATATGTTTTGAAATAGAGCTAGGGCCTTACATTTGACTTTCTCAGAGCTATTTAAGAACATTTAAATAACATTTAGCTGCAACAATGTTACTTGATATGTTCTTGATGAAAATGAAATAAAGAAAAAAAAAATTATGAATTCGTCATAAAAGAAAGCATTTTAGCCAAACATTTGAAAACACAATTGAATCGATGAGTGTAAGAACCGAACAAGCGAAAAATTGAAAATTCAAGAAGAGATATAATATAACATTTTATCCCGCAGAAAAATAATTTATTTTTCTATTGAAAATCACCTCTCATTGCTGAATAATAACAATTTTTTTTATTTAGAAAGATATATACGCAAAAAAGAAATAATTTTTTAGTTTTGCTTCAATGGCACTTGTTCTCACACTCATCGATTCAATTGTGTTTGCATTTTTTATAATTTTTTAATTAATTGATCGTCATGTACCCGAAAAGAAATTAATTAAAAAAGGAAATGCATGCACGCATGCTGATTAATTCCTTCAAAAAAGAATCGATTCTGTGTAAAATAATTTCTGAGAAATAAAGTTTTAACATACGTACATACGTCCGATAGGCAAAAAATTCTGTTTCGCATCGACTGCCTAGGTCAATTTCCTTGGTGTAGCACTTTTCTTTGGTTTCTCGGTGGTTTCTCGGTAGGCACGAGCACGGGAAGCTATGTTCTTGATGAAAATGAAATAAAGAAAAGAAAATTATGAATTCGTCATAAAAGAAAGGATTTTAGCCAAACATTTGAAAACACAATTGAATCGATGAGTGTAAGAACCGAGCAAGCGAAAAATTGAAAATTCATTTTATCCCGCAGAAAAATAATTTATTTTTCTATTGAAAATCACCTCTCATTGCTGAATAATAACAATTTTTTTTATTTAGAAAAATATATACGCAAAAAAGAAATAATTTTTTAGTTTTGCTTCAATGGCACTTGATCTCACACTCATGGATTCAATTGTGTTTGCATGTTTTATAATTTTTTAATTAATTGATCGTCATGTACCCGAAAAGAAATTAATTAAAAAGGAAATGCATGCACGCATGCTGGTGCTGGGATGGAATCGCGTAAGGTGATAGTTGACTATCAATTCGTTGATTGTCGTTTTTGACTATAGCTCTCTATCATATCAATGAAGAATTATAGAGAGAGCGATGGTCAAAACGACAGTCAAAAAATTGATAATCAACTATCACCTTACGCGATTCCACCCATTAATTCCTTCAACAAAGAATCGATTCTGTATAAAATAATTTCTGAGAAATATAGTTTTAACATACGTACATACCTACGTCCGATAGGCAAAAAATTCCGTTTCGCAGCGACTGCGTAGGTCACTTTCCTTGGTGAAACACTTTTCTTTGTTTTCTTGGGTAGGCACGAGCACGGGAAGGTATGTTCTTGATGAAAATGAAATAAATAAAAAAATTATTGTTAATGATTATGCTTAGGAATTATTAAAACATGCGAGCATGCATGATGAATAAATGAATTTAGAAATTATAAAATATGCAAACACAATTATTGCATTATTATTTCCTTCTAAAAAAAAAAACTTGATTCCTTGAGGGAAATCAAGTACAAGTACTATACTTTACATATATGTAGGTATGTATTATAAAATTAAACTTACCTGTTTCCAATTGCGAAATGCAAACTTTAATTTACTTATTTTTTAGAAAACAATTTTTTAAGGCACAACTTTTATTTTAGCAGACGAGACCACGAGACGAGACGCACGGTATCACGGTTATAATTCAACTAAGCAAAACGACGCCGACGCACGTGCAAATAGCCGCGCACGTTCTTTCGTTCAAATAGGAGCGTTCCACGATAAACAGAAAACAATTGAGTTATCCCGTATTTTGTCTCTGTCGTTTTTCTTTCTGTCGGATGCTTGTTGAAGAGTAATCAAAATCAAATCTCAATAGAAGGGCGAATACATTTTTGATGTGGAAATAAATAATGAAAATAATAGTGTAAAATTTTAGTTGAATTAGTACGATGTTGAAGCTATTTTAGTATGAAACTATGTTAAAACAACGATTTTGATCGAATATAGCATCATACATTCTGTACCCTTTTATTAAAGTTAAAATAATCAAATACCTATTTTATTTTTTATTAGTATCGCGCTATTTGCAAACGCCACGAAAGGTGTGTTTACTTTTTATTTGTACGAAATTTCATTGTTTTAAGTGTGTTCGGCAGCAATTTATTAAGAAAAGGTGCATATAATTATATTATATGTTACACAAAATAGCGAACTCATTTTAGGCAATCGTTTAGTTTGTGTCAAAATACAAACTTTTTAGTTGCTTGAACCAAGCAGTTGCGAAACTAAAAGTTGCATGTGCGCGCCTAGCTCAAGGATACGAGAAATAATAACAAAAAACTCTTGGCTTTTTTTTTAAATGAATTTTTCATACAAAATACAATAGTGTGTAAGGCTAGGCGTGCACATTCAATTTTTAGTTGCACAATTGTTTGGTTGCTTATAGAAAACAGATGAACTATTTAGTTGAATGTAATTATAAATACAATTATATGGTTCACAAAATAGCCTTAGGCTAGGCGCGCAAATTCAATTTTTTCGCAACTGCTTGGTTTGAGCAACTAAAAGTTTGATACAAACTAAGCGATTGCCTAAAATGAGTTCCCTATTTTGTGTAACATATAATTATATGCGCCTGCGCGGACATTCAAACAAATAGTTCATCTGTTTTCTACCAACCAAACCGTTATGCAAATAAAAATTGAATGTGCGCGAAATCGTTTAGTTTGTGTCAAAACACAAACTTTTTAATTGCTCGAACCAAGCAGTTGCGAAACTTAAAATTGAAAGTGCGCGCCTAGCCTAAGGATATGAGAAATATTAAAAAAAAAAACTCTTGGCTTTTTTTTTAATGAATTTTTCATACAAAATATGAAAACTTACATGCAGAGCATGTAAGTTTCATATTATGTATCGTGCATGAATTTTTTCATAAAATCAAACACTTAGTGATATGTTACATGTATAGATTCATATTTTTGTATGAATTGGATCATAATCTGGTAAGCCAGACTATAATCAAATTCATAAAATATATGAACCCATTCATGTGTCGTATGGCTCAGCGTTAGATTTTATAAAAAAAGTTCATGTATTTATGATTTGAATCATAATCTGTATGAAACTGTGCATGTTCTGCATGTTATTTCATATTTTGTATGAAAAGTTCATAAAAGAGAAACCCAAAAGACTGTTTTTATGATTTCTCGTATCTTTAAGGCCCCATTCACATGAAATTGGCACAAATAAATAAAAAAATGGAATTTCGTTCATTTTTTTAAATTCTTCGCAAAATATAGACAAAATGGTATAAAAATAAATTATATTTATGGTAAAATGTGTGAAAAAACAAATTGACAAATCGACAAACGTAGAGCCCGATTTTTCAATCCTATTGTATCCAGTTTTTTTTTTAAATAATAATCCTAATAAACCAACGCGAAAAAATTATTCGCGTTAGTTTCGGTGAGCCTTAAATGTATTCGAAAAATGTACCATTGAGCAAAAGTAAAAGTGAACAAGTCTAAATCTCGAAACTCAGTTTACAAAACTCACAAAAACAAAAATATAAATCGCGCGATTTTTCAATGACTTTTTAACTTTTGAAAAGTAAATTTTGAAAAGAAAAATGCAAAAGAGAAACGAAATAAACGAAAATTAAATGAACTTCTGAATTAGTTCTACCTTAAAAGTTGAACTATAATATTCGGAAGCTGTCGAAAGCTAATGTCAAAAACCGACGAACATTAAAAAATTCATATTATGGGCGCATCATATAATTTCTTTGCATTCGCTTATTATTATTCACACAAATAAAAAGCGCCTGATTTTTCAATGACTTTTTTTGCTTCTACAAATTGAATCTGGAAAACAACTGCTTTAAGTAACAGTAAGATATTTCCTACATTTTATTATTAAGCCGCTTTTTCAGAGTAATGGGTCTATCCAATGACCATACTTTGTTTTCTCTTCATCGTGGAACATAGCTTATTTGAACGAAAGAACGTGTTCTTTGCATTCGCTTATTATTAATCACACAAATAGAAAGCGCCTGATTTTTCAATGACTTTTTTTGCTTCTACAAATTGAATCTGGAAAACAACTGCTTTAAGTAACAACAGTAAGATATTTCCTACATTTTATTATTGAGCCGCTTTTTTAGAGTAATGGGTCTATCCAATGACCATACTTTGTTTTCTCTTTATCGTGGAACATAGCTTATTTGAACGAAAGAACGTGCAGTAATTTTTTGCACGCCTGGGTTTCGTTATTTTTTTAATATAAAGGTTCATGATTTCCTGCATAATTTGTATGAAACTTTACATGTTTTACATGTAAGATTTTATACTTTGTATCAAACAAATTATTCGTGCATGAACTTTTTCATAAAATTAAAAACTAAGTCATACGATACATGAATAGATTATTTTGTTTTTACAAATGTGAAAATAATCTGGTAATACAGATTGAACTTGAACGGATAACCCGAGTGGGTTTTTAACACAAGTCAACTTTATGACGGTGTTTTTGGAATTGAAGGGTTGTGCGCCGATTTCTATTTATATGATTTCGTTTCATAAAAACAATGAAAATACATAATCACTTTTATTTTATATGAATTCATTTCATATAAAGAATGATTTCGGTCATAAATTAAGTTTTTATGAAACTTACATTAAAAGAAAAAGCGGAACGAGGTGTGCCAAAAAATTAATGCACGTTCTTTCGTTCAAATAAGCTTTGTTCCACGATAAAGAAAAACAAGGTATGGTCATTGGATAGACCTAAGTTAGCGAATGTTTTAAGTTCGTTTGGGAGAACCATTAGGCTAGCCGCGCACTAGCAACTTTTAGTTGCGAAACTGCTTGGTTCGAGCAACTAAAAAGTTTGTGTTTTGACTAGCTTGTGTCAACGATTGCCTAAAATAAGTTCGCCATTTTATTGAACATATAATTATCTGCAAATTCACGGACATTCAACCAAACAGTTCATCTGTTTTCTATAAGTAACCAAACAGTTTCGCAACTAAAAGTTGCTAGTGCGCGGCTAGCCTTACTCTGAAAAAGTAGCTTAATAATAAAATGTAGGAAATATCTTACTTATAGCTGTTTTTAAGATTCACTTTGCATAAGCAAAAAACGTCATTGAAAAATCAGATGCTTTCTATTTGTGTGAGTTTCGCAAACTGACTTTTAAGATGTAGACTTGAAAACAGTAAATATACCACTAAAAGTAGTTATTTTCAAGATTTAAGGTAGAACTAAGTCGAGAGCTCATTGAAGTAGTCAAACGAAACTGAGCGAATGCACGGAAATATATGAAGCGCCCCTAATGTCAGTTTCTCACTTTTCGTTTATTTTTGTTCTCTTTTACTTTTGCTCAATCGTACGACATTTTTCGACTACATTTAAGACTCTCCGAAACTAATGCGAATCATTCGCAGACGACGACGAAACAACAACAATGTGTTGTTATTCTGCTATGAATTTCCATACAAATGTTTGAGCTGTCAACTAATCTTTTATGAATTTTAATTTTGGTATTCAGCACGCTAAAATCTGTTATAAAATCAGCTAAGAAAACTTTTATGTCAAACGTTCGAACATAGAAAAAATCTTTTACGAATAGCATTTTTGGTATGCCAAAATCTGTTATGAAATCTGCTAAAAATCATAAAAGAATAAAAGACAAACTTCTGTTACTTTTATCATAAAAGATTTCAATAAGTACACAGGTGCATCAAGAGTAAAAATGAATATTTATCTTTTATTTCGTCAGTGAAATGTTCCTTAAAAGAGACAAATGAAAGAAAATATATTAAAACACATATGATATCAGTATGGCCATGGTATTCCCAGAAACATACGAGGTAAAATCGTGTTCCATTGTATGGATACCAATGTGTAAGGCTAGGCGTGCACATTCAATTTTTAGTTGCACAACTGTTTGGTTGCTTATAGAAAACAGATGAACTATTTAGTTGAATGTAATTATATATACAATTATATGGTTCACAAAATAGCCTTAGGCTAGGCGCGCAAATTCAATTTTTTTCGCAACTGCTTGGTTCGAGCAACTAAAAGTTTGTGTTTTGATACAAACTAAGCGATTGCCTAAAATGAGTTCGCTATTTTGTGTAACATATAATATAATTATATACACCTGCGCGGGCATTCAACCAAATAGTTCATCTCTTTTCTACCAACCAAACCGTTATGCACCTAAAAATTGAATGTGCGCGCAATCGTTTAGTTTGTGTCAAAACGAGAAAGTCCTTTGGTTTTCTCTTTAATGAATTTTTCATACAAAATATGAAATAACATGCAGAACATGCACAGTTTCATCCAAATTGTGATTCAAATCATATAGGTATGCATGAACTTTTTCATAAAATCTAACGCTGAGTCATACGACACATGAATGGGTTCATATATTTTATGAATTCGATTGTAATTCGGCTTACCAGATTGTGATCAAATTCATAAAAAATATGAAACTATTCATGTTACGTATCATTATATTGTGTTTGATTTTATGAAAAAAATTCATGCACGAATGATAGGTAGAACATGTAAAGTTTCATACAAATTATACAAAAAATCATAAAAGAATGAAATTTTCCATAAAATCAAAAAACAATGATTTTAGTCATAAGAAGTATGAAATATCTCATACTACATAAAAATTCACTTTTCATGAACCTTACATTAAATTCTTATGAACTTTTCATAAGCTTAAAAACAAATATTTTAATGAATTCTAGTCATATAACAAATGATTTTGTACACAAACAGTATGTAATGTTTCATGCATAAAAAAATAATATTTTATGAACTTTACATTCAATTTTTATGATTGATTAAACTTTTCTATAAACTATTCATGTAACGTATCACTATATTGTGTTTGATTTTATGAAAAAAATTCATGCACGAATGATAGGTAGAACATGTAAAGTTTCATACAAATTATACAAAAAATCATAAAAGAATGAAATTTTCCATAAAATCAAAAAACAATGATTTTAGTCATAAGAAGTATGAAATATCTCATACTACATAAAAATTCACTTTTCATGAACCTTACATTAAATTCTTATGAACTTTTCATAAGCTTAAAAACAAATATTTTAATGAATTCTAGTCATATAACAAATGATTTTGTACACAAACAGTATGTAATGTTTCATGCATAAAAAAATAATATTTTATGAACTTTACATCCAATTTTTACATTGATTAAACTTTTCGATTTCCCATTTACAGCAACAATTCTGTACAAAAATGTTGTTATGTTTTTGGTTCATACTTTTAATGATTTCTTCATGCAAATTATCTGCAGAACCCTGTAAAAATTTTATGCATTGTTCATATTTCTAATGATTGCCATCGTAAAATTTTGGATGCTGGATTTTCCAACAACAATGCTGTAGGAATTTTTTTTTATGATTTTGAATCATACTTTTAAAGATTTCTTCATGCAAATTAGTGCAAAATACCCTTTTAAATTTGTATGAATCGTTCATACACGCATGATTTATTTCATAAAATGTTCAATTTTTTATTTTACAAAAACAACTCTAATGTAAAATTATTTATGAATGCGATTTCATATGGACAATGATTTGACCATAAAAAGGAAAATGAATTGTATGAAAAGCTTCATTATGCGGAGGAATTTTGCATGAAAATCAATGATTTTCGGGTTATGATCGCTATTCATTGAAATTAGGTACATTTTTATTTTCAGTGTAGGAAAAACTAATTGTCTAGTGAATTTAACAATCTTTAACAATTTATCTGTTGAAAATACCGACATTCCCTCGAATCGAAAATAAAAAAAGGAATAATTGTTTTACGAGAATTGAATTAAAAGCAAAATTCTTATACAAATTATTTAAATATTTTGACCACGGCAAAACAGACAAAGTATGTGTGTAGGATTATTATATTAATGAGCGACATTACTCCAGGGAATGTCACATGAATATTATTAATTCATTTCAACACATGTGCACCCTGCTGCAGAAAATATATTATCCGTACACATACCTATCTAACATTCAACCGGAAGTGAACAGTTAAATTGTATTATCTCAACTTAAAATTAATTTGGGTTAATTAAAATGCAACGGCTGCCTCAGTGGTATAATTTAGTTGTAAAATTGTAAAAAGCTATGGTGTTCAGTTGTTTTCGAAAATTACATGCATGAACGAAAAATCGACAAATATTCGTTTATTTAATGATGTGTGTATGCATTACATGGATTTATTTATTTATGTTTTGTGGGGCTTAACCAATTATTTTTATATTTTGTTCAAATTAATTATGGAGAGCAAAAGAATAATAACACAAAATACACTTAAAAACCAAAAACACAATAACAAAAGTAGATATAGCTTAATGGCTTTTAAATCAATTATGCCCAATTTGTTTTATCGTTGTCGATATTTATTTATGACATACATATGTATGTAAATTGTATATATTTTTGTTTTCATTTTTGTTTTATTAAGGTCTTCCCTTTAATTATTTGTACTTAAGATAGGGCAAATTTGACATACAAATCGAACTCAAGACTTAAAAAAATCAAAAAACATTCTTATGATGAAAAGACAACAAAGGAGTGTATTTGAAAAGCTAAATCTAATAGCTACTGCTCGAATAAAAGGCACATTTTTAATGACGAATGCAGATGCGATTTATCTCATATGGCATCATCGAAATTTCCTATTCCCCGGCCATAGACAGACATTGCCCTTAGGCATTCCCTTGGAACGATACTGGCAAAAACTGTTTTTATGAAAAAACATTTTCTTTTATGCGAACATCAAAAAAACCTATGCCCAGCCCTTAACCCTTAACTCCATAATGTATGTGTGAATTTTGAGATACTTTTACTATCTGCTGAACCATCTAAGAAATTTTGAAAGTTAGTAAGAACAAAAGTAGTTTAAATTGTTTAAGAAAGTCTTAATTCCAAGAAAGTTTGAATTTATAAAACAAATTAATTGGACCCCTTACATATCATTCTTCCTACTCACAAATTTGAACATATTTTCAAGTTTTTTTTGGTGAATGCAGAGTTGAATGAAAACAAGGCAATACTACTGTCATAATTGATGAAACGAAACAGTAGACGAAGAAGATGATAAAAAATGGCAAAACTAAAAGTGATTCAGACTGCCTGTGACAATACTCCAAGAGTATCTTTTGTTATTGGAAAATATCACCATACAGGTTCCTTCCAATTACACACAGGTCCGTGTTCATCATATTCTTATTATTTATTTTCAATCCTGAAGTATTATAATGTGGGAAATTTTTAAGTTTAAATTAAGTGAGAGAAGTATTATTTGAGGCAGGTGATAAAGGTATTTGCCAATCAAAATAAATGAAGGAGCGAGCACGGACGTAGATTCAGAAACTTAGACGAGTACAAAAAAGAGTTATCGCAAATCCTTCGGTACCATCAATATCGGCAGCAACGCCAGAAAACATAGCTTAAGTTCAACAAGAAATCCGAAATCCGCGTTAATACACGCCTTTGGCCTGAATTTGAATGAAAATACCAACAGTTTTACAAAAATAAACAAGTTATAAATCCTTTCAAAATTCAAATCTCAACGAAAGTTAAGAAAGAAACTTAAGGAAGAACAATGCAGGGACATTTTCGAAAAGCGTGAATGCTTGGAAATATATTATTTACAGAAGAAGCACATTTTTATATCTATGCACAGGTCTACAAAAAAAAAATAATTTTTTGGTGCCTTGAGTTTTACAGCTGATTTTATTTGTACTTCTAACGCTGATTTCAAAACAGAAAACCATTTTTCCCTAGCAGCTCTAGTTTTTGAGTTACAGAAATATTCAATTTACCCTAATTTAAAAAATTCATATGCAAGAAATTCATATGAAAGAATGATCAAGATAAATCTTGGGCACCACATGTAGTTTGCAAAACATGTACTGAACATCTACGTCAGTGGACTAATGGGAAAAGGAGGAATCTGAAATTTGGTGTGCCTATGGTTTGGAGAGAACCAAAAAATCACTATGACGACTGTTATTTCTGTCTAGTGAATATCAGAGGCATCAATAGTAAAAACCGAAGCAAGTGGACGTATCCTGATTTAGATTCTGCTCGACGGCCCATCTCTCATTCCGATGAAGTTCCCATACCAACATTTCATCAGCTAGCAGATCTTTCGGAGGATGAAGACAGTGAATATGAGGAAAATGCATGAAGTTCCCAAGGATTTAACCAAAGTGAGTTAAGTGATCTCATCAGGGATCTTAACCTATCAAAACAATCTTCTGAGTTACTGGCATCCCGGCTAAAAGAAAAAAATCTACTTGATGAAGGAACAACAATAACGTTCTATCGTAAAAGGGCAGCAGAGTTGCTTACGTTCTACTCTCAGGAGGAAGATCTCGTTTTCTGTCAGGATGTTAAAGGTCTCCTAACAAAAATGGGCCTTCCCGAGTATGATCCAGATCGTTGGCGTCTGTTTATTGGTAGTTCCAAGCGAAGTTTAAAGTGTGTGATTTTACACATGGGTGGGTCATTTGTGTTGACTTGAAAATGGTTAACTTTCTCCTTGGACAGCAAGGTGGATACACAAAATATCCCTTCTTCTTGTGCCTTTGGGATAGCGGAGCTAAACAAGATCACTGGGTAAAAAAAGACTGTCCTGAAAGCAAGGCCGTCTTAAACTAGGCTGGGGCCCTTGGGCACACAAGAATTTGGGGCCCTTTTGGAAAGTAAAAAAAGCGAATTATAATAACATTTTTTTACTAATAAGTATGAGTATGACCATTTATTAAAGGTAATCAAATATAGTACGATATAATATCGATACCCTCCCGTAAGAATGTATTAAGCGACATTTTTAAAATTGTTCAGGAAACGAAAAAAAACGTCTCATTTAGTTATTTTTTTTGTGTATTTTATTGGAAGAAACAGATTTGGAGAGGGATTTTTACAATACAAAACTTGACATCATTGCAAAATCGAAATTTTAATCAGATAAGAAGTTTTTGTCGCTTATTACATTTTCGTGGTCAAAGCATTGGCGCTTGATACAATGTTTAATGGCGCTTACGATGACAACAACAAAAAAACACAAAATAAATGGGAAAAAAGTAGTAGCCTACTTGATAGACAAATATTTAAAAGCAAAGACAACCATATCTGGAGTATTATATTATAAGCGACAAAAATGGATCAAGTTCTATTTGGATGAGTGTGCTAATCGAAAATTTCGGTTAAATAAGCGACATCTAACAAATTTTTTTCGTGGACATTTGGTTGCTTAAGACAATAATATTTTTAAAAATGTCGCTTAGCATAATTTTACTGGCGGATAATACAAATTTCAGGGAGCAACATTATTCCAGTGAGAAAACTTGGCGGTTACTACAATTTTATTTTCTCTCTAGTTTCTCTTGCATACATGATAGGGCAGTGAAACCCAGGCCAAAATGTGGCGCTTAACTTCTAGTATAGTTCCACATCAAAAAGTCATTTTCGAAAAAATTGTCGCTTAATATATTCTTACGGGAAGGTATCGATATGTCATTAATGTTGGAATGAAGGTTTGATTTTTTTCGTTCGCTGTGTTGTATGTATGTTGGAGCAAATAAATATATGTATGTATAGGTTTTTTATTCAAATACACGATTACCACTCAGAACAATTTTCTTGTATAGTTAGATAATTATTTTTGTAAGCAGATTTTTCAAATGCAGAATTTTGAGAATTAGAGTTTTGAGTATTAGGCTAACCGCGCACTAGCAATTTTTAGTTGTGAAACTGTTTGGTTACTTATAGAAAACAGATGAACTGTTTGGTTGAATGTCGGTGAATTTGCAGATAATTATATGTTCAATAAAATGGCGAACTTATTTTAGGCAATCGTTTAGTTTGTGTCAAAACACAAACTTTTTAGTTGCTCGAACCAAGCAGTTTCGCAACTAAAAATTGCTAGTGCGCGGCTAGGCTTAGAGTTCTGAAATAGGTACAGAAAAATTATATTGTAAGCTAAAATTTTGGGATGCAGAATTTTGGGAAATGAAATTTTGAAATGCATAAAACCCTTATATATAAAATCTATAGTACTCTCATGAAGAGGAACGAACGACGCGCCGCCTAGACGAATGTATTCCCCAACTTTTCACGTAGAGTTGTGGAGAGTAAAGATAAGAAGGGGTGATAATATTTTCGGTAAAAGCAAACCGAAGGTGCAAAACAAAGCGACAACAAGAAAGCTATTTTCTGTTTTGTTTTTATTCATTTTCTATACATTTCATTTTCTGTTGGTCCTAAGTTGACCAACAGAAACAATTACACCAACGGGATAACGAAAAAAAGCCGGCTCGATAGTGATGATAGCTGGTAACATTCTCAAACTCACTTCAGTATTACTGATACGAAAATCCGAAAGTAGCAACGTGAAGCAATTAACTAACATAATATTTGGAGCAAAAGCAACACTGCATCTTACTTGGTGCGCTTGAAAAACGAGAGACACTGGGCAATGGGAAGGAAGGAGAACAACTACCTAATATATTAAGATAAAGTACCTATGTAGTTATACTAAAATTCAAAAAAGCCTAATCCAATCAAGAATAAAATTTAAAATTTTTCCTACTTAAATCTATTCAAATAGGAATGTGTTCATACAAATACAATGCAACGTTGTAATTTGGTTAGATAATATCGAAATTGAACAACGTTGCTTTGTTGCGTATGAAATAGACAAAACAAAACGAATATTCTTGACAAAAAAATATAACAACAAAACACAAAAGGTCCTTTAAAAGAAAAATGCTACAAAACAAATTTGATTTTCTCATTCTCGTCTTTCTCATTGCCAGAGCTGATAAAATTTTGTCGCTCTATCCTCAATTACCATCCCCCCAAAATCAAAAGTCTCCACATCAATTCTTTCCGCCGACAGCGCCCTCAGTAGAATGTATTCCCCAACTTTTTTTTCTGTTCCATGAGAGTACTATAGATTTTATATACAAGGGTTTAATACATCATTAGTGCGCTGGACTGTCATGCGGAAGGTCTCGAGTTCGATTCTCAGCCGCTGCAAGAAAGTTTTTTTCAGGGGTGTACTGCTTCTTGCGAGGAATTGGCAAATTCTCCAAGAGTATCTCTTGTCATGAAAAGTGCTGCTCATTAGCCGTTCGGAATCGGCAGAAAATTGTAGGTCCCCTTGGTTCCTGGTAACACGCACACAGGAATGGTTGAGAGTTGTAAGTCACTAGGTCCTGGTTCACTCCGAGCTGTTGCACCACCAAATTAAATTTTTTTTTTTAATACATCATTCGGGGATTCCCCCAACCATAGACAATGTCGACATTTATGTTAGGCCTTGTTTAGACGGTGCAACTTGACTTAGGAATCGGAGGGATTGCGTAAGTGATCGCCAGATGGTGTACTTAGTAAATTAGGTAGGAAACGTTCGGAAATATTATTAATTAGTACAGTAGGAATAGGCGAAGTCATCGATATAATGGCGTAGTATATGCCTTGTAAATACCTTCTGATAAGATTACTGATTTGTGAAAGAAGTGTAATGTGCCCGACAAAAATGTTCTGAGAATAAATGTGTGAGAGAAATTGTCAGTCCTTCGGGGCCCCCCTGAGATTGGGGGCCCTGGGCACGGGCCCCGTGTGCCCTTATGGTAAAGACGGTACTGCCTGAAAGAGAGAACATGGTTGTTGGAGAAAAAAATGTTATTAATGAGCCTTTGGTTGATCGGAATAAAATAATCCTGCCTCCACTTCATATAAAACTTGGCTTAATGAAGCAAGTTGTTAAGGCTCTAGATAATTATTCATTATGTTTTAAATTCATATCTACAAAGATGCAAGGATTAAGCATTGAAAAAATAAAAGCTGGCATATTCGATGGACCTCAAATCAGAAGGTTAATAAAGGACACCAATTTTGTTGAATCTATGAATGAAAAAGAGCGAAAAGCGTGGACATCATTTGTGTCAGTTGTCGAAAACTTTCTAGGCAACAAGAAGACTTCAAATTATATGGATTTAGTTTAGAACATGCTGACTGCTTTTCGTGAGCTTGGATGCAACACGAGCATCAAGGTGCATTACTTGCAAAACCATTTGGACCGGTTTCCTGAAAACTTGGGAGACTTGAGTGAAGAGCAAGGTGAACGATTTCACCAGGATATAAGGACAATGAAAGAACGATACCAGGGCAAGTGGGATACGCATATGGTGGCAGATTACTGCTGGAATCTGCTAAGAGATTGTCCGAAAAAACCACATTGCAGATCAAGCAAAAAACGAAGCTTCTTGGGTTCCAGTACATCAAATCAGCAGTGAAAAATATATTGTATATGAAATGTACTCGCTAGTATCTTGTTAATAGAATTATTATTTTTTTATATTTATATGTAAATGTCACTAAATGAGCTTGGATTTTCAAAGAAAAAATGTTTTACTTTCTTCCTTTCACAATTATTGTGGGTATTTCTAAGTGGTGTCAGGTTTGCAACACCCTACCCCATAACATGAAAACGGGAGCTGCTAGGCAAAAACCGATTGCAGATTCGTATTTAGGAGGTCGAATTTACTAAAGAATAGTTCAAAAAGTATCGGCATCAAAATGTGTTCATACCTGTGTTATGTTAATTAAGCATAAGATCAAGAAGAACTGCTGGCAAAATATAACCCTAAAGAACGCCATCAATAACGTTTGCTTTGTCAACCTAGGAAATACATTTACATAGGACGTGGATTGCCGAGCAATTGACGAGTTTTTGATACTGCAGCTTATAATTGTACGCCTACTAAAGGGATTACCTTTAAAATGTTTCAGCACAGGGCGAGCGCTTAGTAAAGTTGGAGAAGGTTTTAAAGGAGATATTGATGTACATTGGTTTTGAATGTCTTAATATAATAATGGGAGGGAAATATTGAATCGGGTAAGGCATTCGACATTCGTCTAGTATATTAACTTTTTTTCGACACGAGAAAGTCTCTACTTAGTTTGAGAATATAGGTTCTGCTATGACATGGAACACCCGAGACATTTATAAAACAATCTAAGAACGTTAAGCACACATTTAAACATTCCAGCTTTTGACTGGCATAAGGAGAACAATTTGTACTTTTATTTCTGATGAGAAATTCGGTTTACAATGAGCTTGTAAACATTAAAAACTATTACCAGTAAAACATTGACACAGCGGATATCGCCCGAGAACAGAGTTTTTTCTTAAAACAAAACTCTCAAAGAGTTGAACTGCTTGGTGTAGAAAGATTTTTCAATTTTCAATCAATTTATTTTCTCTACCATTAATTGTGTACGGAAAAATGACATTTGACACTTTTCGTCTTCGTTTACTTCTTTCATTACAGCCAGGATTTCTGTAATTTGCTTGGCTTTGTTTTTTACTTTGTATGCAATTAATGAGAATCCCCAAGATTATTTTTGAAGGGCATACAAAAATTATGTTTCGCATTAACAGCGCACTAAGCTATATTCAATAGTTACGGGAGATATTTTTTTTGTTTCCATTAAAAAGAATATTTGTTTTAAAAATGCTGGCAGAGATGGCAACGGCGAGTAATAATTCTCCAAAAATGACCTAGCTAGTGAACTGTACAAGTTAAATGGTACACAATTCTAATTTTAAACAAGTATTAAAATAAAGTCGCAAATTTCAACACGCATTAAATTAACAGACTAAATTGCAGACGAGTTAAGGATGTTTAACCGTATGTATCTCGCACTACCATAGCTTTCTGAAACAAATATCTAACGCTCATCAAATTTAAGATAGTTGGGCAAAAGAGATGTTTTAGTTTGAAACTAGATTAAAACAACGATTTTGCAAATTTTCATCGAATATAGGTAGCATCATACTTTATCTACTCTTTTATTGAAGTTAAAATCATCGAATAACTATTTTATTTTTTTTAGTATCGTGCTAACTACACATGACTCTTTTACATTTACAAACATTAAAAAGGGTTTGTTTACTTAGTTTTTTGCACGAACTGGCTTTGTTTTAGGTGTGTTCAGAAGCAATTTATTAAGAAAATTGATTTAGTAAGATACTAGTTAGAAAATGTTTAAATTCAAGAGCGAGTTATTAAACTACTTTAAAGTTATCAAAGTGTTAAGTAGTATCATACTAATACCTCAGCAATAGGCTATTTAAAATTTTGCACCAGTAAATCTTGGAAATTGAAATTTCTATTGAGACATGAAAAATTAAGCAACCGCATTAAAACAGGGGTAAAAACATTTGTTAATCCATCTAACCATATAGTTCCAAATTCCTCTGAAAGATAATGGAGGAAGCGCAATAGATGTGACCAAATACAATTTTTCTCGAATAATTTCATATTTTGTACTGGCGAATACAAATTCTCGTTCTTAAAACTATACAGCCAACAAAGCATTAGCCTCTTAAATAAAGAAATAGTGTATGTTGTACTTATGTTATGTTTACAAATTTTTTTGTTGAAGTTCTTCGAATGTCCACTACTTCTATATCCACCAGAAATCTTATAGCTAAATAGTTTTTTACATTTTAAAACCAATGAGATTAGTTTAATATTTAATTTGTATGAATCTCAAATGTTCCCATGAACTATTATATTAGAGAGAAAGTCAGCATTTCTTAATATTGCTTACTTTTTTAACATTATTTTTTTTGCTCAAGTAAATAAAATGAACAACTGGATCGCACGAATTTGCTCTTATGTAAAAGTAAAACCCGCTTAAGAGGAACCCGCTTAAGAGAAAAACCCGCTTACCTGCAACACTTTTCTCATCCCCAAGTATTTTCCGACCAATTTCCCTTAAAAATACTCCGCTCAAGTGAAACTCGCTTAAGTGAAAAACCCGGATAACTGAAACATATTTTCAGTTAATTTTTAATATTTTTCATTAAAAAAAACTCTCTTAAGTGAAAAAAAATTAAATAGAACAGAACAAAAATTTGCTAGTTTTCGTTTTTCAATAAATTATTTTTGTGTTATTTAATCGTTGTTTTATTTAACTTCTTTCAAAGCAAGTCCAAAAGATAAAAACAATATTGTTTCTAGCATTAAATTTCCGCTTAATGGAATTTTATAATCCGCTTAAGTGAAATTTTTTTTTCACTTATCCGAACTCCGCTTAAGTGAAATTATTTTTCACCTAAGCAGGGTTCGTTTAAGTGAAAAACCCGCTCAAGTGAAAGAAAGACTGTGACATTTTGCCGTTTCTCTTAAGCGGGATTTACGTACTTTGGAATTTAAAATACATTTTATAAATATAAAACATGGATTTAATGAGATAAAAATGTTCAAATGCATGGAATTGCCGTCTGATTTCCGGAAAAGTATAAATTTATACAAAACAAAGTTTAAAAATCGTTTTATTATTAAAGAAATTTTTTATATAACAAATTTCTTTAAAAAATTTCGGGAACAAACTTTGGGATTCCAATTTTAAGTATTTAGTAATATCGATTTTAGGAAATAATTTCAAAAAATAATCGTTCAAAGGCTTTAAAGTTATTGATTTTTCAAAAAAAAAAACTTGGGTTTTTTTTTTTAAATCCCAAAAAATACTATTTTTATATACAATATTATTTAAAACTTAAGGGACCTCCTGCTGCAAATTTTTGTTTAAAATCGTTAGAGCCGTTGATAAGAAAGTCTAAAATCAAAAAAACGGTCATGTGCAGGTACCGTTAATAACATTTTGCAAAAATTTGTTTGACCAAAATGTAGTCCATGTCCATAATATCACACCTATTTTTTTTTATCAAAATCGCTAAAGCCGTTTTCGAAATAAATAAAATTTTGCATTACGGCTGTATGGGAGGTAGTGTTAGTTTTGGAGCTAAAATAAAGATTTCAATTTCCACTCTAGGGAATCACCGAAGACCCTTAAGTACCGAGTTCTTGAAGCTTAGGCTGTAGATCGAGATACAGACAGATGGAATTGTCAGACCCACTTTATTCGTGCAGAACTTGCCCTATAGTACCTATATCGCAAGTAAAAATGGACTACATTTTGGTGAAAAAAAAACTTTAGGAAAAAATGTTATTATCTGTCATAGAACCGTTTTTTTTGATCTTCAACTTTCTCATTAACGACTCTAACGATTTTAACCAAAATTTTTAGGCAGGAGGCCCCTTAAGTTTCAAATAACATTGTATATAAAAATATTCGAAACAATATTTTTTGGGTTTAAAAAAAAAATCCAATTTTTTTTTTTTGAAAATTCAATATCTTCAAAACGTGTGAACAATAAGTTTTTGAAATTATTTCCTAAAATCTATAATACTAAATCCTTAAAATTGGCATCCTAAATTTTGTTCTTGAAAAATTTTGAAGAAATTTGTTATATACAAATTACTTTAATAATAAAACTATTTTTAAACTTTGCTTACATACATAAAGTTCATACTTTTCTAGAAATCAGACGGCAATTTAATGCATTTGAACATTTTTATCTCATTAAATATATATACATATTTTATATATTTATTTATATTAAGTTTTATATTTATTTATACTTAAATTTTAAATTCCAAAGTACTTTTACATAAGAGCAAGTTCGTGCGATCCAGTCGTGTATTTTATTTTTGAACTCAATCCAAACTGCATGACACAGTTCCCCATACTATAAATTTCATCCACAGATTTGCATGAGTTATAGTATCCAAATGGTGCTTCACCGCTTATTGGGCCACGGGGCTAAACTGCTAGTAGTCGCCATTTATGCATACCTACCTTCATCTAATACGATATCCATAACCGCTACAGTAAATTACAATTAAAACTATAATTATCTATTTTTCTAGAATTTTTTTACAGAAATAGGTAAATAAATAAATAAACATCTGTTTAATTGTGTCATTTGTTTGTCCGTTCGCTCACAGGTTGGCCAACCATATGTGTCAAAGTGAGTCAATTTATTTTGCTTAAGCCGGTTGAACCCCACGGCAGTCTCAAGAAGAATCCGTAGATTGTGATCTAAATCCAAATAAATTACTTTTTTAATAAAGAAAAAATATAAAAAGTTATTTAAGAAAAGAAAACTTCAACCTTGTTCAAAGTCGAGGGTACATACACTACACATGTATATTAAGCAATTGCACGGTTAAAAAGAAATTTTTCACCCCAGCAACTTATTTTGAAAGTCCTCCAGATGCCAGCATGAAATGTTCTCTCACCTGAAAATAATGATGACATTTAATATTTCCACCCAAAGCCTTACAATGAATATCCTTACCTCAGTCACATACCACATCAATCATTCCCCTTCCAGCTGATGGAATTCATCCTATGTGATATATTTTAGAAAAAAAAAAAACATAATTCTCCAAACACCGATTGTCTCTTCGCCGTTTCTTAAAATAATAATTTATTCCTCCAACACTCAAACTAAGTGCACTTTCAGATTTTGCGGCGGTTATTTCCTTTTTAGAACCGACCTACAGTCTTGGATGTTTTTTTCTTATTTTATGTGTGCAATGAATTTTCCAGCCGCTTACCTACTGCTTTATTAAGAATATGATTTTAAGCATTCTTTCCAACTATGGCGATGGAAAAAAAGATTTAATACTTTTGCTTTTGTATATTGAAAATAAATTGAATTTCTGTGGAGCTTCTTTTAAATAAGAAATTTAAAATTAGCTTAGCGCAAGCTAGGCCTTAGGATTTTTATGAAGGTTTTGGGAACAAGATATATTGAAGGAAATCTACATACCCCCAATCATATTATTCAGCAAAGTGTTACGACGCCTACATGCAGCCTAATCATGTAAGCATATTTTATTTGACTATAAGTAAATTGGAATTTATAAAATTTTATACAAGCTTAACTCTTATTTTCTCAGTTCACACTGACTTATATTTATATTTTTTATAACAGCAGGCAAAACAAAAAACAACATATATCGTCGCCATAGTATTAAAATTTGAAGTGGCGTATACGCCATTTTTACATTTTTGGGAAACCGCATTTAAAGGTTTGGCATTGGCAGGACCGGCCCGAGCTAAATTAGAGCCCTGCGCAAGCTTTATCAGTGGCGCCCCTCATTTGGATTAGATTGGCGGAAAAAGTCATTTCCTCATTACCCAAGGGGTACCCTTTACAATGCGTTTTTTTTAACGAGGTATCCCCAAAAGGCCTATCCCTAGATAATACTTATATTTAATTAAAATAAATATGATTTTTATTAAAAACTAAGAAATCGAAAATATATCACAAAAATAATAGTAACTAAAGAATACAAAAATAATTGTAAACTAAAGTCAAAAAATATATCACAAAAATTTAGAAACTGAAAAAAATATTTTTTGAAGTAAAAAATATTTAAAAACTAATTCAAAAATATAAAAACATACAAATAAAAAATGAATTCATTAACTGTTGTTGAATTAAAAGTTTTATATTCATATTTAATTTATTCAGTGTAGGAAATAATAATAAGATTATTATTTTAATAAAAATAAATGGGCTTCCGTTTTAACAAACTCAGTTACCAGATCATCATAATCTTATGACTTTGACAAGCTCTTTCTTTATAGCCATGACTGACAAGTCAACTTATCTTTCTTGATTCATTGGGGTCCTGAAGTAGTTTTTTATTAATTTTAGTTTCGAAAAACTACGTTATTTGAGGAAACTGTGATGGTATTTCTGGATTTAGAGCTATGGCTTCAGCTGATTGCACGTTAGTGAATTGTTCTTCCTATCGCATTTACACTAAAGAGTTTTTAGTAGCATATTTAGTAGATAAATTAGCAGACGGAGCTTGTAAATACTTACTAGTTATATTTTTTTTTTTTAAATATCAAACTAGATTAATATGCAACATATAAACTTGAAACTAAAATTTTACTTCCTAATGACTGCATGTTTCTATTCTCAACGTTTTCAGCCTCAGATATTTCAATAAGAGTTTCATATTATAGCTCCTAAGATTTTTTTGAATGGTCTTAAAACATTTAGTCTATACTCCCATCTGGTTTCAGAAAGGGGTTTTAAGGTCAAACCAGCGAAATTTTTTGTATAAACATATGTATGTTCCAACGTATTGTTGAACCTGATACAAAGTTTAATAGGCATTGAGCAATGTCAAAAAACTTAACAGCTTCCAATGAACAGCAAGCTGAATCATTAAAAACCAACAACAACTAAAAAGAATGCAAGCAGCCTGAACAAAATAAGCTCTTGGTTCAAGACACTTAATTTTGTTTTGAACACCAGCCTCTTTTCCTTTCATGTTTGAACCATTATCATAACCTTATACGATACATACTCGTATACACTACTGGAATAGTAGCGTATCAAGTTTTATTGTCAATATAGATTCCCTATCCTTTCTTTTGTTTTGAGTTTTTTTTACCATAATACTAGACAAATAAAGTAATTAAATCAGTCAAAAAATCCCTTTTTTTAATGTAAACAATAACTGGCAAGAACAAAAAATAGAGAAAAGGAGAAATTGAATAAAACAGATTCACTCATCAACGACAAACCTCAACATTAGTCATCGCACTATCATCACTCATTATTTTCATATTTCAACCCTTTGTCTCATCTCGACACACGAGCCACACGACATCACTGTGATAAAATTTCACTCATAAAGAGAGGGCAGTGCCAAACTAAAACATAGTACAAGAAACACTCAACAGGAAGAGTTTAAATTCCTAGACGCAAATTTTAATTCTGCGCACTGACATGCCAATGAGTATGAATTTTGTACCTCAGAATTTCTGTTTGAGTAACATTGCTGACTTCGATTTCATATAGAAGAATTGGCATCGTGCGCATGTTACGAGTAGTTAACAACATGCATACTGTTAATTGTCTGTATTTGCTGTTGAAATTCTGTTGAGTGTGAGTGTGAAGAATAACGTAACAGTAGATTGATAAAGAGAAAAATAGCAAATAGGTAGGTATCTGTTGTTAAGCGAACAAAATCGTGCACTTTGTAAAGATTTTGTGATTTTGTTTGTGATAGTTGTTTTTTACTTTGGGAGTGGGGTGTGTATAGGAAATTAAACATCGACTTATTTTTGGAATAGTAGATGTGTATGTATATTGTATATATATCTGTCTTTAAATTCAGAATTAGCTGTTAGTTATACATATAATAAATACCAATATTGGTGTGAGCTATAAAAAGAAATGAGATTTAAAAAACATGGTAGGTAGTGGTTATGAAGTAGTGGCTTTTTTAACGCTTGCACAAGGCGCCCTTTGGGTACAGCGCCCTGCGCATTTGCACAGATTGCACGTATAGCTTGTCCGGCCCTGGGCATTGGTAGTCTTCTGCGATAAAACCAACCGTTGATTTTTTTTTACTTTTTTACACAATATCTAACTGGAAATTATCTTTTAATAATCGTTATCGGATACTCCCAAACAGTTTTAGTCTTTTAGTTTTCAAAATATTAAACTTTTTGTAAGAAATGAGTTTGCCGTATATGCCATTAAGATCAAAAGATTATTTTCTTCATACACGTACGGCAAAAAAAAGAGCACATAGTAAGTAGTAGTAAAAAATAAGAGCAATAAGTCAAAGACATTTTCCTTCTTTCACTAAAAAACATTTTGCTAAAAAGATTTTTACTTCTTAATAAAAAAACCAAGTTTTTTTTTAAATAACATTTTATTTCATAATTCTTAGAATAACTTATTGAAATATTCTATTTGTTTTTAGAAAAACTTTTTACAAACTTTGTAAATAATGTCATATTTTTGCAAGTAAGTTTGCTCTTTTTTTCGCAGCATTTACTCGCCTATAGGTTTAATCGAGATTTGTTTTACAAATTCACAGTCAAAATTTGGCCTTTCTTTGGTAAACTGCAGAATTATTTGTGAATTTGTTCTCTTTATTATTGAGAAATTTTTTTAAACAAAAGTAAAAACAAGTATTCCTACATGTTCCCAGCAGTTTTCTTTTTTGAATAGTTTTTACTCTAAAGCTGATGTACTCCTCTCCAGAGTAACAACATCCGGAAAAAAAAGTCTTAATAAAATAGAAGTAAAAAGGGAAGTTAATTGAAAAAAATCGAAGTAGATTTCAAAATGACTATTTTTGCATTTAGAAAAAAATTTAACATAAAAAAGTGATCTGTACATCAACCTGGAGCGTACAGAAGCATAAAGCCATTAAGAAATATCTTATATACTGGTATTTCGAAAACGGCTCTATATCATATTGATAAAAAAAAATTATGTGTAGACTATATAGCAAAAATGGTCTACATTTTGTACCTGTCATAGAACCTTTTTATTGATTTTCGACTTTCTAATTTCCGACAGTATCGATTTCGATCAAAATTTTAATACAATATAAGTTAATTTTAAAAAAACCAACACACACGGAACCAAAATTTTCATTAGATTCGTGTACACATGAGTGTTGTGAGTTTCAAAAAGTTTTGCAAAACCAATTATTTGTGTACTATTTGTATTTTATTGACGTTCATTATTTTATGTAAATTCTGGGGTTACATACTACCTAGAGTGAAATAGATAAAAAGAATTAGATTTGGGCTTTTTTCGTAAGATTGAAGTAGGTTGAAACAGAGTTTTTTAAAATGAAGAAGATATCAGTATTTCTTTGATGGAGCGAAGTCGAAGTAGGAAGTAAATTTTAAATTTAAAAAAAAAGAAGTATATCTGCTTCAATTGAAGTAAAGTGGTACCACGGCTCCTCTCCGGATTCTCGCTCAAAGAATAAGCATTATTTGTGTCTTCATTTGGAACAAAATCGTCAATTAATCTAAGACAACGAAAAAACGCTTCAATAAAAACCTACGTATGTTCATTCATTTATGTTATAAATTCTAACGATAGAAGTTCTTGGTGTATACAGTTCCGACATAGGGTACTAGAGAATCAATTTTTAGCACGAGCAAAACACGTCCTCTGTCCAAAAAGCTTAGCAAGGAGCAAGCTATGGCTGTGTCAATCAGGAATGATTCGATTTTTTTGATCCGATCACCGAAAAGTGTTGGTGATTGAAATCAGAAATGCATCCATACTGCGCTGCGCTTTTTGTCTAAATCTGCCATCTAATAAACAAAAATTAATTAATTTAGACATTCTGAAAAATAAAATGAATGACGGACGTGACAAAACAGGAAGACGTACATCAAAACATACTTGAAACAAATTTTGCTCCCCGTTGTATGGTAAATTTAACGTTTATGCCAAAATTTTGTGTTACGGTAAAACAATAATTGAACTTTATGATTTTAATGGATATACGTCAAAATCATTCTGAATATCTCAGCAATGGAAAGAGATAGAAAAAACCCGATAACAGATTTGAATAGAGCTGAGTACCTACATAGTTCAAAAAATTAATTTTGGCGTATACATACGGCCGGTACCTCAATTCTAGGGCACCGATATTGACATTAAGGTAAATTTATATATTATGTTCAATATGTAACATCGGGGACTAAATACTAGTCAGGTGAGGGCAAGGCGATTGGTGAATAGCATGCCAACAACAACCAGCACTGCTAAGTGGTTATTTGACAACACAAAGCAACCTATCCCAAACCCCCATCGACACTTGATTTTTTATTTCCACCTCCAATTTTTCTTTTATACTTCCAGAGCTCAGCAGCTCCACCTGTTTAACAATGCCCGAGAGTCGGACCATGAAGCTGTTAAGCTACAACCATCTTCCTGACGACAAAGCCAACAAATTTCACATCATATCAACTACAGGAGACTGGATCTTCACAGATTCTAAAAAGACATTGAAGTCACCATGATTTTTAGATCCGAAACTTATTTATTGTGTTTTTGAAATTCAAAAGACGGTTATTGAAATTAATATTGGTACACATGCATGTACCACTTAAGTTCCATTAACATACTTACATATACATATCTAATAACACATGGTATCTCACATTTCTTCAAAAAATATTCTTTTGCTTTATGTTTCTCTTCTACCTTAAAAGCCAGGCTGTCCGAACTCTGCTTTTAATAATACATACAAATATATGAAAGAATGATCCTAAAAAACTGGTTTTATGAGGTACAATTAATAACCCTTTTTTGGAAAATTCTTTCAACCATTTTCTAGATTTAACAAAATACAATTTTTGAAATTTTTATTTTAATCTATGGAATTGTGTTTGATAACAAAAACATTTTCTAAAATTTCGAAAAAAAATTTTCTGACCAGGGTTTAGGTTTAAAAAAGGAAAAAAAACGTGTCGGGGAAAAACGATATTGCTAAGTACGAGTATAATGAAAATCTGTCCAACCATTCGCTTTAGTCGAACAAACTCACAGACAGAATTGTGGGACTCACTTTTTTTAGACTTCCTTATCATATAAAGGGGGGTTAAATTTTAAGGGCCGATGTTGAATGTGAACCACACCTAAACGTCAAGTTTTTTTCTGCATTTCATTTGACATTTTTCAATTTCAGACTAACTCAATTTGAACCATGGACACATACACAATCGAGCAACGCGTTAAAATTATTCAGGCTTATTATGAAAATGGGCGTTCAAATCAAAATGCATATCGTGCACCTCGTGATTTTTTCGGTCAGTTTAATCATCCAAATGTGCGTATGTACAATCAGAAAAATCGTGTACAAAATTGAGCAAACCAGGTCTGTAGGAAATGTGAAAATACCAGTGCATGCTCGTACAGCTCGTACTGCAGAAAATATTGCTGCTGTTCGCGATAGTGTGGCTGAAGAGCCGTCCACCTCAACTCGTCGTCGTGTCCAACAATTGCACCTCTCACGCTCGTCTTTGATGAACATTAAACATAAAGGCTTGCATTTAAATGCTTATAAGGTGCAATTGACTTAATAACTAAAGCCTCTTGACCATTTCAAGCGTGTCGTCAGTGGTCAGAAAGGTGGCAAGAAATGACTACAGTGGATGATCAATTTTCGAAGAAAATCGTCTTCAGTGATGAGGCACATTTTCACCTCAGTGGATTCGTCAATAAGCAGAATTGTTGCATTTGGAACAATGATAATCCAAGAGTGATTGTCGAAAAACAAATGCACCCACAAAGAGTGACTGTTTGGTGCGGTTTATGGGCTGGCGGCATCATCGGGCCGTATTTTTTCCAAAATCAGGCCGGTCAGGCAGTTACTGTGAATGGTGTTCGCTATCGTGAGATGATAACGAACTTTTTATGGCCCGAATTGGAAGATATATATGTGGACGATATGTGGTTTCAACAGGACGGTGCCACTTGCCAGAAAGCTAACGAAACAATGGCTCTTTTGCGACAAATTCAATGGCTGTGTTATCTCACGTGGTGGCGATGTCAATTGGCCGCCAAGGTCACGTGATTTGACACCGTTGGACTTCTTTCTTTGGGGTTATTTGAAAGAAAAGGTGAATTCTTTGTCCAACGAATAAGCACGCAATTTAAAAGTAATTTAACTTATTTTTCGCAAGAGCTGCGATGCTTTAACTGTAACGCCGCCGTGGAGGGTGGAGAAATAGGAAGTCTACACTACATTGCTTTTTTGTTAATGTGGCGTTTGTGCATTTGTGCAATGTATAGGGACCCATCATGATCCTCATGCTTATAAGCAAATTTTCAATATTATGTGATTTTATCGCTGTTATCAGTCGGTATATTGCAAAATCGAAAATTATTTTTTAATATAACAGTTTTCATTTCCTCAACACCATCAACAAGAATAAAAATGTAATCACTTTTTAAACATGTCAAATTTATGTTAAATATAGAAAACAGACTACTTGTATGGTAGGAATAAATTACTAACATAACAGCATCCGACTACCGAGTTCCGAACATATTGAAGACTATTTCCTAGGATGTCAAACCAGAGTTGAACACAAAAACAATCTCCTCCTGTTATGTTATACAAATATTATCTTAAAAGCAAACATTTCTACCAACATAAGCTAGATCCGTTGCTCTGACATCTTCCTGTGTGGAAGAGAAATAATAATTGAATTGGAATCCTGGCGTCACATTTATGATATTATATTAGGATGGAGATGAAGACGAGGATGTATCCTCTCAGTATTCACATTAAAATGCCACCCTGTATGATGTATAAATACAAGGACACAAGTTCATAGTTCCATTCATGCATATACTTAAGGTGACCATCTCTATATTAAAAAGAAGAGGATGTACAAAATGTTTCGATTTGACTTTTTTATATAAATTTTGTTGTTTAAGTTTTTGAAGCCAATTGAAGCAACAGTATATCTAAGGCTAAATCTTATCTACCTACTCTTAAAGGAACTGAAAACTCACTTATTAAGCAATTTGAGGGTTACTTGTTGTGTGTCCTTTCTTGATGATGGCTTGCCCTCTTTGACTGCTAAGCCCATATTCTTCGCTTTTGTCTCCATGCTCACAAACGCGCCGCTGACATCAAGCTATGTTCTTCCAATTATGTCAAAAGTTGGTGGTGTATCCGAGTAATTGTACCTCTAGTGTTGACGGACAAGTTTATCAAGGATGCCAAAACTAGGCATTGCTCTATATAGATGCTATCATACGCGGCTTTGAAATCGATGAAAAGCTGGTGAGTGTCGGTTTGAAGCTCCTGGGTATTTTTTCCAAGATCTGCTTTATATATATTTGATCAATGCTGGACTTTCTTGGTCTAAGGCCGCCATGATAATGCCCTACAGGTTGTTGATGAAAGGCTTTAGACGTTCACATAATACGACAGGAAGGATCTTGTATGCTATATTCAGAAGAGTTATGCCTCTGTACTGTAGTTCGCGCAGTTCAGAGGGTCTTCATTTTGAGGATCGGGCATTCATCGAGCTTGCTTTCTTCCGACCATATTATGCAGATGAGCTGGTGCATACTCCCAACCATGTCATCTCCTTCCGCTTTTAACTGTTCGGATTATACAACACCCGAGCTTGACTTATATAAACCATTCCAAACTGCCTTTCCAAGCAGAGAAGAATGGCTGAACAACCAACCCTACACCAGTGAATCAGAAATAGCAATCTATACTGATGGCTCCAAAATGGACACAGGTGTTGGTGCAGGCTTTTTCTCAGAACCTCTTGAGCTAAACAACTCACTTAGGCTCCCAGATCATAGCAGTGTCTTCCAAGCGGAGGTCCTGGCAGTGACAACAGCTGCTAGACAGATATCAATGATGGCGATACCACGGGCTGATATCACCTTTTACATTGACAGCCAAGCGGCAATAAAAGCGATTTCTGCCACTGTGATAAAATCGAAGCTTGTCTCCTGCTGCCGCGTAGAGCTTAAGGTTCTCGGCACGCAGCACAATATTAGACTCTGCTGGGTACCGGGACACAGCGGCATACCAGGTAATGAAAATTCCGATGAGTTGGCAAGACAGGGATCAGCGCTCGACGCTAGTCAAGCAGAGATGGTAAGCATCCCACTATGCAACATTAAACAGAAAATTTCAGATATAATCTGACAAAATTATACAACTTAGTAAGAAGTCCCTTCGCTCTCTTACGAGCATAATCACTGGACATAATTCATTGAAATACCATAAATTTAAAATGAAACTAAGTACAGATGACCTATTCAGAGGATGTGGTGATGAAGAGGTAAATGAAGACACATCACACTTTCTCTGTCATTGCCCGTCACTATGCCACCAGAGAAGGAAATGGCTTGGTAGCTACTTCTTTGATAATCTAGAAGATATTTCTAATATTTCAGGAAAACACATATTGAACTTCGTCAATGCCTCAAAATGGCTTGACTGATTAATAGAATACATATGTTTTATCAGGAAAGAGTGATAACACTCACAGGTAACACAATGGATCTGCATTGATCTAAGTGTGACGATAGCAACATCAATTATCAGCCCAACAACCTAACCTAACCTAACTGTTCGCCAGCAAAGTCATCAGCTCCAGCGGATTTGTTGAACTTGAGATTCGTTACAGCTATATTTCCTTCGCCCAGGTCGGGTGCGTGGTATTGTTGGTCAGCGTCGCTTTAGTCGAATAGTATTTTCTCTATAGCAGCGGAGTTATCATATCTGTTATAAAGTTTGGAGAAATGGTCTATCCATATTATCATCATGGACTGCGGCTCTACTATGATGTTTGTTAAAACTTCCGAACCTCATTTCCGCTATGACAACCCTCTATTTCTTTAATCGAGCGCTTCTCATACTGCTTCTATTTCTTTCTGAGAAGCCGATGTGTTTATCTCCTCTTCTGCTTGTAGAGCTCGCGAACGGCTCTAGTTCTTAGGTGCACCGCCGCTTTATATGCCTCATCACTCATCGCAAACCAGGGGTTTCGTTGTGGTCAGAGGCGGATCGTGAATTTGTGGGGCCCTGGGCTGAAACTATTTAGTGGCCTACCTAAGTACTCAACTAATAGCCATGTCAAAAAAACTGTGTCTATAATGATATATTATTATTATTATATTCTTTATTGCACAAAAAAAACATAAATGTTACTTAAATCTACGCAAGCATTAGTTCTGCAAACGGCGGCATTATTGCTGTGGTAGCAATCTCTTCCAGGCAACCTGATAAAAGGAAATTGAAAGTTAAATACTTCATCCCGGCCTGAATGTATTCATTTTCATACCAGAACAATAACTCTCAGCTATTAGTCCTTATAACTCTTAGGCTTCGGCCACGTACTGAGCGATTAAGCGACGCAAAAAAAATAAAACACATTAAATTGTATGGAGCGATGCAAAAAAATTAAAACACATGAAATAGTGTGGCGGTGGCCACATAAGCCCTAAGCGACTAGCGATTTTTTAAGCGACAGAGCGAAGTCGCTCTGCAATAAAATAAAATTTTTAAAAAGTCTTTTGCCATTTAGGGCAAAATTTAACGGGTTCGAAAAACTAGAGATAAAAAGTGACTTTCAGAATGTTATTTTGGCAAAACTAAAAATAAAAATTAAGAACAAAAAGTAAAAAACTAACATTAGTAATAAAATTAGCCGCTTTCCTGCACTAATTCGTTTTCTTTGTTTTGTTAATTTTGGCCGAACGTTTTCAAACAGAAAATCAAAAGATTCTATTGACACACGACATTATTGCCAAAATCAGTAGATATAAATGTCTGCAAAGATTAAACATACGAGTAATTTTTCCTTTCACCATTAATGGGGTGCCTATAAAATCTTAGTTTTCTCGATCTTACATAAGCTCTATAAACATGAACGCGACTTTCCACTAAATACTACGACGAAGTGCACCTGCACTTGACAATGACTCAGTCGCTCGTGGCTCAGTGCGCGGCCGAAGCCTTAATTAAAGTTTTCTTTTCCCTTCTTGATGGCGTCTTGCTTTTCTGTCTCCTTATCGATCAGCTTTTTTTCAGACAGCGCATCGTTTTGTTTACTAAACACTAAACTGTAAACTTGTGGATGTGATTTGTGATTGCAGTTTTTCGTCTGTGCATTTTTAAGATATTTAATTTCTGAATTTTAGTTTTATATTTAATTTGTTTTTGTATAAGCTGGTGCCGCAAAAATGGACAAGTAAAAGATTTAGTTTCGTCATTACAATACAATACAATAGTTATGCATATACTTTTAAAATAAAGATACGAGTATTATTTTTGTCTGTGCAGCTATTTATATACATACATATATTTATATTTTTATAAGAACACAAACTGATGATTTCTGCTTTGGTTTTTTTAAATAAAATACTTTGGAAAACTTTTAAATAGTTGAGTTATTGATTTTGCTTTTTTTTCATACAAAATTCGTTTTCGGTACAATTGACATCATTTCAGTACAATTTTATTCCAGATTTCAGTACAATTGAAAAATTTCATTTTCCATCCCTCACATACACTATTCGGCATCAAACTTAGCACGATTTTAGGGAGAGAGAGAAAGTTCGCGCAGGCTTTTTCCAGGTAAAAGCGACGGGCGAATTTTCTCTCTCTCTCTAAACTAGTGCCATCTAGCTTGCCGGGGACTATACATTAGTTGATTGATCTCAGGGTTGCCATTGCCAACCTTATGGTAGGTTTTTTAATTTTAGATTTTTGTTTAATTCAAATTATCGCCTATTGTTTTCAGCGGGGTCTGGGGGCCCCTTGTGGCCTCGGGGCCCTGGGCTGCAGCCCATACAGCCCTTAGGTAGATCCGGCCCTGGTTGTGGTAGTCGTGTAAGACCCAGCACGTCAGAAGCGGCATTTCTGGTGGCTGCTTTTCAATGTTGTCACTGGTTCTCAATACTTGGTGCTGGCGGGTTAAAGAGATTGTTAGAGACTTGATCAAAAAAGAACCTTGCGATGTCTTGCAATTGTAGCAGTGTGACATCGAACTTCCTCGCAGTATTTCCTTGTTTTGGCTTGGGTCAGGATATCCGCAGCCGAACCTTGGCTACAACGACGAAGTGGTCCGAGTTCATGTTAATCCCTTGGAACGTACGGACATCCTCTATACTGGAAAAGCCTGGCATCGATTGAAATTTGGTCAATCTGGTTTACGTTTGATAAATCAGAGAACCTCTTTGTCCCTTTGTGAATATCAAGATGTTTGAACTCTTTATACTAGCTACTAGAAAATCGAGTCTCACAGCGAAGTCAAGCACCCTAAATTCGTTATCGGACGGGGTGTATTACAGGCGTCATCTTTCAACCGTGTCACCAAAAATGTCTTCTCTTCCTATGCTTGGCGTTAGAATCTCTTAGGACAATTTTAATGTCATAACAAGGGCACTGCTCATAGCATATGTATGTCTCTGATGTCTTCATCTTTCTCCTGTGATGGGGCAAGCGCCCAATAGGCCTATGTTGTTAAAACTCAAGACTTTTCCCTGAGCCTTGTTCCAATAACAAATCCGTTTCCAAATAAACGCTCGATAGCAGTCGCCTTAGTAGATATCGCAGTCTTTTAATTTTCGTCTCCCCTGTCCGTCCGATTACATTTCGTGTATGGTGGTAATATCTGCTTTGTAGCAGCTTAGGCCTTCCGATAATTGTTCGGCTACAAGTGGTCTATTAAGGGCCATTTGCTGAAACGAAGCTTAAATATTTATGTTCAACCTAAGTGCTTATGTTCTCCTTTTTCCTCTAAGTAAACTGTCACATAAGAGTTAATGTGGAACATAAGTATTTATGTTCTGTATCAGCAAATGGGCCTAATGGATCTAACATTATACGTACAGATCCGAAATTCGTTGTCCTTATTTCTTTAAAATGTTTCGTCAGTGATTCCGTCCGAATCCGAGGCTTGTGTTTGCTTCGCAACTATAATTAATTTATGTTGCTGACGGCACAACCCCTAACCTGGAGGGCTAGCTCCTGAGTATGACTCCAAGAACGGGCAGCCGGATAAACCGCTCCGAATATTTCGGAGTAGCCCTGTAAGTTGTTCACTAAGTAGTTCAGCTTAACTGGAATTTTTGACGCCACCGTTGATTCCATCTGGGGAATTCCTCCGCTGCTGCCTGGATGAAAAAAGAGATACTGTAGTGGGAACACTTCTCCCCCCCCCCTCTCTCCTTTGCTACTCCCAACAACCTTCCATTAGGGTTGGAACCCAATCTCTAGTCGAGGTACTAGCGACCCAATGTTCACCCCGAGGAGGTGAGACCTCATTTAAGAGTGTCGTCAGTGTAAAAGTTCAAAGTTTTAAAGTCCCAATTGGAAAACCCTAGAGTATTCGGACAAAACTAAAATCAGGGGCCACTATCAACGGTCCGTCCTTACACAGGGCCGGCATTCTTTACTTTTTCATCAGGAATGTTCTCGTATATGGTCACCGTATTCATATTATCTCTATGTCCTTAAAATATATCACTACCTACAAGGAGTGGATTACGCTGTTGATAATTATAACTTCTTAGGAATTTATCCTTTAGTTAAATATTCCGACAGACAGAAGGAAAGTGGTCATAAGATGTCAGAACGACGAAAATATGATGTTTTTACTTTTAAGGAGCTTTAATGAGATAAATGTCTGCTGTTAGCAGCGCGCATTTCCTCGCATAATTTATTACAAGCGAGTAATTAGTATTTTTTATTTTTCGTTCAAAAGCCATTGTTTTGAGTATTTTATTAAAATGTTACCAGCGTTTTGCCATTGGTTGGAATGTTAATGTGTTGTTTCAAATAGGAGGAGTGATTTCGTTTATTACAACAGGGGAGCATTTAATTGATTTATTTCCAAGCGACTGGTTTCGAGGTAGTATTGAATAGTTAAGGGACAAAGTGACAGTTGAAGCACAGCCTTGATGCTTAAGAAAGTGTAATTAACATTTTATTTATATGAAATCATTTATATATATTTTGTGCATTTTACAAAGTACATAATTATATTTAGACAGAGGGTGGATGACAAAGGATTCACTATTAACTTACTCGTTTAATAGGTTGTAATGCATGTTATTCATATCTAAATAAAGGTTTAAAGGCTTGTGTGGATAGAATATCGTTCTTCCAGTTTATTTTCTATTCTATTTTTTTTTTGTTGATGTATCAAAGCCATTGGAATTTATCACGTGAGTCTAAGTCTTGAGTTTCAACCGCCATTTTGCAAATCATCTAATATTTCGAGAACGACTTATTTTTTTTATTTATTTATTTTATTTAACTTTAAATTTAAACCTTTTAAAAACTTGTGTTAAAGCAAAGTTTTGTATACAATGAGCTGTTTCTGACTAATTCTTTTTTCAAAATGATCACTAAGGTTGGATGTTTTTATTGACTTGTCTTGTCTTGCTTCTACCACTGATCCGTAGAGATTTTAAATTTCTAACAAAACACAGTCTCTAAGGCTCATTATCAAGATAGAAGATTAACACACAATACTTAAAAACAAAAGAAAGATCATGTTGTAACACCTAGGTCACCGTGCTTTCCACAAAGGGAGAAGAGTGACTTGTGCGGATAGAAAAGATAAAAAGATATTTTAATTGTTACTTATTGGCCCGCTGTCTCAAGCTAGGCTGCGACCAATAGTTTAAATTTATTATTTATTTTGCTTTTATTTTCTATATTTTACTTTTATTTATTAAAATGGCCCGCTGTCTTGAGCTAGGCTGCGACCAAGTTAATAGTTCTTTTAAATCTATTCTATCCTATTTCTGAAATATTCCTGCCCTTTTATACTGTTTTCAAAATACTTTATTATTCCAATACTTACGCAAATCATCCAAGTACATATATCCACCAACTGATATTTCATAATCGATATTCCAATTGGTGATACTTCCTATATATTAGTCCAATTGGAATTACGAAGAATATTTACCAACCAAATTGTAACCCAGTTAATTGTTTTTCACAAATGTGCCGCCGCATCATATTTCACGATACACTTCTCTCATAGCGACACTCGCCCATGCTAAGATTTTGGGATTCCCTCAATGCCAGCAATTAACGCATTGGATTTGTTTACGTACAATCCGTTGGACATTGGGTATCCATTACTCATAGCAGTTTATGGGTCTTGGTTTGTGTCGTACTTATGACGAGTGATCGTTTTATGATTACGTAGTGCGGATTCATTTGTGGGTCAATATTTTATGGTTTTATATTGGTGGCGATAAATTGGTTTGAATTATCAGTGGTTGGAGTGTCTTTGGAAGATGCGTGGGAAAAAAGAATCAATTGTGTTAGGAGGGTATCAGGTAGTGGGATCACTACATCCTCCCCCCCTTCGAAAAATAAAATTGACCTTGAAGAGGTTAATTTTCTGTATAAAGGTTTAAAAGTGCAGGAAATTGTACAATTATTAAATTCAGATTTTTTCTACTATTTTAACTATTTTTGAAAAAAAAATTTACAAATGGAATTTTCCTTCATCATCATCATCATCGGCTCGACAACCGGGTTCCGGTCCAGGCCTCTTTCAACAAGTCTCTCCACCTATCCCAGTCTCTAGCCGACACCATCCAGTTGCGCACCCCAAGGCTTCGGGCGTCCTGGTCTACGCCATCTCTCCAGCGCAAGCATGGTCTACCACGCTGTCGTCTACCATAGAATGTACCACAAAGAACTTTCCGAGCAGGTTCCTCTTCGCTCATGCGAGCTAGGTGCCCTGCCCACCGGAGTCTACCGAGCTTAATTTTTGTCACGATATCTGCTTCTAGGTAGATTGCGTACAATTCATGATTGTACCGTCTCCGGAATCGTCCTTCCTCACATATGGGGCCAACAATTCTCCTTAAGACTTTTCTCTCGAACGCAGCTAAGAGGTCGGAGTGCCTTTTGCTAAGCACCCAAGTCTCGGATCCATATGTGAGTACTGGCAGGACCATGGTCCTGTACAGCAGCAGTTTTGAAGTTATGGTGAGATTTCTGGATTTGAAAAGCTTTGACAGACTATAGTAGGCTCTATTGGATTTGAGAAGCCGCCCGCGTATTTCTTCTTCTATATTGTTATCGGCTGCTACTATTGACCCAAAGTATTTAAAGGATTGCACCACTTCAAATTCGTGCTCCGCAACCTTGATTGTTTGACCAACTGTTCCTCTCGCATTCGACGCCACCATGTACTTTGTTTTACCTTCACTAATGTGCAGCCCCAGATTTTGTGCCGCCTGCTCGATCTGGATGAAGGAATCGTGTACAGCTTGTTCGGTTCTTCCGATGATGTCAATGTCGTCTGCGTAAGCTACGCGGGTAGAAAATTATCTAGGAAACACTATCGAATAGCGTGGCCCTAGCTAGATTGGCCATTATATGTATAGTAAATCCTATGCTGGGCCTAGACAGATGCAAGACTGGCGGATCTTGACTAATTTATGCTTATCCTGGCTTTATATTGAATCTAGCTAGAACTGCCTATTTATTGGCTTTTCCAGGAGTATCTTAGACTGGGCCTAGATATTTTTAAATTGATTTAGCCTAGATATGAAACTTTTTCTTGGCGATATCTTGGCTGTAGATAGTATCGCCTCTTTATTGGCATTGTAACAAATAAACTACAAGGGACCTGGATAGTTTTTACTTGGTGTAGCCTGGATAAGGAATTGTATCTGGGCGTTATATTGGCCTTAGCTAGTCTCGCATTCTCAGATGTTACTTATACTGGGGCTATATAGTTTTTACTTGATGTAGCCTAGATGTGCCTATACATATGTCTCTGTAAAAGGCTATCTATTATCCTTCTAAAATAATAACTTTTTTGTTTTGGTCCTAAATCGGTATTTTTCAGATTCTTTAATACGTATTTAAGTCTTTTAAACAGTATAATTAAAAGAGAGTTATTTGAATAGCACTTTGAGACACGATATTTTATATATCACAGTGGCGCAATAAGTAGCGCACAAGCACGGCAAGCGAGAGGACTCGGGTTCGAATCTCAGTGGAGGTAAATTAAAAAAAAAAAAAAAAATTCTTTCATTCCAGCAAAAAATCACTTAAAGAGTCGAATATAGGGAGGCAAAGAAAAAATGAAAATAATCAGCAATAATAAAAAATAAAAAAAAATTTTTTTATTGTTTCTAATAATTTTTTAAGAATTGCCGTAGCTCTTGTGCTACTTGTGAAGACCCATCTAGGGTCCATATAGGAACATCTAGCAAGGCCCATTATATACAGAGCATTAACAAATTAGCGAGGGACAAGCTAGATACTGCTCGGTAGTGTCATGATTGAAACTAAGAAAAACTAGCTGGGGCCTTGGCATTATCGAGTCGAAAATTCTACCCGGGTAGTAACTGGCTGGACCTGTTGACGATGGTCCCTCTTGTTGCCGTGCCAGAGTCACGGATTGCTTTCTCCAACGCCAGGTTGAAGAGGAGGCAGGCCAAACCGTCCCCTTGTCGGAGTCCATTAAAGATTTTGATTGGTCTGGATAGCAATCCGGCTATTTTTACTTGGCTTGTTACGTTGGTCATGGTCAACCTACATAGTCGTGTCAATTTATTTGGGATGCCGAATTCTCTCATGGCTTTGTAAAGTTCTACCCAGGCTATGCTATCATAGGCGGCCTTATAGTCTATAAACAGATGGTATGTTGGGATGTTAAATTCTAGACATTTTTCCATCGCCTGCCTAAGGGTAAAGATCTGATCCGTTGTTGATTTGCCTGGAATGAAACCACACTGATATTGTCCGATGACGGTTTTAGCGTATGGGGTTATCCGGTCTTGTAGGATAAAGGAGAGTATCTTATAGGCGGTACTCAACAACGTGATACCTCTATAATTGCTGCACGTTGTGACATCTCCCTTCTTATGTATGGGGCATATTATGCCTTTTCGCCAGTCTTCTGGCATTTCTTCCTGCTCCCATACGTGCACTATAATATCATGAATTGCTTGACGTAAGGCTGGCCCGCCGTGATGAAATAATTCGGCTGGTATGCCATCGGCTCCCGGGGATTTATTCTGTTTAAGCCGGCCTATAGCCTTCTCAACCTCTTCTATGCTTGGTGGCGGCAACATAGGGTATTCTTCTTGAAGTAGTGGAGCCTCCACTTCTGCAGTGAGCTGACCATCTAGCAATTCATTAAAGTACACTTCCCATCGCTCCAGTATGCTTTCGGGATCGGTGATCAGTTTTCCCTGTCCGTCCTTGCAGTATGTGCAGCGTGGTGTGTACTGCGTAATGTTTCGGACGGATTGGTAGAACTTCCGCGCCTGGTGCGGACCTCGCTCTCGGCTGTTTTCTATTTCACAGATTAGGTTCTTCTCCCAGGCTGATTTATTTTGTCTGTGAAGCCGTTTTTCTGTTCTTCTGAGCTCTTTATATTCCTCTTCGCGTGCCCGCGTTCTATGAGATTGTTGCATTGCTCGGTACGCAACATTCTTACGTTCAGTCGCTAGCTTGCATTCATCATCAAACCAGTCGTTCCGATTTTTACGACTGCTGCCTAAGATGGAGCTGGCAGTACTAATGACAGTATTTTTAAGACGTGTCCACTTTTCATTTACGCAAGTTCGAGTAGTGGCGACGGTCTATCAACACGTGGTCTATTTGGTTACGAGTGACTCCATCAGGTGATACCCAGGTGGCTTTGTAGATATCTTTACGCGGGAACCTGGTACTCGCAACGACCATGTTTTTCGATGCTGCCAATTCTAAGACTCGAAGTCCATTGTCATTAGTGTTCTCATTCTCATGCAAACTATGGGTGCCTGCGTAATGCCTGAATATCGGCTCCCGCCCTATTTTTGCGTTCAAATCCCCAAGGATGATTTTAACATAATACCTTGGACAGGCATTGAGGGCCCTCTCGACTTGTTTGTAGTAAGTCTCTTTTTCTTCGTCTGAGGACTCCTCCGTAGGTCAGTGAACGTTAATGAGGCTGATGTTCGTAAATTAGCCTCGCACGCGAAGGGTGCATAGCCTTTCGCTTATAGCGTTAAAGCCGATGATAGTAGACTTCATTTTTTCGCCGACTAGGAAGCCTACCCCGAGCACATGGTGTTTTATATGACAGCTGTAGTAGGAATTTTCCTTACAATAATTATAAAATTTCATTTTTAATAATAATGGTGATTTAAGGTTGTCCTTGAAGAGGTTACAATTTTTTTTTTTTTTTAATTTTATTAACAATATGTATTTTAATGTATTTATATTTAAGATTTAACATTTTTTCCAATTTTTGATTTATCTTAGTAATAATGTCGTTGCTTTTTTTTTATGTCTATATTAACTTACGTTTAAATATATGTATATATTTTTTTTCTTTTTTTTTTACTCGTATATAAGAGTTTTTATATTTATGCTAGTGGTATTTACAAATGTTTTTACATATTTTTTCTTTTTTTTTAAATATTATTCTTTGGGATGCGAACAACGTGAAGGTTATTTTCTAGAACTTAGTCTTCTAGTGAAATCTAGTGCAAATTGTATGCTTCTTTTGTCTTTGTTTTTGTTATTGTTAGTCAGTCCAGTTGTATCAGTTAAAGTATGATTTAAGATTTTTTGCTTTAGTGGAGGAGGTACTATTTGTTGATGCATAATCGTTTGTTTTAATGAATTAAATACGGATGTTTGTTTAGGTACGGGGGGTGCATTTTCTTGTTTGAAAGAAGTTGAGGGACCCTTAGTGATAGTATTTGGTAAAGCACTAGGTAGTGGAGGTGGAGGAGGTGGTGATATGTTCATCGTTTTTTGTACGGGCTTAGAGTTTTCAGGTAAAGTATTTTTTGGTTCTGCCGTACATATTTTGATTGATGTAATTGGCGCATCATTAGAACTCTGTTTGTTTTTTCTGAATTTTATAAATATTATCATTAACAGAATTATAAGTAGTATTAATGCTCCTGAGTTTGTATAGGATATCAATTCAGGGGAAAACATAGTATATAGATTATTATTTATAGAGATACTGTCCTCCAATTGTCGTAAATTTTCATTGATTTTTATCCAGTTATTTTTAAATGAGGTTTGGGAGAGGTGAATGTTTGGAAAATTTTCTAATGTAATGGTATTAAAGTAGGTTATATTATTATTGGTTGTGTGTACTAGTGAGATGTTTTTAATAAAATCGGGGATAGTAAAATCGGCATTTGATTCTGTTGGTAGCTTCCAATGTGCAACCGAATAGGCAATTTTGTAACCATGTTGGAGTCTGCTTTTTAGTTCGTTGGCGTAATTGTCGTAACTATAGAAAGTTTGTGGTTCCCTACTTATTGAATTTGGAATCCGTGCAGGATAACCATACAACAATTCAAATGGAGTATAATTTGTGCTACTATATGGAGTAGTGTTATATACAAACATAGCGTATGGAAGCCATGTGTCCCAAGAGAAAGAATCTTTGTCAATGTAATGACGTAAGTATTCCGCAAGTGTCCGGTGACTACGCTCTAATACGCCGTTGGTTTGGGGGTGGTATGGGGTTGTTTGCAATTTTCTTGTTTTGAGGACTTTGCATACTTCTTTAAACACATTGCTGAGAAAATTTGTTCCTTGATCCGTTAGGATCGAGTCGGGTATCCCAAATCGACAAACCAGCCGTTCAACTAACAGTGTATATACAAAGCTACAACTAGATCCAACCCGTTGGTTGAACAGAATTGAAGGCACCGTACATTAGAGTTGAATGCGTTGAATTCGAAATTTGTGCGTTGATCGGCTAGTATATGACCGGCATTACTTAGCGCCGGTCGGTGCTTAAAGAAAAAAATATAAAAAATGCAATTTTTATCACATGTTAACGGATTAACGATTAACGTTAACTTGCGTTAATTCTTCCGAAATTTAACGCTTTAACGTTTAACAAAGCTAACTTTTTTAGTAGCGGATTAACGATTAACGAAGTTAACTGTTTGATCACTCCACACGTAATTTTTTCTTAAGACCAAAAATAACGGTACCTACCATAATTTTTTTTTCCGAAATTTTATAAAAACAATTTTTTTCAAAAACTGTTCCACAGGTCTTTCAAAAAAATCAAAAAAGTTCATTTAGTAAAATCTTCATAATGGTTGAACAAAAATTTCTGAAAAATGTTTATTTATGGTACCCCACAGAGAAACATGTTGTTTGCTTTCGATTTTCTCAAAAACGATAAAACTTTTTTATGCTAAAGCTCTTAAGATTCTGAATACTATTGTGTATTTAAATATTAAAAAAAAAATATATTTGTTATAAAAAAAAATCATAATTTTATTTTAAGAACTCACTTTTTCAAAACAGCATGATCGATTTTGAATCTTGACAACTAACAATTTTTTAAAACTATCTACAAGATGTAGAAAAAGAAAAATTGTACCCACCTTACAAGTGCTAAAAAATTGTTTTCCAAAATCGTATTTTTCTCGAAAACACCAACTAGAATTTTTCTTGCTGGCATAACGGAGTTTAATACATTTGTTTTTACAAAATCTTCTAAAAAGTTTGAAAAACATAGCTCATCTATAAAATAATAAAAACTTTACATAAATTGGATAAACAAAAAGTATTCTTTTTTTTAAATTTATATATAAAAATTTGTTTTTTTTTTTAAACCGCTGCAGTGATTTATAATTTTTGTTCTTGCAAAAATTTATTTTGACAATTCACATAAAATAGTGTTCCGATTTTAAATCCAACTATACTAGAAGAGGTGTTTCAGCCATTGAAAAATTTATTTAAGGGTTACGAACATTTCTCTGTAATTATTTAAATGTTTAGAATTCAAGTCTATGTAAGAGTAAATTCAAGCGGAGTGACCCAATAGTCTATTTTTTTGGTCCTTAACAGTCATCCAAAAATTCAGTTTAGAACCCAAAATGTTGCTTAACTAAGTGTTCCAAGTTTCCGTGCCACCAACAAATTAGGTTATAGGATGAGGTAGAGAAAGGCGAACTTACATACAGTATTACGGAGTCCAATTCTTTGTGGAATCCATTAGAAAAATCTGACGATTGATTAATATCTCGAGCTCTTTTATATGTACCTACATTTTTTGAAATATTTTTAGTTTTTAATTTTAAGCAATTTTTCTAACTGTCTCATAGAACTTGTCCTTTTAGAACCCATTCATGTATTGTAAGGGTAAAATTAATTGACTTCGAAATAGTTACGGATTTCCATAATCTGGAAATTCTTTTTCTCGTTTTCTTTAAAATAATAATTCAGTTTACATCCTCTTCATTGAAAACTGTATACCATCTGTTAGTTACAACCGTTTTGGGGCAAAGGAGAATAATTTGTCAAAGGGCTCATACTTATCTAACTCTGGGTTACCATTTCAGTCAATATTAATAAAAAATGATTAATGAAATACACTCTCGTCTGAATTTTAGAAAACTAAAAACAACAAAATATAAAAAAGCAATAACCCTAAAATAGTTTTCCAACGCGCAACACACCATCAGAAACGAAACATTCCGAACTCTTTTCCCATTATTTTGAAGTATCGTTAATTTTTCACACTTTCTCAATTATTTTCCAGCATAGTCATACTCACAGTCAGAGTGGTTGCCATTTGCCATTGTCAGATGGGCTTGCCACCCACACCATGTCGTCGTTGACGCCGCTGTACAATGTCAGACTGAACTTAATTTGAATTAATTTTTAATAACTCAAACATTTTTTTATTTTATTTTTAAATGGGTTAATTATAGCAGAAGCAGGTTCAGTAGCCAGAAACTGCACGGCTTGATGCACACAGTCAGCGCACTCTTCGTTTTGGCTAGAAGCCAACTTTTAATGGTCTCTGCAAGAGTCTGGAGCAACCCGATGGCGATGTCGTTTGGAAGGAGGGTGTGCAACAATTTAGTTACACGGGCTTCAACCTCTGAGCCAATTTTCACCCATCACCGACTACGATACCTCCACCGAATGGCCGAAGGAAAATAGATAGACTATAAAGATTGACTTAAAAATTGACCGAAAAAGGACTATTTTTCTAAGTTAAAAATGAGCATTTTATCCCATTATGGTGTGATGAGTTGACTGAGCATGTGAGCATGCAGCAAAATTGTTGCTTCTCGATAAAGGATACAAAGGATTTATCCTTATTAAGATATAAGCTTTGATTAGAGACACCTCAAATCTGGCTTTAATTTATTTTGGCACATACCGGCCGTCGTCATTATCATCATGTCTGCAGGACTATCTAAATTTTATATCAATCTTTCAAAGGGTAATGGATTTAAATTGTGTATGTTCATCTCTATTAGACGACTCCTTCTTATTAGTGTTATGGTTCGTCTAAAAGCTTCGGATGGTTGAAAGTTGTATATGATTGAGGTAGTTGTATTTTTTGCAAATAAGGCCAGTTCTCGAAGTTCATTATTTTTTAAGCTAATCTAGGAATGGTTGTGAAAGCATCGAGAAGAGAAAGTTTTGGAACAGTTGAGAGGGACGTTAATTTTATATCGCTTAAAGTGATTAAATTCTTAAATCTCAAATCTATCCAAACCACTGAAAAACTTTTCAGAAACAGACACTTATGCCTAGAAAAGATTGAAGTATTTCTTAATAAAAATAATTAAATGTTATTGTCTGTCAAAACTTAAAGTACAAATGGTAAGTTTCAAATGATAATTTATTAATTAGTAATGATGGTTGTGCTTCCATGGCGAAGGTTTGGCGATCGATTTTCAAATATTTGAAATTCAAAAACAAATGCGTTTTTTGAAACCTCCGCTTTAATACATCAACAAAACTGATTGTTAATCGAGTTTTGATTGTGATTTTATATACATATGTACATGTAGATGTTTTTGGGAAATGGGATTAAACATTTAAATTAAAGTATATGCAGGGTAAGTTCGGGAGGATGACAGGCAGGAGGAATTGACAACAGCACTTTTCTGAAAAACTAAGACTTCTTGACAGCACATTAAATGATGACAAAATGAAGTTACCAACGATTGGTTTGAGCGAAAAATAACCAATCAATGATGTGTTATAGGAGATAAGCGTTGTGGACGTCTTATTTTATTTTTATTTATTTGTGTGACTATTTAATCTAACTTTTATGGTAAGAAATCCAACTATAATATTTGAATTATGTAGCTTTTAACATTAAAAGTGCAATGTAGTGCACTTTCATTCGTTTTAAAATCATTATAAAACAATAGTTTATCCTGAGCACCATTATAAAAGTTTTTTTTTGTATTTGTCCCAAAAGTATTCGAAGAGGAGGATTTGACATTTTTACTAGAGGAGGAATTGATGACAAAGTCTCAAATCATCCTTTATTAGTCAAAATAAAAATTGTGTGATAGAACTCTTTTTTACTCTTTTTTAAAATTTAAAAATGCCAAATATTTACAAGAGAAAAATACCCCACCGCAACATCTTTAAAACAGGTGTTGAGAATGCCATTAAGAACATTGGCGCGAAATTTCAATGAAATCTCGTTTAAGCAATAAAACCGACTCTACTTAGGGCAGTCGTTTAGCTTGGAGACTTTGTCTAACTTTTTCATAATTTTATTCACGTTAGACAAGTCTTCTAACAAATGTGGGTTTTAAAACAGAACTTAAGCGAATTTGCGTTGAACAACCCTTAATTTGACAGATACATAACTCACACAACTACAAAAACACAAAAAATTAAATGCACGACTGGGTCGCACGAACTTGCGCCTATGTAATAGACTATATTTCATCCAACAAAAATATGCAGTACACGTCTTATGGGAGAGCTTTTTCAAAATCAGTAGCGTGTTATATTTTTGCACCATACTAAATTGAAAAAACTCCTCCATAAAAAAGTGTTTGTGCGCCCATAAATTTTCAATTGCATCTGACGCAGGCCCGACGTCCTATTGACTGCACATCTGAGTGTGCACTGAATTGCTGTGGTCTATGGCTGTTGGTGCTATTCAATTTCAACCCCCATTAAATATTGATGTGCGTTCAGAGTTACCCTTGCTCATTTCGTAACTTGTTCAGTTTTTTTTCCTTGGGTTTCTGTTAAAATCAACACTACGATAACCCTGTGAGAACTTTAATGAAGGACAGATTTATGCAATTCAAAATTCGAAAAGAATGTCGCCTCTACATTTACGACAGAGAAACCAACCAGAGATTCCTACTTGATTCGGGATCGACCATTTGTGTATTGCCCCGTCCAGTAAATTGTAAAAATAACAGGTCCGACACCACACTTTTGGCAGCAAACAATTCCCCGATTTGTACCTACGGCAAAAAAATCCTAACCCTCGATTTTGGTCTGCGTCGAAAAATAACTTGGCCCTTCATCATCGCAGATGTTAAAACGGCGATAATTGGAGCTGACTTACTTGCACACCATGGACTAGTCATCGACCTAATGGCTAAACGTGTCATCGACAAGACCACATCACTGACAGTATCCGGCCAGCTCCACAGCATCACTCACTCATGCAAGCTCCTGACTGTTAGTGGTCCTGCCCTATATACAAGTCTAGTCAACGAGTTTGTGCTAAACAATAGCCACCGCAGACCAGGTTTGAGAGCCCATAGTGTCCAACATTGCATCGTCATGACAGGTCAGCCCATTTCTGAACGACCAAGACGACTCGCTGGTGATAAACTTAAGCAAGCCAGAGCAGACTTTGAGAATTTTCAAAAGAAAGGTTACTGCCGAGTTTCCAAAAGTCCATGGGCAAGCCCCATTCACCTCGTTGAAAAGAAGACTGGCGGATGGAGATGTTGTGGTGACTACCGTCGACTAAACGCCAAAACATTACCGGATAGTTACGCGATTTCACACATTATGGATTTCACAGAACGATTGCATAATAAAGAGTATTTTTCAATAATAGATTTGGATAAAGCCTACTACCAGATCCCAATGGCAACAGAAGACATCGAAAAAACCGCAGTGACCACGCCCTTTGGTTTGTTCGAATTCCTGGTCATGCCATTCGGCCTAAAAAATGCGACTCAAACTTTTCAAAGGCATATGGATATGGTTCTTCGTGAACATGACTTCATTTTTTGCTACATTGATGATATTCTCATTTTTTCCGAATCGGAAGAACAACATCGACAACACGTTCGCCAAGTCTTACAACGCCTTCACGAACATGGTTTAATAATCAATATCAACAAATGCATTTTTGGGAAGTCTGAGGTTACTTATCTTGGACACACAATCAGTAAAGCTGGATGTAGACCACCTGAAGATAGAGTTGAAGCCATCGTAAACTACCCGAAACCAACTGTCATCGTGGAACTACGTCGATTTCTTGGAATCGTCAACTACTATCGACAATATGTGCCAAATTGTGCTCGCATCCAAGCACCATTAAATGCGTTCATCAAAGACTCCAAAAAGAACGACCGACGTCCTATACCTTGGGATCCCTCGACGGAAGAAGCTTTCGAGAAATGCAAAGATAGTATCAAGCAGGCTACTTTGCTCAATCATCTAGATCCAAAAGCTGCATTAGTTTTAACAACAGACGCATCGGACACTGCAGTCGGTACCAAGCTCGAACAAAAACAAAATGACCAGCTCCAGCCGATAGGTTTATATTCATGCAAATTGTCATCTTCCCAAGCGCGGTACAGCACCTACGACCGTGAATTGATAGCAATTTATCTTGCTATACGATTTTTCAAGCACTTTTTGGACGGCCGTCACTTTATCGTCCAAACTGACCATAAGCCACTTACCTATGCTTTCCAGCAGCGTTCATATAAGGCACCACAGCGTCGACTAAGACAATTGGACTACATCTCACAATTTACCACGGATTTTATCTACCTACCTGGTGAAGAAAACTCTGTTGCAGATGCACTGTCACGACTCAATGCGATTTCCATGCCAGTGCAATTTGATATTCGAGAACTACACCCATCACAACTACTGGACGCAGAGCTTCAAGAAATCTTAAAACAAAACAACTCATCACTTAATCTAAAGAAACTCAGTTTGGACTCGGAGGTTAAAATTTATTGCAACATTTTTAATGACACTGTTCGACCTTATATACCAGCTTCGCTACGTCGAAAGGCCTTTGACTCCATCCACGGTCTCTCACAACCAGTCGCCAACTCAGGCAAAAATACATCTGGCCGAACATCAGAAAAGACGCATTGGAGTGGTCTCGTACTTGCATCCAATGCCAGCGTTCCAAAGTACATCGTCATACCAAACTAGTTCCTGAATCTATCAAAGTTCCAGATCATCGGTTTCAACATGTCCACATCGACTTGATCGTCCTTCCACAGTGCCAAGGGAATAGGTATTGCTTAACCATGATCGACCGTTTCAGCAGATGGCCGGAAGCAATACCTCTTCAAGATATGTTTGCGGAAACCGTCGCTAACGCCTTCTACACTCACTGGGTTGCTCGATTCGGTTTGCCAAAATCGCTCACCACCGACCAAGGAGCTCAATTTGAGTCGGCCCTCTTCAACGCACTAATGAAAATGATCGGAACAATAAAGATACGAACTTCGCCTTATCATCCTGCCTCGAACGGACTCGTTGAACGATTGCATCGTTCCTTGAAGGCCGCCCTCATGTGTCATGAAGAAACCAACTGGGTTGAGGCACTTCCATCAGTCTTAATGGGGCTGCGAACAACGCACAAAGATGACATTAAAGCTTCAGCAGCAGAGATGCTTTACGGAACGAACCTCAGAGTACCTGGTGAGTTCTTTGACATCGAAAACATCATGTCCAATCCACAGACTTTCATCGAGAAGCATCGAGAAGCCATGCTTAAATTTCGTCCGACAGCAACAGCAAACCATGCCAAAAACCAATTGTTCATTTCTCCAGATCTCTTCAAGTGTTCTCACGTTTTTCTTCGCCGTGATGCCGTAAAGAAACCTTTGGAACAACCTTATACTGGCCCGCATCCAATAATCAAAAGAATCAGTGACCGACTTTTCACAATCAAAGCGAATAGCAGATTTTTGAACGTTTCTGTGGATCGATTGAAGCCAGCACACCTCCATGCAGATTATGTCGCAGATGTTCAGTTGAAAACTCAACTTATCAAGAACGATCTGAAAACCAAAAGCAAATCAATTCTAAAAACTATTCATAACAAAACAAAAAGAGTTGATAAAAAAAAGTCAGATTCAACATTATAATCATAACTTCGTCATTTGAGGGGAGTACTGTGGCGATCCTAACTTGACAGCACAGATGTCGCACCAAAAACACACAGCAATTTGAATCTCATTCCAACGTCTACCTTTAGCAGCTGCTCATAAAGCAATTATTCTTCTAGAATTTTCTCTCGTCTAGACACGACGCATATTTTATATTACATTGTTAAAAAGTACTTGTAGATTTCAACTTAGTTTATTTATTGAATAAAGTTAATTTGTCAAGTAATAATTAGTTCACAATTATTGATATTGCGGAATCAAATTCCCAAACATTGAACCCATCTAACTCTTGGTTAATACAAATTGTGTTGTGACATTTGAAATAGACATATCCATGTATGTCTAATTGTTTATTGTCTTCTACTTCTGCCATCAACACAAAACTCTTTCTTTTATAAATTTACCTATCTGAAATATGTTTAAGAAAAATAAAAATTCTATTCAAGCACCAAAATCACCTTCTGCTGATGATATCTGAGAAAATATAACAACATTTTGCGTAGGCAGACCAGCAGCGAGTAAATGCAGAAATCTAGAAACAGCCCATAATCTTACGGAATGGTGGAAATCCTTCGAAACTTTTGTTGGAGATAAAGTTTAGTTTAAGTTTAAAATTTAAAATAGCAGATCAGTTGAAAAGCAAAAAGTGTAATTGGTCGAATAGACCTTTATGTTTTGTGATATTGCAAAGATGAATTTGTTGTTTATTAAATAAATGATTCTTAAAATTGTATTTTGTTTTTTTTTTATGTGTTAACATCTGCCGGCTGAAGACTGAATCGAAAATGTGGATAAAACGTATACGTCCCGTGTAACCCGTTACGGTTACACATTCCGTGTAGCAACAAACTACCTTACCGAAGATTGCATTAAAGACTGTTTACATTGTTTGAAATATTGCGAAGTTATGACATCGTGCTTACATTGGAAAGTTTGAATTAGTGGTGGGCGCATTCGAATAAAATAATCGATTATAATCGATTCAGGCAACATCTCGATATATCTCATTTCTTCACACAAATCATTCGAATACTCAAATCATTCGAATGATTTTTTCTTATCTACTTTCTCTAAGCGAAATGAGGACTCAACACTCAGTGCCTATTCGAAACCGAGAAGCGAATATTGAACGAAAAGACAGAAAAGACAACACACAAAATCGAGAACTCGAGAATTTGGTTATTTGTGTATCTCGTGTGTATGTATTCAATGACTGGGTTTATATTTATATTCATTTTTGCACTCGATGCATCGTTGAGGGTTGAATATGGAATTGCAAGGGAAAGACGAGAAGCGAGAACCATTATGTTATGATTTTTTGTTTTGTTTTTGCTTTTTTTTTTTTGCCTTGAAATTGAGCGTTTGTTCCCTGTTTTTTTTTTACTATGATATTCCTTCAAAAATCATTCGAATGATCATTCGATTCTTTAAATCATTCGAATACTAATATTTCGATTCTTTAAATCTTTCGATTATGCCCAACGCTAGTTTGAATTATGAAATCTCGATTCTATTGCTTTCCATTGCTGCCTAGAACTAAATATACTCAGTTCCCCAACATCTCTTAACGCCTTGACCAATATGTCAAAAAGAAGAAAGACAAAAGAACTGGTGCAGAATTTCATAGCGGGTTCATTCAATGTCTTAAACATTTTCAGAGTTAACACTTAAAAATCCGAAAAATGTTGTTTCAGGCAAATAGTTTTGAAATCTAAAAAGGTATATTATCGATAATTCAAAATTTAGCCCTGCAGTCGTCTCTTTTAGCTTTTAAAGTTAAATAGTGAAGCAATAATTTATATTTTTTAAGATTAAATAATATTTTAATGCTTTTTCCAGCAAAATACATTTGAAAGATTAAAGAATACTAGTTTTATTCTTATTTTAAAATAGATTACATAAATGTTATCCGCGTAACGATTGGGAGTTAATTTGTCCCTTATCTGTCATATCTACAATATAATTTATTTAATTATAGAATCAAAAATTCTATATTATACCAAAATATATGTACTTTTAGCATTCGCTGCATCAAAATACAGATCGTTCTCAATCTGTCAAACCATGAAATGTATGATGACTAGGGATACAAAGTTTAGTCTTTGCAACTTACATATATTTACTTTAACTATTTCCATTACAAGGTGGTAATAATCTCTGAAAGAGGAAGTAAGATAAAGTACAGAAACTTGAAAAAAAGCTGGAGTATTTATCTCAGTGTGAACACCGTCTCTAGAAGAAAAAAGACTTCAAGTGCCACGAGTCTTTCTTTCGTCGTTTTGACATATTATATGATGTGAGGTGAAGAACTGTTGCGGAAAGAAGCTACGCTTCTTTACCTCTCAACTTAACTGTCAAAAAAAGAAAAACAAACTAAAAAGTAAAAACGAATTGTAATAAGGATCCAAAAGTCAAACTGAAGTATCATATTTTCGTGCGCATAAGGGATGCTCATATTCTCAAATGCATGATTGTCTTGATTTTGATAAGATGAACGTTCCATCTGGTGGCTTGTCAAACAAAAAATGTTTTGACATTTTCGCAGTATGACAAGCATATTTTAGAATTCGAACGCATGTTCTTCAAGCATGTTGTACCGCCATCCATGGTCAAAATTCTAATAAGAAGTTTGCCGATTATAAACGCTCCTTTTTCATCCGTCAAATATCCGTCATGCCATGATTGCCAAATAAATTTGAGAATGATTGCTTTAAAACAATGCGATACCACTCTGCAATTTGTAAGTATGTTTGAGAGAGACGTACATATGTGGTTGCTGGGATAAGCCAGACATTGTTCAAATGTACGACAAACACATGCTATCTATTAGTAAATTTCGGTTGAAATTGCATATACATACATCAAGCATTAATCTTCAATCTTTTATTTGAACATCGACGGAGTGGCAAGAGGACTATGCGATCTTGAGTTTTTTTTCGGCAAAATTGTGTTTTTACGAATTTCTTTGAATTTTTTCTAATTTTCTCCGAGTAAATGGACAGACAAAATAAAACAAATATTTTGTCTATCCATTTCATCACACAGTTTCAAAAAAAAAATTGGCACTCGGACAAACTTTGATATTTACACATCTTAACCGTGAGTTCCGACACTCACAATTTTTTTGTTTCACCCCGCAAATCTTTATTTTGCTTCTATCTTACTCTTCAAGTTATCATTTCGCCAAATAAATTTCGCACGTTCTTATATTTTGCTTATTCTTAAACCGCAATTTGTTGTTTTGCTAGAATTTATTTCCACAACTTTTATTTCCTTAGTTATTGTGGTATTGGTATCATGAAAGGACATGTACTGTCTTACGGTCTATAATGTGTTAATAGTCTTCCCGCATAGTTTATTTAGATGTATGTAATAGATCGAAAGACAAAATAATTTGAAATCTAATAATAAGAAAACAAAATATCAAAAAAAAAAAAAAATATAGTGAATAACTATGTATAGGCAAAATAAAAATTGACAAATGGATCTTGACGAAAAGATAAATGACAAACAAAATTCCGCCGTAAGACCCCTACACCATTCCTTGGGAAAATTTTCTTAGAATCACACTTAATAAATACACAAACCACATGTAGGTTCGATCACCAAATTTCAACTCCTAACATTTTTAAATATTGAGATTTAGGCTGGTATTCACCGAGCGCTCATAACTTAAGAAGCTCATAAACCTATTCACCAAGCAATATTAGTGAAGATCTACGAGCGCTCTTAAAAGTTAGTAGTGGTCCCGACCACTCCTAAACTTACGAGCGCTCTCTTCGAAAGTTTGTTCGAAAATTCGAAAACTAAACAAAATAAACAAACGACGGTGAGTGCAAAACCAAAACCAGTTATCGTCACCAGCAACGCTCCCCAAGCAAAATACGAAATTGACCGAAGGATTCTCACTGCCAGCTGTCATTCAAGTTCGAAAACAGTTTGATTTCACAGTTTGGGTATGCCTGAACAAGAGAGAGTGGCTCTCATTTTTGAACTTCGAAAAACACTTGTGAGTGGTTGGTGAATACCCCAAAGAAATTTCAAGTTAAGAGCCTCGTAAAGTTAAGAGCCGTTTAAGAGCGCTCGGTGAATACCAACCTTAGAACGCTTAAACCGTAACTGATGACTGACTGACTCACTCACTGACTGATCATCAAAAATATGGAGCACCGTAGAACCTTGTTATTTAACAAAACGGTAGGTCTTGTGTTGTATAAACGAAAAATCAAAATTTTGGGGGCTCACTTAGGAAGTTATATTTTTAGTGCGTATTAATAATGGCGTTATTTAGATAATAATCTAGTTAAGAAATCTAATATTGGACTTCATTAACTTAGAACTTGGCGTTCTTTCAGATCTCCCTACAATTCACGGCTGACTTGATAATTTTGTACGTATGAGAACGGGGGAACGTATTAGTCTTGGGATCATTTCTCTTCTTTAATGACAAGTGGGAGCATTAGACTTTGAGTGAAATTATGATGAAGAAAACGAATATTGAATCAGTAAAGGTGATCCACTGTTTTAGAGAAGAGAGTACCTATTGGTAGTGGTAAGAACATGGGCGAAGACATTTCACGATTTCACGGAAAGACGCCAGTACAATAGGATAGGAAATTTAAAAAAAAAGTTACGCAGTCGGAAGAACAACTTGGAAAAACATATCTTTAGAATATTCCAAGAGATACTATCTGGACCAGCAGATTTGTATTTATACTCAAGATCTTAAAGGACTTTGACAACTCTAGTGTGATTGCGAAACAAAACACGTGATTTATACTACCGTTAACCTTTTCAATTACAGAGAGGGAGAGAAACACATTAAAAAAGGGTCGAATTTACAAGAAAAGATGTTGCAAGTTAATTAGCATTTTCCTGGGAAATACTCGTACTTACCACGAAGGCAATACAATTCGAGTTTGTAATAAATAAAAATTCATAAAGGCATAGCGAATTAATTTTTTTCTGAGGAAACTGCCAATAAAAAACATTAATTTGTATTCAAAGGATTCATCTGCAAACAATTTTTCAATAAAAACTTTTTCTCATTTATGAAATCTTATATACCTACTCTTTTAAATTAATATTATATTGACTCAATCAAGCAATGGGGGATTCACTTATAGGTTAATTTGCAAAAATAAAATAAAACAATTTTCATTGCCATATAAGAGAATAATAATTCGCATTTATTTTTTATAGATTATTTCTTTGAAATGTTGACCATAACTATACGGCATACATAAATCTTCCTTCCTGCAGTTTCATTTCGATGACGCATTCGAACTTTTGAATTGAAATTTGGCCAATGACGCGAGTAATGTTCGCTTTTAATTACAAAGGTCGAAATTTAAAAGACTCGAGGTGTGATATTACATGATCTATCTAGGTGGCCATTTCACCGGACAAAAGCGTATATTAATTTTTCACCGTATTGTTCTCGTAATTATTAAAGTCATAATTTAATGGATGTTGTATGAAAAGCTAGTCGGCCGTTGTTTTTGCAGTAAAAAGTCACTAATATCACGGGCTTCAAATGAAGAAAATACTACCGTCAATTTAAAGAAATAATCTTATGAATTAAGCCAGTAATAAGATGACCATTAACTTCTTCTTATCTATTCAACTAACAGTGATAAATATAGAAGTTTTAATTCTTAAATTTCCTAACTGTTAACAAAGCACTTTTATTTAGGCCTTATTCATGGAGACATACTACGGCATACTCAGATTTTATTTTAGGTCTTCCAAATAAATGTTATGAAACGTCCCTACGTCCAGAGCAACCTCAAACTAACTCTCTAACAATTTAGTTCAGGGACAACTAATAGCCTTGTAGTATATAAGCATCTTATTTGCTAATATATTGACTGTACTAAAACTTCGATTTATAACAAAACTTTTTTATTGTTTTTAATTATATGCTTCCATTTTTATTTAACTTTTCATCAAATTGCAATTATCGGGCAAACTCATTCAGGTTAACAAGGTGCCTGACTTTAATCTTTTTTGTGATTTTACCAACAAGCTCTGATATACACTTTCCCGTTTTACGGAATAAGTTCTCAACTACTCTCAGCGCCCCCTTTTTAAACAAAACAAGATTATAAGTAAATTTCACCCCTAAATATTCTTCAATCTTATGATATAACTGCAACTGGAAAGTTTATTGTTCACATCAGAAAAACACAACGCAACTGTTCCTTTCTAAATGTACCTACCTACCTGGGTTTTGGCACTGCAGACATAGTGTGGGTACAAGATTTCAAAAATGCTTAAAATAAATAGAACCAGACCTTATTATACACAAACTATTGATTTGATTACGAAATAAGGAAATTTTTGAAGGTTTTACATGACAAAGAAAACCTATTAGTATAAAGGGAAAAATCCTTAAAGGTGAAATCCTTAAAGACACCTAGATAAATAAAATGCATCCTGTAAAATATCGAACGTTAACTAGTCCATGAAAGAAAGACCGAAAAAAAGCTTCCAGCTTATCCCAAAATTCATGGAACCTGGAAAACTAGGAGAATTAAATTCATTTCCACGCCCAAAACCTATTTTTTTAAATATGTGACAATGTTTGTGAAACAAGGGATTCAGAATAAAGCAACAATTGCTTTCTATTTCACTTGGCCGAGTTCGAAATTGAGCAGTATTTTAGTTGATGAGAGGATTTGAACCGATTGGTGGGAAGGATCCTGCGCAGTTCATGGGAAAACCGCAACAGGCAGTTTTGTTATTAATATTAATATTTTTCATAAAATATATGCCCTGAACTTTCTTAAAGAGAAAACAAAAGTTTGGTGGTTAAAGATTTGTCGAGGAAGGGTTATGCAAAGATTATGAATACTCGTACAGTACATAATACCAAAAATGATTTTCAGGGGTGGAAGTGAAAAACCCTCCAAGAGAAGGTTTCTACTGTCATAAAAAGTGGTGTTGGTTCGGAATTGGCTGAATATTGTAAGTTACATCCATTTTTGCTATTAGGCACACAGGAATGGTTGAGTGTTGTAATTCAATAAGTTTAGGCTCTATACGAGCCGTAATGGCCATTAATTTATCTATATCTATTTATTTCAATATTTACATCTAAGCTGGTTACGGATTTTTACCTCTTTAAATTTTCCAGGGGATTGTTTTGGTCATTTTATTTTTCTCCAAATCTAAATAAAATAACAATAGGTATATTTTTATAGCAGATGTCAGAGAATTTTTTTTTTTATAATTAGCGCGCACTCAAGGGGTTATTACTACCCTTAAAATGATTAACACAGTACGAGCGTTAGGAAAATAAGGAAGGGTTTAAAAGGAGATACCGATGCACATTAGTTTTAAATTTTTGAAGATTACAATGGGAAGGAAAAATAGAGTTGGGTAGAGCATTCCACATGCGTGTAGTCCGGCTAAAGAAAGAATCTCTGTATTTCACAGTACGTCCGAAATTGGGCTCAAGGGTAAACTGATGAGCATTCCTAAAAGCGCGAGTATTACGGTTAAAGTGTTTAAGGGGAGGAATGCAACTGGCTATTTCGCTAGAACACTGCTTATAGAAGTAGCGATAAAATAATGAAAGACAAGAAACATTGCGACGGTGCTCGAGAGATTCAAATGTTTCTGTTATACTTCTATCACCTATCATTTTTAAAGCTCTTTTTTGGATTCTATCCAAGAGACTCAAGTGTGTTATTGAAGCACCTGCCCAAATATGGGAATTGTACTCGAGCTTTGGACGAATATAAGCCTTATAAATTACAGCCAGATCAGAAGGGGTAAAAAATTTCTTGCAACGTCGTAGGAAACCTATACACTTGGCAGCGTTTTTGGCCACGTCGAATATGTGATCATTCCATACAAGGTGGTCTGTAATGCACATACCGAGCACAGAGAGTTGTTCAGTTTCCTCAATGCAAGTGCCGCTCATGGATAGCGGCAAACGGGGAGGGTTTCGCTTTAACGATAGAAAACAGCATTGGGTTTTTGAAGCATTAAATTCTACACGGTTTTTTATTCCCCAATGGACAATGCTGTTAAGATCAGAATTTAATGAGCTTATCATACGCTGCCGTTCAAGTTCCACTTCCGAAGAACAAGGAAGTGAATCTTTAAACGAATATGAAAAGCCGAGGGTACTATCATCAGCAAAACAATTTAATGGATTAGAAGTTTCAGATAAGAGATCGTTGATAAACATGAGGAAGAGAGTCGGAGACAAAACGGAGCCCTGGGGTACACCAGCATTTATTTTATGAGTTTCAGACTTGAGGCCATCCAATACGACTTGTATTGAGCGGCCTGAAAGGTAATTTCTAATCCAACGAAGAAGAGATTCATCAATACCAAATGCACGCATTTTCGATAAGAGAGCTTGATGCCAAACTCTATCAAATGCTTTTGAAATATCAAGTTGAATAATCTTACTTTCTCCAAAACGATGTAAAGATTTGTGCCACTCTTCGGTGAGATATACCATCAGATCACCAGTGGACCTATTGCTACGAAAGCCGTACTGTCGGTCATTAAGAAGCTTACGTTCTTTGAGATATTTCTTGAGCTGATTATTTATCAGTGTTTCCATGACCTTGGAAAGAAGGGACGTAAGTGCAATTGGACGATAGTTAGAGGGGGAAGAAGATTCACCTTTTTTAGGGACAGGCTGGACAAATGCTGTTTTCCATCTACTCGGAAAGAGTCCAGAGGAATAGGATAGATAGAAAAGCTTACGCAGTGGTTTTGCCAGCGTTGAAGAACACCTCTTCAGAACAATGGGAGGGATACTATCCGGGCCAGCGGATTTGTGTATGTCAAGATCTTTCAGGACTCTTGCAACTGTACGAGTACGAAAGAAGATTCGTCCCATGGAAAAATTTGTGTTTTCAAGTACAGGAGGAGTCATAACACTCTCTGGCAGCGTCGAATTATCAGCAAAGTGTGCTGCAAGTAAATTGGCTTTATCTAGTGAGCTGACATAGGGGGTGTCATTGATAACGAGCGTTGGGACCGAGGACGAAGTAGTATTTCGAATGTTTTTTACAAATGACCAGAAATTTGTACTACCCTTGGGACATTGTAGTATTTTTTGCCTAATTTGTTGGTCATGCAAGAACTTGGTCTGTCGAATATGATCATTGCAGGTCTTTCTAGCTTGTTTAAACTTATTTCGGTTTTCCTCATCTTATCTTAAAATTGAACCAATTTTCATAATTTTCTCGAAAGGTCACTTTGCGGTTGCATTAATGAGTTTGCATCTTCTTTATATGTCTGCAGTGGTATGGAATGGCATAAATAAATCCAAAAACATCAAATTCAGGTGCAGGTGTACCGCAAGGTTGAATATTGCAACCATTGATATTCGCTTTGTATATTAACGACATTGAAAATTATTTACCGGAAGGTATTTCTTTTGGTGATTTATCCGTGAAACTTTCACTCTATGGTGATGATCTAGATTTTTTTTTTTCTGATATCTCAGCGACATTACAGCTTTAGATGAATGAAATTTTGTGATTCGTCGGATCTTTAAATGAACACTGCTAAATCTAAAGTTATGATTTTTAGCCCTCAATTTAGTTCTAGTAAAAATAAACGGACATACAAATTAAATGGTGTTAATATTAGGGTTGTTAGTGAGTTTAAATACCTGAGGTTTATTATCTCTCATAATTTAAATATCCAATCTCATATCGTAGAGAAGCTTCTAGGAGCAAAGTCAGGTAGCAAAACAATGTGGTAATGTTTTTTTGGAAAAAAAAATAAAATGCACGACTGGATCGCACGAACTTGCTCTTATCGAAAAGTACTTTGGAATTTAATATACATTTTATGTATATAAAACATGGATTTAATGATATAATAATGTTTAAATGCATAAAATTGCCGTCTGATTTCTAGAAGTATGAATTTATGCAAACAAACTTTAAAAAATCGTTTTATTATTAAATAAATTTCTTATATAAGAAATTTCTTTAAAATTTTTCAAAGAAAAAAAGGTGGGATGCGAATTTTAAGTATTTAATAATATTTATTTTAGGAAATAATTTCAAAAAATAATCGTTCATAGGTTTTGAATACATTGATTTTTCAAAAAAATATTTTTTTTTCAAAAAAACCCAACAAATATTTTTTCGAATATTTTTATATACAATATCATTTTAAACTTAAGGGGACTCCCACTGAAATGTTTTGGTTAAAATCCTTATAGCCGTAAATGATAAAGTCGAAAATCAAAAAAACGGTTCTATGACAGGTATCGTTAAAAACGTTTTGCCCCAAAATTTTTTTCGACCAAAATGTAGTCCATTTCCATAATATCACACTTAATTTTTTTTTATCAAAATCGTTAGAGCCGTTTTCGAGATAAATAAGATTTTACATTGGGGGTGTATGGGGGGTATCGATAGGTTTTGAGCTAAAAAAAAATTTTCAATTTCTCCTCTAGGGAATCACCGAAGACCCTTAACTACCCTACCGAGATTGAAAGAAATAGGTCCAGTGGCTTAGGCTGTAGTGAGAGGTACAGACATACAGACACACTGAAACATGTTTTTTGTGTACTAAATTTTCCTTAAAATTTTTATAAAAAAAATTGATATGCAAATTGTTAGTAGTATTTAATAAAATATATTTTGAAACGTAATCGTGTGTCGGATTTCAAGATATTGAATTTTCAAAAAAAAAAATTGCATTATTTTTTTAAAAATCCAAAAACTATTTTTTTCAAAAAATTTTTAATTTATATTTTTTCAAATGCAAAGCATTGAAAAAAAATATGTGTGATATTATGGACATGGACTACATTTTTTAAAAAAAAATTTTGGGGAAAAATGTTATTAATGATACCTGTTATAGAACCATTTTTTTTTTTTGATTTTCGACTTTATGATTATTATCGGCTCTAACGATTTTTAAGTTTAAAATAATATTGTTTATAAAAATATTCGAAAAAAATTTGTGTTTTGTTTTTTGAAAAAAAAAAATATCCAATTTATTTTTTGAAAAATTAATATCTTGAAATATCAATTCCATGCATTTGAACATTTGTATCTCATTAAATTAAATTAAATTATTTATAAAATTTATTTTAAATTCCAAAGTACTTTTAGATAAGAGCAAGTTCGTGCGATCCAGTCGTGCATTTTATTTTAAACGAATTTTTCGATTTACTGCCTTACACTCCAAACGATGCCATATACGTCTACCGAAAATATGTGTTGCAAATTTGAAAGCCACTAAAATTATGCATAGACCTAATAGTAACTTACACACAAAATTCTTGCTTATATCACCCCTTTTAGAGACTGGTATGCACTTGCTTCGACATGCATGATACCCCTATAAATTTAAATGCTCACAACAGAGAAGAATGGAGAATTATGTTTTACACTTGCATCGCTATGGAAGATTAGATAAAGTACACAACTGGATCGCATGTAAAAGTACTTCGAAATATAAAAGCATGAATTTAAATAGAGTAAAATGTTCAAATGCATAAAATTGCTTTGTGATTTTTAGACAAATATCAGCTTATGTAAACAAAGTTTTAAAATTTGGTTTATTATTAAATTAATTTTTGTATAAGAAATTTCTTTAAAATTTTTCTAAAAAAAAATTGATATGGCTTTAAGTATTTAACAATAACTGTAAGTATTTAACAATTTACATTTTAGGAAATAATTTCCAAAACCAATTGTTCGCTCGTTTTCGAGATATTGATTTTTGAAAAATAAAATTAAATTTTTTTTTCAAAAATCCAAAATTTGTATATACAATATTATTTGAATTCAAAGCAGCTCCTGTATAAGAATTTTGGTTGGAGCAGTTAAAAAGAAAGTCGAAAATCGAAAAAAAAACGGTTCTATGACAAGTACCTTTTTTATATTAAGCGCTCACTAAACAAGATAGGGTTAAAAAGGAGAAACCGATGCAAATAAGTTTGAAATTTCTTAATATTACAATGGGAAGGAAAAATAGAGCTAGGTAGAGCATTCGACATTGGTATAGTCCGGCTAAAAAAAAAGAATCTCTGTATTTTTCCTTTCTCGAAAGATTAAGTGCATGCTATACAAGCAATAATTTTACCAGTCCTACTCTACGGCGCCGAGTGCTAGACGATAAGTAAAGAAGGGAATTGATACTGCGCAGTTTCGAGAGAAAAATTCTTCGAATTCTTCTGATGAGCATTCCTAAAAGCGCGAGTACTACGAGTGGAATGCAACTGGTTATTTCGCTAAATCACTGCTTTTAGAAATAATGGTAATATAAAGAAAGACAAGAAATATTGCGGAAGTGCTAGAAAGATGTTTCCGTTATATTTATATTGCCTATCAATTTTAAGGCTCTTTTTTGAATTCTTTCCAAGATCCTCAACGGGGTTATTGGAGCACTTGTCCAAATATTATAATTATACTAAACCTTTGGTAGAGGTCTTATAGATTACAGCCAGATTAGAAGAGGTGAACAATTTCTTGCATCATTAGACTTAACACTTAGCAGCATTTTTGGCGCAGCCGAGTTTGTGATCATTCCACACAAGTTGATTTGTGATGCAATTACCAAGAAATGAAAGCTTTAAGGTTTCCTTAATGCAAGTGTCACTCATGAATAGTGGCATAAGAGAAGGTTTCTGCTTTAACGATAAAATACAGCATTGCGTTTTTTAAACATTATATACCTACTACACTGTTCTTACTCCCCAATGGAATATGCTGTAAAGATCAGAATTTAATGAGCTTATCATAAGCTGCCGTCCAAGTTCCCCTTCCGAAGAACAAGGAAATGAGTCTTGAAACGAATATGTAAGCCTGAGGGTACTACGAGTATCACCAGAAAACCAATTTAATTATTAGAAGTTTCAGGCAGGAGAGCCCTGGGGTATAACAGCATTTATTTTATGAATTTCAGACTTAAGAATATCCAATATGACTTTTATTAAGGAGCGGTAAATAATATTTTTTTTTTACATTTTTTTTGACCAAACATATAATCCATGCCTATAAAACGTATACATAGTTGATTTTTTGTATCAAAAGCTCTAGAGTTATTCCCGAGATAAATAAGATTTTGCATAACTTCTATATGACAGGTATCGATAGTTTTGGAGCTAATAAAATTCAATTTCTCTTTTAGGGAATCACCGAAGACCCTTAAGTAACGACTTTGAAGAACATCGCTTTACCAGTTTAGGCTATAGGGTGAGGTACATACATATGTACATACAGACATAGAGACATACATATAGACGGAATTGCCTCTTACCATCGTGAAGTCAACTTTTATCAAAATCTCGAGCTCGAGTTTTTTTTTTCCAAATGTAAAACCTATAGCACTTATGTATTTATTGCGAGTAAAAATGAATAAATGGAATCTTAAAAGGACTAGAGAACCAGCATCTAGAGTTACTTACAGTCGTCTTAACCTTATCTTTGTACTAGTAACTAGAAGACTTTATAGTCTCAGATATGATATTGATTTTCAAAGTAAGAACTAAAACCCTAGGTCTTAATCGCATCATAGAACAGACATTGCTCTGTAACCTTAACCAAAACGAAGACCTTTACCATTTTCTTGCAGTTTGTCCTATTTTACAAGAAATACCTTCATTACATTTTAATAAGAGGTTCTTATCTTCTAAGGAATGCTTTGGTTTTCTTAAAAGAGGAAAAGGTTGCAAACTGTTCGTGCGTTATGTACATAAACCATGAGAGATTCATATTTGAACAGGTTTTGAATAATTACTCTGTTCAAATTGAACAAATTAATTTTCGATTTAGCTAAGCCCTTCATTAATAGATCTCTTATCAATCACTTAAGGCATACGTATAATATATATATTTTTAATTTTTCATATTGCAGTTCTTAAACCTCCACTGATTATTCACCATAGGTAATTGCCTTCATAGTGTACATCATCCATCTTAACATGTTCAGTTTGCAGCCCCCTGACTTGCCTGCAGGTCTCTTGCAAATCATTACGGCTTTTGTGTATTCCAAAGGAGTTTACTATCTAGTGTAATTCCTAGATATTTTACTTCCCTCTGCGTTTCAATTACTTCATTAGCTAACTGGATAGGTTTCATATGTGACAAAGCCGTTTCTTGGTAAATGGTATGATTGTCGTCTTGGAGGGTTTCATTGATACAGCTACAGATAGACACCATTTCCGTGTAATTGTTAGTTCTCTTTGAATTATATCGCAAAGGGTTTCTTCAAACTTACCTACGGCTATGACAGCGATATCATGAGCAAATCCAATGCTGCAAATACCTTCACAGCTAAGATTTTCTAAGAATTCATACTCAACAAGACTCCACAACAAGGGTGGTAGTACCCCACTCTGAGGATACCCTCTTGTTGCCATTATGTTGGTTATGTTTTGTTATAATTGCGCGGAAGATCAATTTGTTGGATTTCTCTATCATCATAGTAAATAGCTTCCAATTATTGTTCAACATTTAACCTATAATTGACCTATAAGGCAAGAACAAGACAAATCCCTTAATTGATTTCTAAAAATGAGTCTTTAACAAAAAATAAAAATTCGCAGCTCTTTCAAGAACAGAATAGGTATTACAACCTTTTTTGACACATCCAAGGTATCAATGACGTGTTTGATGACCTTAATAGAGCTACATTCATTCTCATTCGTAATCTACCAGTGATGCCATAACTACCTATATTACACATTATTTTTTATAACTCTTCTATAAAGATCCTGTTAGAACGAGTCTTAAAATTGCTTCAAATGTAATGGGTGTCGACTTAAAGTTCCATGATCTGAAAAAATGTGAATATCGATAATGAACTTTCCTTAAGGCTTAAGCCACGCTGATATGTACCTATCTTCTATCATGTTGTTCTAAGAATGGCTTCAGGTTACGTTAGAGTGAGATTGATTACTCTGTAGTTGAGGCTGCTCAGAATCTCCAGATGTAGTTTCCAGTCAGGTCTTATAGATCGGACAAACAACTCTGAGGTTCTATTCATAGAATATCCAGAAAACATGGTGCATACTCCTTATCCACTAACAGCCATATTTATAAACTCATTACAGTGAGTACATAAGGCTATACACTATACAGCCCTTATAATGTCTCTAAACGCAAAATCAATATTGACATGTCTTATCCGAAAAATCCCAGTTAATTGCTCGAATTCTTTAAGCTTTTGGTAATTCCATTTTTGTTTACTAAATTAGACTGGCAGACCAGATATTTTTTTTTTTCTTTGACAAACAGCTGAGCTGTGTTATGGCGGGTAAATGTAATAGACTTACACTTTTTGTTACTATATTCGACACAAGCTCATTATAACTATGATGGGTAGGGAAATGTTTTATAAATATGAATTTGTGTAGTGGATGAATAAGTTCTTATGCATTGCATAACTATTCACCCGCTTAGCCAATTCTAATAAATAAGGCTGTAATTGTCTACTGCTTTGAACAGTTCGCCGGCAAGGGCGTGAGTTCCAGCTGATTTGTTGGAATTAAGTTAATATGGAGTTATTTTCATTTTGTTCAGATGGCCGTTGTACAGCTTGCAAAAATAATAATTCGATATCCTCCGAAATGCTGGGATTCTACTACTATTTTCCTTTGATGGCCCCAAATTGCTCGGCTTCTTCAATGAACGCTGGCCATTTTGTATGCCATGAGTGGGGTAGTCCTAACAAAAATTCGAGAGCGTAACGGAATCCCGCTTTTTATAATCCCGTTTTTTTTCAAAAATCCTGCAAAAAAAGTTTTAAAATACTGTCCGACTGAGTACGATATCCTGCTTTTTACAATCCCGTTTTTTATAATCCCATTTTTATAATACCGCTTTTTAAAATCCCGTCTCTTATAATATCGTTTTTTACTTGCGATATAGGTACTATAGGGCTAGTTCGGCATTTGGAAAAAAAATCGAACTCTAGATTTTGATCAAAGTTGACATTACGATAATAACGAAGACGAATAAAGTGGGTCCGACAAATCCGTCTGTCTGTCTGTATGTATGTCTGTATGTCTGTACCTCGAACTACAGCCTAAACTACTGGAGGTATTTTCTTCAAACTTGATACTTAAGGGTCATCGGTGATTCCCTAGAGGGGAAATTGAAATTTTTTTTTTAGCTCCAAAACTAACGTTACCCCCCATACACCCGTAATGCGAAATATTATTTATCTCGAAAACGGCTCTAACGATTTTGTTAAAAAAAATTATGTGTGATATTATGGACATGGACTACATTTTTGTAAACAAAATTTTGGGGCAAAATGTTATTGATGGTACCTGTCATAGAACAGTTTTGTTTTTATTTTCGACTTTCTCAGGAGCCCCCTTAAGTTTAAAATTATGTAATATTGTATATAAAAACATTCGAAAAAAAATATTTATTTTGTTTTTTTTTTGAAATAATAAATTCCAATTTATTTTTGAAAAGTCAATATCTTGAAAACGTGTGACCGATTATTTTTTGAAATTATTTCCTAAAATCTATATTACCAAACACTTAAAATTGGCATCCCAAATTTTGTTCTAGAAAAATTTCAAAGCAAATCGTTATATAAAAAATTACTTTAATAAAACGATTTTTAAACTTTCTTTGCGTAAATTCATACTTTTCCGGAAATCAGACGGCAGTTGCATGCATTGTATTTATAAAATGTATTTTAAATCTCAAAGTACTTTTATATAAGAGCAAGTTCGTGCGGTCCAGTCGTGCATTTTATTATAATCCCTTTTCTTATTACGACGTATAAACAGTGAGGTACGCAACCTCCCAGCTTGGGCACAATATAGGATTTGGGGTAGGTGCGAGGTTGGGTGTATGCAGTTTCTTTAGCATACGTTTTAGCTACGTATTCTAAAAAACGGGATAAGCGGTATAAGACGGGATTTTAAAAAGCGGGATTTTAAAAAACCGGTATTATAGAGGACGTTATTTTAAATTTTTTTCTGAAAAAACGGGATTATAAAAAGCGGGATACCGTTACGCTCCCTTAAAATTGCTTTTGAAAGAATTGATAAAACATGGAAAGACATTAAACATTCCGGTGGTGTTCAAGAGACGGGAATGATTCCATAGATCCTGTATCCTATTTTCTGGATTATATCAAATAAATGAAGGGAAGTTTGGACCGCTCCTGCCCAAAGATCTGAGTTGTACTCGAGTCTCGGACGTATAAAAGCCTTATAAATCGAAGCCAGATCAGGAAGTGGTTAAAATGTTCTTACAGCGATAGAGAAATTCTTAGTATTTAGCAGCGTTTTTGGCGGTTTTCAGAATGTGATCATTCCAACGAAGATTGTCGTTCACACAAATACCAAGTACCTACTTAAAGCTATGTGGCGTCATCGATGGAAGTGACATTCAAGGCCAATGGCATAAGGGGTAAATTTTGCTTCAATGACAATAAACATCAATGAGTTTTCGAAGCATTAACCCTGCAGTCGTCGGGCACCAAAAAGTTACACCAGTCGTCGCGCGGATTACATATGTAATCCATTTTAAAATTAGAATAGAAACAGTATGCTTTAATTTTTTCAAATATATTTTGCTGGAAAATGCAATAACACATTTTTTAAAGTTAAAATATAATTTATTACTTCACTAGTTAACTGTAAGTACTAAAAGAGACAACAAATCTCCACCACTAGTTCTTCGGGAATTCTCAATTTTGCATTAGTGGATTACAATAGTAATCCGTGCGACGACTGCAGGGCTTAACTTCACACGATTTTGTATACCCCAATTTCAAATGCTGTAAAGATGTTTATAATACGATATCGTTGCAATTCCACTTCGGAAGGAAATTCAAGGAAGAAGATATTGGCTGATATTACACAATGGTTCAAATTGCCGAAAGGTGATGGTAAATTTATCAGGGTGAGAGTAAGAAACAGGTCAAGAGTGTGGGTGTTTTGGCCAGGAACATCTAATATTCGATTACGCTCATCTATAAGCTGAGTTCGGTAGTGAGTCTCAGTAAAGATCTCAACATCTCTTCCTTCGGATTTTCTCTGTCCTGTAAAGCGGAGCAAACTTGAATTGTGTACATTGCAGTCGACAGGAATATTCTTCATTCAATTATACAAAATTCAAGACATAAACTTGAAGCGGGAATGAAAATCCATAATTCTGCTCGCATTTGACTTTAGTATTAATCTGACAGTCTGATCTGGAACACTCATATGATTTAACGCAATCTTATACAATTTACAGAAACTTGCCACATAAACCAAAAGTTAACATATCAAGAGTCAACCTATCATTATACAGTACACTAGTACACGAGAACTCGAATAGAGGATGATTATATTGTTTTTGACAGAAGGCTCATGAATAAATCCTTTTAGTTCCATTAATGAACATCAGACCTTAGGCAATTGAGCAAGCAAGCATGTCAATGAACTTTTGTATGGTATGATGTTGAAACTCACAAAGCCCGTAGGTACTTCATGCTTCTTTGAGTTCTTGCTTCAAAAAAATAAAAGTTTAGTTCTGAATTTGAAGCAAAACTAATTGAAATTGAAAACCAACTCTACGAAATACATAAAGATATTTCAAACGTAGAATTTTTGACTTGCCTAAGAAGATTGAAACTGTTTGTTTAAGGTATTTAATGATAAAATGTAATGTTCTTATATTCCTAGAATGAATATTTCTCATCTGCAGTCCCGACCCACTTCATATTGCGTATGCATGTGCATGTTTGTATATATATTGGCCTACCCTACAAAACAACATACCTTAATTACGTCGGAGACTGGTAATACTAAAAGTGGCACTCTATGTAACAAAACTTACCAATATTCCATCAAATATTTACTCAATTTTGTCGACCACTGTTCTGGCTTCTGGGGCTTGCCCTCATTGACGTTCATATTTTGATGTCACTCTTGTTTGGAAAAAAGGCTAACATATATTTTTTGTTGTCTCTTTTGAGTCAATATGTTTGCTCTTGTGGTAGCAATATTGTAGATGAATGAGATGTTGAAAGCATATTGTGTAATCGAATGGCGAGTAATTCGCCACTATTCCTTATGTACGGTAAACCAGTTTTAAGATTACTTGACGCCAAAGTCTTTAAAACCAAAGGAAGTTACTGTATAGTTGTATAGAGTCGGTAGTGGTTTAAGGCATGTCCGCCGTCCGGGGCTCTGACCGAACTCGTCTACCGATCCTTGTGTTGCTACTAATGCGTAAATCAATGATTCTGAATGGTTGTTGGCTGATGTAGTTTAATGTGTTGTCCGGGGTTTTGAGTGCGATGAGCTCGTCCACTGGTGACGGTGGACCGGTATTGCTACTATTGACAATTCTATTACACTCCGGCTTCCTATCGACCTCCTCGCGGTGCCTGTGGATAGGTTACTTAAGTAACTGAACTAACTACATGGTATCATATTGGACGGTATCCTTAAAGTAGGAATCCGCTAAGGAGTGTGTAACAACTCACCAGATGGTGCACATTCTTGCTTTTGATTTCTACTTCGATCATAGCTTGGGACTGTGGACCTAACGTCTCTTTCTCAGACTATCTATGAGGTAGGCCCACTAGTGGGAGTATCGTGGTGGCGTGGTTTATTCCAAATGCGGAGACATATGGTTTTTAGGCGTGCCTGGATTCAAGAGGTGTTACATAGACCTCGCCTTTAAGCAAGAGGTGTTCACAAACTGCAACATGTCACAACTTTGGTACTGAGATGGCTTCGGCTATGTCGGGGTTAATGGTCAGGACCCGATCTGACTCCGTATGTGGGTAGGCCCACCGTGGAATTGAGTCTTAATAGACAAGTGTCCACGTAAAACACAAGACAGTTCTGTAAACATAACCTACCCCAAAAATTTAAAACCTATTACTTGTGACCCAGTAAATTAGACTCGTGGAAAATGTATATTTCTATATCATTTGAGTATGTAATATGATGCTTAAATCCGATTTCTGCAAGTGATTGTGACCAAATTGTAAAAGATTTTGTTTGTGATAAGTTCTTAGATCTCGGAAGCTACAAATGTTCTAAGCTTCTATGCTAAAGGGAATAGAAACTTCAAGCGAATAAGTGATTTCTCTTGAGAATACAAATATAGAAATCAGCAAACACCCGCTGTTCTTCAGAATTATATGGAAAGCTGAAAACCTCAATGGAAAGTCAAATTTCATTCTTACAAGGTTTGAATCTTAGAAACTCCTCGACAATTAGGCCTTTGGTTCAATACGCAGCTAAATGCCTAGTTGTCGAGGAGTTTCTAAGGTTCAAACCTTGTAAGGATGAAATTTGATTTTCCATTGAGGTTTTCAGTTTTCCAGAACTCTGCAGAACAGAGGCTGTTCGGTGATTTAGGCCTTTTGTTCAATACGCAGCTGTAGTACCCCTTTGCATAATGGCTAGTGCGTTGGACTGTCATGCGGAAAGTCCGGAAGGTCTCGAGTTCGATTCTCAGCCGCTGCAAGAAAGTTTTTTTTGGAGGGTGTACTGCCTCTTGCGAGGAATTGACAGATCCTCCAAAAGTATCTCTTGTCTTGGAAAGTGCTGCTCATTAGCCGTTCGGAATCGGCAGAAAATTGTAGGTCCCCTCCGTTCCTGGTAATACGCACACAGGAATGGTTGAGAGTTGTAAGTCACTAGGTTCTGGTTCACTTCGAGCTGTTGCACCACCAAATTTATTTTTTTTTGTTTCAATACTCCCTTAATTCTAGATAAGTTCTTAGATGCACTGATCTTGGTCGAAGAATTTGAATATGTTGTCCCCAAGGGATGATTACATTTCTTTCGAGTCCAAGAACGCCAAGGAAACCTGCTGTTTTTTACTCGCGATATACATAGGTGCTATAGGGCAATTTCTGCATTTGGAAAAAAAAATCGAACTCGAGATTTTGATCAAAGTTGACATTACGATGATAGCGAAGACGAATAAAGTGGGTCCGGCAAATCCGTCTGTCTGTCTGTATGTCTGTATATCTGTATGTATGTACCTCAATCTAGAGGCTAAGCCACTGGGCACTGGACCTATTTTCTTCAAACTCGGTAGTTAAGGGTCTTCGGTGATTCCCTAGAGGGGAAATTTAAATTTTTTTCTTAGATCTAAAATTAACGGTACCCCCCATACACCCGTAATGCATAATTTTATCTATCTCAAAAACGGTTCTTACGATTTTGATAACAAAAAATGAGTTAGATATTATGGACATAGACTACGTTTTTGGTAAGAAAAAATTTGGGGGAAATGTTATTAACGGTACCTGTAGTAGAACGGTTTTTTTGATTTTCAAATATAATATTTTTTGGATTTTAAAAAAATAATAATTTTTTTTTTGAAAATTCAATATCTTGATAGTGGGTACACGAATAAATTTTTAAATTAAGTTATAAAATGTATTTTATTGAATACTAACAATTTGCATGTCAATTTTTCTTGTAAAAATTTTATGGAAAATTAAGTACACAAAAAACTTGTTTCAGTGTGTCTGTATGTCTGCAGGTAGTTAAGGGTCTTCGGTGATTCTGTAGAGAGGAAATTGAATTTTTTTTTTAGCTCCAAGACTAACTGTATCCCCATACACCCGTGTTGCGAGATCTTATTTATCTCGAAAACGGCTGTAACGATTTTGATAACAAAAAATGATGTAGATATTATGGATATGGACTACATTTTTGTAAAAAAAAATTTTGGGGGAAAATGGTTTTAAGGGTACCTGTCATAGAACGGTTTTTTTGATTTTCGACTTTCTGATTAACGGCTCTAACGATTTTAACCAAACATTTTCAGCAGGAGCCCCCCTTAAGTTTAAAATAATATTGTATAGACAAATATTATTTTTTATGTTTTTTTTGTTTTTTTGAAAAAAAAATTCCAATTTATGTTTTGAAAAATCAATATCTTGAAAACGTGTGAACGATTATTATTTGAAATTATTTCCTAAAATCTATATTATTAAGCACTTAAAATTGGCATCCCAAATTTTGTTCTAGAAAAAATTGAAAGAAATTTGTTATATAAGAAATTACTTTAATTAATTAAACGATTTTTAAACTTTATTTTCGTAAATTCATACTTTTTCGGAAATTAGACGGCAATTTCATGCATTTGAAAATTTTTATTTCATTAAATCATCATCATCATGTTTAAAATATTGAAAATGTATTTTAAATTCCAAAGCAGAGATCAAAAGTAAATCTCAACTTTTTGAGAGGTCTCTTAAATTACTCTCACTTGTTGAGATTTACAAAAATGATCACTTAATAACCAGTTTACTTAAATTTTGTTTTTTTCGGTTTCTCAGAGAGAAACTTTTATTTTGATTTTTTTTAGGTTTTGGTTAACCGGTGACCACTTATTGCTGAGAGAAAAAAATAAAAATAAATAAATACATAAAGAATAAAAATAAATTCTTCTCTAAAATTTATACTTAGTGAAAGAAGATACAATTTAAATTCAAAAACTCTTGGAAGTTTACTATTAGTTAGGCTTAATACTTAAGAATTAACTGATTAGTGAAAGTGCCGAAACCAAATTTCAAGAATGGAAATAACACAAGTTTACTATCAAGTGTTAAAAGTTTTATTTTTGTGTTTTTTACTTGCAAAATAAAGAAAATAATATAATTTATCATTTTAACCATATTTGATTTATTTTCTATGAAAAAGGTTTAAGGTTAACCATTTCCATTTATTTTTAGTTAAATAAGTCAACAGATAAGAGATATTTGTGAACATAAATGATAAATCTCACCCAAAGACCTAAAAAATTAATTTTTAAAAATAAATCACAGACCGAGACCAAAATGAAATTGGCGAATTAAATAAATCTCAGTGAGAAACCGATTGAAAATAAAGGTCAACGGTTATTTTGGATCTCTGTTCCAAAGTACTTTTACATAAGAGCAAGTTCGTGCGATCCAGTCGTGCATTTTATTTTTTGTTACAATTAACAGTGTAATGAGACCCTAATAGAGTTTAAAATGGCACGAGTGAAGGAGAATATTAGGAAGTGGGACAAAAAGGTGTCGATGAACATTGGTTTTGAAAGTTTGTAAATTTAAATGGGAAGGAAAAACAGTGTGGAAAAACGGTTAAATTATTCGATATTCGTGTTGTGAGACTCTCTGCAACGGTACGTCCAAACTTAGGGCACCTGCCCAAAGATGTAAGTTATACTCGTATTTTGGACGTATTATAAATTGTTTTTTTTTTACATCGATGTAGTAACCTAAGAATTTAGCAGCCACCAAAAGGTCTCGATTTTGTGGTAATTTCAACGAAGATCATCATAGACACGCATACTAACAGGAAAAGTTTGCTTTAACGACAATAGACAGCATTGAGTTTTCAAAGCATTTAAATCCACGCGATTTCTTATACCCTATTTAACAATGTTGTATGGATCATAGTTTAATCTTTAATGTGCTTATCAAACGATACCGTTGCGGTTGCACTTCCGAAGGAAGTGGGTGTGAATTTGAGAACGAGTATAAAAAGCTAAGGGTAGAGTCGTTGGCAAAACAATGAAGTCAATTAGAAGTTTCAGACAAAAGATCATTTACGAAAATGGGGAATAGAGGAAAAAAACGGAGCCCTGGGTAAAACCAGCATTTATATTGTACAGATCAGACTTGAAACCGTCCAATACAATATGTTTTGAACGATCCGAAGGAAATTTCTAATTCAATGAATAAGGGTTTTGTTGATACTAAACACACGCATTTTAGATCTTAGTTTCTCCAAAACAATGTAAAGATCTGTTAAACTCTCGTGTGAGATATGCGATCAAATCATCAGTGGAATAATTGCTGCGAAAGGCATATTGCCGATCATGAAGAAGCTTTCAGTCTTCGAGATAATTCCTTAGCTGATGAGTGATTAGCTATTCCATGATCTTGGAAAGAAGTAATTGTAATTATTCGATAGGAGGTAGGGAGGATGGGTCCCCTTTTTGAGGGAAAAGGCTCGACAAATGCTGTTTCCATCTGCCAGGGAAGATCAAGATCTCGAAGGGCTCCTGCAATATTACGAAAGCCCAAACATACCAATTAAAAGTACAAAGCCTAAAAAAATCACTTCTGTGATCACATCGGCACTGGAGTTATATACCATCCCTGCTGGCTTTCTCGTATTGCCAAACGGTCCTAGTGGAATCTTTCTCTTTAATTGGATTGATTGGACAAGAAAAAATTGGCTAAAATTTCAAAAAGGAGCGAAGTGCTAGTGATATACTTTTCGGGGTGGAAAGATTGAAACAAGTTATGAGTGTAGGCGTTTTTCCGAGAAACATCTAATATTCGAGTGAGCTCATCTACAAGCTGAGTAAGGTGTTGCATTTCAGCAAAGGTAAATTTTAGCCACATGAAGTTCAATTTCGTATAGGAAGAATGTGCATATTGAGGAATTCTCTGGTAAGCAACATTAAACTTAACATAGATTTAAAGGACCTAATGGTGAAAGTGTATTGGCATCAAGTTTTAACCAGATGAGAAAATTCTGAAAGATCAGTATTCCGAACAGCCTGTGTTTCACCTAGTGCCAAAACAGCTGGCCTGTTATTTAACAGAATGAGCCGTTATGGTTTGCCTTAATTTTTACTTGCGGCATATTATAGGGACTGTATTGCAAATTATGCATTCGTAAAAAAAAATCTTACTAGAGATTTTGAAAAGACTGCCACACGATTTTTGTCAGTAATTCAAAAATCACAAAATTTTATGAAGTTAAAGCTAGACAATGGTTGAAAAAAAATTTCCGAGAAATTGTTACTAATAGAATATTTTTTTCTTTGTTTTTTTTTTTTTTGATCATTTTGTAATGCTAATGCTCCCTCCCCAATGGATAGTATTGTGTATTCAAATTTCAAAAAAAATTTTGACATATTTTAAAAAAAATTAAATTTTTTTTTAAACTCAATATTTCGAGAATTCCATGCTGGTTTTTTACAACTTGAGAGTCAAAAGTTTTTTAATACAATCGACAAGATGTGAAAAACAACATTTTATTTTATGTAAAAATAACGGTACCCACCATACATATCTTAAAAAATGATTTTCAAAAATTTTATTTTTATCGAAAATGGCACCTAGAATTTCGATAAATTTGTATTCTTTTGATTCATTTTTACAATTCAATAAAAGAAATTCGAAATTAAGGTATTACTGTTTGAAATAATTTATACAGAAGCTTCTGAAAAGTTCGAATTACATTGTGTTTCAAATTAAAACAAAAATATTTTTGTGAATTGTTGAAGACGAAAATCAAAATCTCAGAAACAGGCCAATATTTTTTTTTGGAATTTAATTTAAATTCGTACAGTAATACAAATTTAAAGTTGGTGTTCGAAAATTTTTCTTAAGAATGTTTTAAAAATTTCGATATTAAGGCTTATTTTTTTCAAAGCTGCTACAACAATTTATAATTTTTACTTGCGACTTACATAGGTACTACAAGGCAGGTTATGCATTCGTAAAAAAAAATGAACTCGAGATTTTGATCAAAGTTGACATTACGATGATAGCAATGACTAAAAAAGTGGGTCTCGCAATTCTGCCGATTTTCTTCAAACTTGGTAGATATGGGTTTTAATTTTTTCTCCCACACGTTTTTTTCTTTTTTTCTTAAGACCAAAAATAACAGTACATGCCATACGATTTTTTTCGAAATTTTATAAATATTTTTTTTTCTCAAAAACTGCCTCACAGAATTACAAAAAAAAATTGAAAAATTTCATTTAGTTAAAACTAGGCAAAGGTTTAAAAAAAATCCAAGAAATTGTTATTTTTGGTAGCCCCCTGGGTCCATTTTTTTGTTTTTGTTTTCTCAAAAACGGAACAGCCGATTTAAATGATTTTTTGTATGCTAATGCTCCTCCAAAGTTTGTACTTTATTACTAGGGCTAGGATTTCCATGCAAATGCATATTTTTTTTTTTGAGAAACTTTAGAAACACAGGAATAAAATACAAACGCGAATTAATCAATTTGCTTTAAAATAGCATTTAATCGTTAGTGCACATTTTACTATAAATGCATATTTTACTTTTAATTGCATATTTTTAATAATAAATGCATATTTGTGCATATTTTCGAAAAACAAAATAATCCTAAAGTAAAAAATACACATACATGGTAATGGCCGCTCGAGGAATTAAAAATTTTATATCCGAAAATGATCATGTAACGTGCTTAGCACATGCAATAGATAGAGTGGCAAAATAGATAAGAAGTAATTTTAAAAATGTAGATTTATTAATCTTAAATAGAAACAAAAATATTGCATTTGCCTTTCATAGCAAAGTATCCCTCCACCCCTCTTCCTTCCCAGCCAATTGTTACCAGGTGGGAAACTTGGTTGGAAGTTGTTGCTTACAACGCCAAAAACTATGAATATTTTGAGCATGTTGTGAATGATCTTGATAACTCGGATACCGTTGCCATTAAAAATATAAAAGAAGCATTGAATCAGCCTTTGGTAAGGAGTCAAATCATATTCATCAGTTCCAACTACAGTTTCCTGCGCGGTACAATTGTATAGATTGAAAGAAAAAATACGTTAAAAAAAAAACAATTCGATTTAATTGAAATAGTCTTTTTTCAAAAATTAGTGCAGTTAAAGAACTGGAAAATGTTTCTTTAAAAAAATTTTAGGTTTTGCAAAATTAAAAAAATATTTACAAGCAATTTACACTGAGTTGTGTCGATGAGCCCTTAATACGTCAAGAAATATGTTTTTTAAAGAATGCTCCATTAATTTCACTTGACGTTGAGCGATCATTCTCTATGTATTAAGCATTTCAAAGACCGAATCGTCAAAGTTTTACGTTTGAAAATTTGAGAGAAAGTTTTATGATTTATGCGAATAAGGCATACGAAAATTTTGAAGATTAGATGTAATGCAATAATGGATGTAATTTAAATTCTGTGGTATTTTTAATAATTTATTTTTCTTTTCTGTTTTTATTGATATAATTTTGTTTTCCTCGATAATAAAGACTGAATTTGTTATATAAACCTAAATACTATGTTTTTCCCATACAGATGGTTCGCAAGGGTTATAATTTGAAATGCATATTTTAGGTGCATATTTTACATTTTTAAGAGCATATTTTAAGTGCATGAAAATCATAGCCCTAATTATTACATATTCAAATTTAAATTTTTTATTTTTTGGATTTTTAAAAAAAATTTCAAATTGTTTTCTTGGAAACTCAATATTTCGCAAACCCCATTCTCGATTTTCTTCAAACTTGACAAATAAAAGTCTACGTCTACAAGATTTGAGAAAAAAATGTTGGTTTATCTAAAGCTAACGGTACCTTCTTGGTTTTCAAAAATCGTATTTTTCTCGAAAACGGTTACGAGAATTATGCTAACATTTTTTTCTTTGATTAATTTTTACAATCTATAATTTAATAAGAAAAAATTTTAAATCTAGATATTACTGACGGTACCTACCATAGAACGATTTTTTCGAATTCTGAATTTCTCATTATCGGCATAACGGATTTCAATGAAATTGTTGATAGAGAAGCTCCTAAAAATTTTAAAAAACATTGCAGTTCAAAACTTAAAAATAAAATATTTTTTTCAATTTTTGGAAAAAAAAGTCATTTTTTTTTTGAAAATTCGATATCTCAAGATCGGCTTAGTATTTGTCTTGGAAATTTAACTCTCATTCTCATTTTAAAAATGTTTTAAAAATTTTGTACATAAAAGCTTATTTTTGTCAAGGAACCACTACAACGACTTATAATTTTTGTTCTTGCATAAATTCATATTTGCATAGCATTCTGTTTTTATCTCTTACTACTTAAAGAATTTAAAAAATTCATTTTATCCTTATGAACAGTTTTCTTTAATAACATCCGTTTCAAAATTCCTAGTCTATTACATAGGAGCAAGTTCGTGCGACCTAGCATTTTATTTTTGATTTGAACAAGTTGTTCGACAATGAACCTTACTTTGTTGGTTTGTCTTAAATTTATTTATTTATTTATTTATTTATTTATTTATTTATTGGTCTACAAGCGTCTTAGGCTAACAGATTGTGAAATAAAAATATCTTAAAATATTTACATGTATTTGCATAATGAACATTATATAAAAACATATTTAAAAAGTATATATTAGGACTAGATTAGCTTTAAACAAATCTCTAGAGCAGCTTAGTTCAATAAACTGGCAAACTTTATTGAAATGCCTAATTGATCTACACACTGGTTCATTACTACCATAGCTTGTTCTGTGATATTGCTCAAACAGCAAATTTCTGGAACGTAAAGATCTTAACGGCGCAAAAATTGGAATTTTAAAAAGTAAGGCAGGGCATTTTATATGATAACATAAAATATCCCTCACAAGCATTATACTATGAATAGTTCGTCTTGATTCGAGGGATTTAATTCCAAGGAGTAAACATCTTGCTTTATAATCCGGGATGAAACTCCATTTCATTTTATAAAATATAAATCTCGTAAAACGTCTCTGGATTTTCTCAATACGGAGAGAGAAAGTCTTAAAACTCGGATCCCATATAACATCCGCATATTCAAGTATAGATCTTACGAGAGCCGTATAAAGGGATAGCAACGCGTAAGGATCAATAAAATCAGCACAATTTCGCTTGATAAATCCTACAAGTGAATTTGCTCTTCCAACCACATAGGTAATCGACATGACTTTTCAAAGAGAAAGTTGATTCAAGCATAATGCCTAAATCCTTAATTTTGTCCACACGTGAGAGTGAGTTAGACTCAATCGTATAGTCAAAGCTTATGTGAGTAACGGACTTAAAAAAAGATATGGCGCTACATTTTTTTATGTTTAAATTTAAGAAATTTAAATTGCACCATTCAGAGACTTGATTAATATCAGATTGTATGAGATAGCAATCTTCTACACTGTTAATTTCTAGGAATAGTTTTAGATCATCTGCATAAAGAAGGCACTGAGAATATTTTATTACAGATGTTATATCATTAATAAAAATGTTGAAAAGAAGGGGACCCAAATGGCTACCCTGAGGTACACCCGAACTACATTCAATAGATCTGGAAAAAGAATTATTAATAATAACTTTTTGAGACCTACCAATGAGATATGAGGATATCCAATTTAAAAATGAAGAGTGGAATCCAAACAGTTCTAGTTTACGCAATAGGATGGAGTGGTTTACCGAGTCAAAAGCCTTACTAAAATCTGTTTAAATTGCATCTACTTGACTCTTTTTTTCAATGGATTTTATGACATAAGCTGAGAATAGAGTCATGTTTGTTGTGGTAGAGCGCCCTGACACAAAACCGTGCTGCAGTTCGGATATAGATTCTCTAGTTAAGAATTCTAATTTGGCTTTCACAACACTCTCGAACAACTTAGGAATTGCTGATAGTTTGGAAATACCTCTGTAATTTTCTATTAGATTCTTAGATCCAGATTTATGAATAGGGACAAGATAAGAGATTTTCCACTCATTAAGAAAGTTTCCTTCCGAAAGGGATTTGTTAAATAAGCAGAGCAGCGGAAAGCAAAGCGATGTCGAGCAATTTCTTAGAAATATAGCTGGTATACCGTCCGCACCGGGGATTGGTTTAGGCTTTATTGATTGAAGTTCCAGCAGAACTTCATTACCACTTAACTGTAATGCACCAATATCAACCTTACTTGGTATATTGGACATACATGTAAAATTATCGTTACCGTTGTCATGATTGCCATCAAAATATGACTTTCCTTAATAACATAAAAAGAGTTAGGAAACCAAACTTAACCTTTTTACATAGTAAATGTGTAAAAAATTTAAAAAAACACGTTTTAAGTAGAACTGGTTTAAATTATGATTAAAAACAAATTTCAAAAGGACCATTTCTTAAAATCCCTGTCTTCCTTTGTTAATTTTCCATAACCGTAAATTGTTATTTCCAAATAGAGAAAATAGCTCCAGTAAAATTCATTTATCCAGTAGGTATCTCTTTTTTTTCAGACATAATAAAACGATATCGTTACACTCTGAGAAGCAATTTCATTTCATTGTTATGGGACCATGGAATTTCAAGAACCCCATTATTACGATAAATATTATGTGTTCCACCAATTGTATGTTAAACCCAACGGAATATTCTTTTTGCACGTAATGTACTGACAGAAAAATGTAGCATACTACAGATAGAAATTTTGAATAAAATTATTTATCAGAGGTTTTTTTTGTTTTTTTTTTTTGAGGAAACCCTCCGCCACAATATAGCAATAGTAACAAACAATAATAAGCTTTTGAGTATAAAACGATCCACGTTGTACAACTTTGGAAAACATACTTTTTGAAATCCTTCCCACCCAAACTGATGTGACACGACCCACAAATGTATTGTATGTCACCATTTGCACGTTCGAATAAACGCAACGTGCTCGAACAGCGCTATAGTTCAATGCAGCATTTACTGCACACGCACTTTAATATCCTTTTCGAACTCGAAGAACGTGACTTGAATATTTAAGATCGTTTTCCCGGAAGCGATGTCCGTCATTCCTTGAATTCCAAATAATGTTTCTTCGAATATTCAATATCACTCGAGGAGTGGGTTGATATAGGCTGAAGGAAATCGCTTACTTCGCCCTTCTGACAGTTATCTCCGGTGCCTTTAATCGAATAAAAACCTCATCTTCCTCGACCTTTTACATATCGTTCGGTGTATGGTTTTGCACGTTTCCTATACTTAAAGATTGCATTCTAAATATAGAAGGGTTGGTATAGTAAGGTATCCCTAAGTGTGAGTCTATTTTACGTGTAAGTAGGTACACTATCTACTATTTATTCAAATTCGTTATGTATGTATAACCTAATATTTATCCCAAATCCTCCAGGTGCCGTCGGCGTCGTCGTTTTCAAAAAATTGAGTGGCATTACGAAATTCCATCCCAACTTCAGAGCACGTTGCTGTGTAAACGAAAATGGAAAGTTGCAACCAACTAGGTATGTACATTTATGTATATGGCTCAAAGCGATAGATATGTCTGCCACTCTAAATGGCCCAAGCATTCTTGTAGACTACTGAAGTTCTATAGGGGAGTAGTTTTTTGTCGATTGGTACCTTATGCTTCTACTTCCAGCTCCCATTATGATAAAGTGAAGATTAAACATAACATTGCACCTTATAATGTGAGCTTATGCAGGTTAAGTATTTGTTTTAGTTTGTGTTCCAAAAACGATTTTGGGGCTTTGAAAAGGCAAGCATTGGTTGCGTAAAAAGTGGTGACCCTAAAATAATTTACTTAGACAAAATTTTAAGAATCTTCTTATATTTGTATTCAATGGATATGAATACATATGGTATCCAGTACTTATTCTTTAAAGTGGTGAGTTGGTTCATACCACATCATAGCCTTCATTTTAATGAAGTACTCTGTAGCTTACGGTCTTCGGTATCTGCTGTACAGCCATTATGAAAAGTCTTATTTATCTCGAAAACAGCTCTACTGACAGCTGTCAAAGAACCGCTTTTTGACTTTCAACTTTTCATTAACGGCTCCACCGATTTCCATCAACATTTTTAAATAGAAGCTTCTTCAAATTAAAAATAATACTTTGCATACAATATTTCAAAAAAGTATTTTTTTTTTAATTTTTGAAAAATCAAATGTATTTTTCTGAAAATTGCATATCTCATTAACTGGTGAACTATTGTTTTTGAAATTATAAAATTATTTCCTTAGATGTATGTAGGTATATAAGGAATCAAACGGAGGACACGGCTTTGGTTGCTTCTGTGCCGTGCCCTCCATTAGATTCCTTAGATTCCGAACTAGCGGACTGAAGGCTTTGACGGAAGTTTACGGTGCGGGGGACCGTGTGATCACTCAATCGAGTTGGGTACTGTTTCATCACTAGTCAATAAGCTGCCTAGCTTGGCGCAGTGTAGGTGGTGTTGGATAAGTGTGGAAGTCCGGTTGAGTGAGTGATTTAAGTTCCATATGATTGTGCAAAACCAAACACACAATAAGATACATGAAAAGCTACTACATCCTTTCTTATTTTGAACTCATCCAAACTAGACAACTCCTTGAGATTGCCTACAATTTCTCATAATTTCAATTCCATCCACAGGTTCATACGAGCTATTTATTTATTTAACCCGTAAATGGTCTAAAGTTGAAAAACTTATATCTATTTAAATATATTTTAATTTAAAAAAAAATTACTTACAAAATAATTAAATACATATAACTACAATACTCGAATGTTAAAAAAAGTTTTCTTTAAATTGTTTACCTTTGACATTGTCGTTTATATAGAAGAAATTAAAAAGTAATATTTATTGAAAACTGAAATTGAGGGCTATTCACATCATAGTTTGTTTTGCTGAAAATCGGACATAAAGGAAACTGTCTTCTTATGTAAGTTTGACTATATCTAAAATTTACAGATGCAGATCTGATGGAGATAGGGTAAACTGCCCAATTGTTGGCACCCCCCCAATGATTGGCACTTACAGTTTAAATTACTCGTATTAATAACATTTAAAAGTTTTCTAATAAAATCTTTTTAAAAATATTAGCCGTGGTCTATTTCTGATGATTTGGCATCATTTCTTTTGGCCTCTGAAGTTAGTAGCAATTAAAAAGACGCTGTTAAAAATTTAGAATCAAGTTCGCGCCAAATTTTATGTGAAACTTGTGAAAACCCTAAGGAAGTGGTGACATTGTAGTGTAATTTAATAATAAATTTAAGAGGAAAACCATTGTCAAGTGCAGTTATTATAATAGAATTAACTATAACAAAGAGGTTAGTTCTTTTTATTTTAATAATTTATTAAAAATATAGCATTTATAAGGGGTGTCAACTATAGGAATGTAAATCCATCAAATTTCCATTTATTGGCACATGCCAATCATTGGATGAGGTGCCAATCATTGGGTTGATTGGCACTATGCCAATCCTTGGATGCCATGCCAATCATTAGAAAAAGTGCCAATCATTGGCTATTGGCACTGTGCCAATCATTGGTAAAGAAAAAGTTACAGATTTTCATAATTTTGTATCAATTTTCCTTAGAATGATAATACACTTTTTTATCAATCAATAAAAATCTAATCTAATCTCGGCCTTACTGTAAACATAATGTAACTTAAAAGACTTAAATATAATTATAAAAATAAATTACCTTTTATTTATTAAATTATATAATAGAGTTATACTTTTTTTAATAAACTTTAAAAATTAAACAAAATCAATGTGCCAATCATTGGTTTGTTCAGTGCCAATGATTGGAAAATGGTGCCAATCATTGGTAAAAGGACATTGTTTTACTTTTTATTAATTATTTATGAATTTTAACAAAAAATAGGGTATTTAATGTTTTTCACTAAACAAAAATACAATTAAAAATTAAAAAAAAAAAAACTGTCGTTTCTTAATTCCCATAAGTTATATAAGCCGAATAAGTGGTGAGTAACCTTAAGGTGCCAATGATTGGTCGGTTTACCCTATTATTGAACCATTGATTAATTTTACAATAAAACAAAGCTGGTGATACTGTCTATGTTATGAAAGTGATGGGAGGTCTTATAAGCAAGAATCTGTGAGAATATGGAGGTAGTGTGGATATTTGGGACCACGGAAAAAAACCAAGACAAAAACGCAAAAACCTTTTTTGGATACCTTCAAGTCTGTTTATATGAACTGAATAGTAAGGTGCCCATATTACGCAGCCGTATTCAAGTATTGTCTGACAAAAGATATGTAAAGAAGCTTGAGGACGTAGGTATGACGAAAATCGCGAGAGAATCGTTTAATAAAACCGAGAATTTCATTAGCTTTTTTAACTGTATAGTTATAATGGTCCGTGAACATTAATTTACTGTCAAGAATAACACCTAAATCAGAGAAAACAGATAGCTTACAAAGAGAAGAAGAATCTAATATGATAATTATAATTAATAATTGTTTGTTTGAGTGTAAAACACATTGTTTCACATTTGTCAATATTCAAGAAAAGTCGGTTTGTATTGCACCATTCCCTAAAACTATGTATATCTTCTTGAAGCTGTGAGCAGTCATTAATTGAACATATAGCTTTAAAAAATTTTAATGTCATCAGCATATATCAGAACAGAAGAGTTTTTTATCACGGAAGTTATATAATTTACATATATATAAGATAAATAATAGAGGTCCTAAATGGCTACCTTGTGGAACACCAGAGTTAACGTAAAATTTATCAGAGAGCTCATTTCTAACACTATAACTTCTATTCATTAAATATGACGATATCCACATTAAGAATTTGTCATTAAATCCTTAGGCCTTAAGTTTATGGACTCAAGTTTTATGACACAATTTATCGAAGGCCTTACTTAAATCTGTGAGCACACAATCTACTTGGTTCCGATTTTCAAAGGAGTCAAGACAAAAAGAAGTAAAATGAAGTAAGTTTATAATAGTTGACTTATTTTGGACGAAACCGTATTGATTGTCACAAATGATTGACTTACAGTTAAAGATTACAATGGACTCGAATAGTTTGGGAATAACAGAAAGTTTGGCGATGGGTCGGTAATTCGTGATTTCATTCTTAGACCCTTTTTTTATGAATTGGAATTATAAAAGCACTTTCCATTATAATGGAAAGATTGAGCTCCTCAGGGATTCATTGAATAATACAAAAAGAGGATAGGATAAATAGGACACACATTTTCTTAACACACAAGATGGTACACCATCAGGAGCCCAGGGCTGAAACAGTCGTCAAGTTCTCAGACGCTACGAAGAATTGAATATTTCACATATGGTAAAGTTAAGTGAGTTAAGATGTGGAAAATTTTGGACTGGAAAGAACGAATCAGAAGATTTAAAAGACGGAGGCACATCGAAAGCATCTTTAAAGAAATTAGCAAACATATTTGAAATTATTTGGGAGTGATCACTCGTTGTGTTATTATATGACATTGAGTTAGGGTAGCCATCAACATTTATTTTACTTTTCACGATGTTCCAAAAGTCTTTTGGGGTCTGCTTTAACTCATTTTCAATTTTTAAAATATAATCAATCTGAGTAAAGAGAGTTAAAATAATCAGTGAAAGTATATTAAAGTTCGGAGTAAGTTCTGAAATCATCATCAGCTCTGGTTTTACTAAATTTAAACCATATGCTCTATTTCTTTTATTTTTTAAGTTTTTTATGTGAGCATCAAACCATGGTGGAGTTTTAGAATTAAAGCAAGATTTGCGTAATGGTGTTGTTTCGTAAAAACAGTTAAATAGAATACTAAAAAATTTAAGACAAATATCATCAATATTACGATTTAAGAGAATTTGATTCCAGTCAACATTACACAACCGATTGATTAGTTCATTAAAATTACATTTTTTAAAATTGAATTCAAGTATTTCATTTGAACTGATAGGGATACTGCAATCGAAATCTGTTGATTTTTTCCAGTTCAGGTTTGGAAGATTTAAATCACCTAAGATAAGGAGCTCATCATTTGGTTACATTTGGTCATTAATTTTCTCAATTAAGTTTATGCAGTTTTCATAGATACAGCTTGTATATCTTGGAAGTATGTACACTGAGATGATATAAAGATAAGCTGTTTCCAATTTGATTTTGATATATAGTATTTCGACGCCAGAAAAATTAAAAGCATCAACCAAACTGCAAATTAAGCAGTTTTTGACTACAAATACAATTCCACCACCAACTGTATCTGATTCATTCGAGTGGTGCCTGTCTTGTCTGAAAACTTGGTAAGTTGAGTCGAAGAGTTCGGTATCTAAGAAAGAATTATTTAGCCAAGTTTCTGTTAATATAATTAGCTATGGTATAAAAATGGCCACTTTAGCGCTAATTGGGTCAGTGGTCACCATTTTTGCATACCTGATCATTAAATAATTAGAAATCGTTTACGATTTTTTCTCTAATATTAAAGACATAAATATTTACAAAAAAAATATATTTACAAATTATAATCCTATCTGTAACGATTTTTCAGATTTCATTTGCATAAATATTTACAAAAAAAATATATTTACAAATTATAATCCTATCTGTAACGATTTTTCAGATTTCATTTGCAAATATTCGTATATTTTCTAAAAATCAGACGGCATTTGATGCATTTTTCTCTACATTAATCTTTGTTTCAATATAATCACGTTCCAACCAGTACTTTGGGTACTTTCCATAAATCAAATCAAATCTTTATTATTAATAATTTATACAATACAAATGTATATCTAATTAAATAGTAAATATGTAATAGTAAATAGAAACCAAGAAATTATAGCGAATTGCAACGAGATCAAGAGTTCTAAATAAATAGACCCACATTAAGTTTCCGTTTGTGTTCATAGTCACAAAATAAAACGCTTGACTTAAAAGGATTTAAACACAGGCCATTCACTCGAGACGAACGTAAAAATCTGTCCAGATCTTCATTCATTTTGTGATCAGCATTTTCCAGGGGACCCAAGGAAAAACTCTTCCGAATCAGCACATAGTCAGCATACATATCAACTGAGGACCTAAGTATACATTTGGGAAGGTCAAAGAAAACAATAATGGTCCAAGCAACTACTTGAAATCGACAAAGTAATTAAGAAGCTACCAGTTTCGTTCAAGACGCAGAGAATTTGAATTAATTTCGAAGTTTAGTGCAGATGACTTTGTGGTTAACCATATCAAATCCTTTAGAAAAATCAAGCAAGATATGGAAATTAATTTTATCTTTTCGACCGCTTGCTTGATGTATGCTTGTGTATGTTTCATCTCGCTGTTCCATTAATTTATTAATTTTGTAGTACCATTTGTAAACCATACCTGCGAATGCCAAAAAGTTTTTCGATTTGCCTTGAAAGTTTAAAGGCTAAGCACCACTAATAAGGAGTCTGATCATCGGCTTGGCACCCGTAAAATAGCTATAACTCCGGCAAATGCTACACACTTTGTTTTAGTTCATTCAAGTTGTTGTACTAATATTCAAAACCTTAAGGCCGGTATTCACCGAGCGCTCATAACTTAAGAAGCTCATAGACTAAGAGCCCACAGCAATTTTTGGGTGTGATTGATAACAAAAAATAATTAGCATAATTAGATAGGCCTTTTATAGTTATTTACAAATGTGACAGCCTTGCATACTCTAGTGGGCGCAATAGTGCATTATAGTGCATTAAGTATGCAGTTCTTTCCAAATCCAAATAATTGTGATAACAACTTTGCCAAAATATAGAGTTAAGCCCCCTGATTGAAAATATCGAGGTCCAAGACGTTCTACAGACAGCCTTCTGCCTGCCAGACGCGATAAGAATAGGCAACTTCTTGCACTAAGAAGGCCACCTTCAAAACATCATGGACCTCGATATTTGCAATCAGGGCACTTAGCTGTTCATTTTGAAGTTATGCCAAATTTTTTTTCCCAATTTTTTAGACTAAGGAAAGAACTGCATACTTAATGCACTATAATGCACTATTGCGCCCACTAGAGTATGCAAGACGTTCACATTTGTAAATAACTACTAAAGGCCTAACTAATTATTCTAATTATTTTTTGTTATCAATCACACCCAAAAATTGCTGTGGGCTCTCGGTCTATCATAAACCTATTCACCAAGCAATATTAGTGAAGATCTACGAGCGCTCTTAAAAGTTAGGAGTGGTCCCGACCACTCCTAACTTACGAGCGCTCTCTTCGAAAGTTTGTTCGCTTGTGCGTGTGCCACGCACGCATTTGACTCGAATCCATGTGAGCAATGCCAAGTAGAAGAGTATCCATTTGCTGTCAAGACCAACATTCCACAACATTTCACAGTTTGGGTATGCCTGAACAAGAGAGAGTGCCTCTCATTTTCGAACTTCGAAAAACACTTGCGAGTGGTTGGTGAATACCCCACAGAAATTTCAAGTTAAGAGCCTCGTAAAGTTAAGAGCCGTTTAGGAGCGCTCGGTGAATACGAGCCTAAATATTCCTTTTTTATAGATTTTGTTATGAGCGGAATATGGATATCAAAGAGATTTCTACTTCTATCTTCTATGAAAGCTACTTGATCGTCAACATATGGCAAACCAAATATTCTAATTTCTAGACCATTCTATTCAACAACGTCTCATTAACGGAATCATATACATAATGTCGGGAATCACAAGGAACCGAAAGTTGCCATGAAAGTGGGTAAATATCCTCAGATATCCCCAAAACCCTAAAAATCAAAAATGGCGGCGGGTTTTCGAGTGACTATTACTTCCCCGAGATTTTTCGGATATATATATAAGGATAGAAATAAAATATAAATATTGTGGATCTAGTGACTTACAACTCTCAACCATTCCTGTGTGCGTGTTACCAGCAATGGAGAGGACTTTTCATGACAAGAGATACTCTTAGGCTAGTCGCGCACTGGCAACCAGTGGTACCACTTTACTTCAATTGAAGTAGATCTACTTCTTTTTTCCAAAATATTTTAAAATCTACTTCCTACTTCGCACCATCAGCAAAATACTGAAATCTACTTCATTTTAAAAATCTCTGTTTCAATCTACTTCAATTTTACAAAATAAAGCCCAAATCTACTTCTTTTTCGCTATTGCACTCTAAGTAGTAGTATATAACCTCATAATTACCATAAAATAAAAGAACGTCAACACAATCCAAATACACAAATGAGTAATTTCATGCGAAATTTCTTTAAAATTAAAAGAAATGTATATTGACAATTTTAAATACATATTTAATAGGTAATATGTATTCATTTAAGGAAAAAAATTTTTGTATGCAACATTTTTCTAAAAGCAAGTAAAAAGCCATTTTGAAATCTACTTCCATTTTTCTCAATTTACTTCACTTTTTTCTTCAAATCTACTTCGACTTTTTTTCCGGAAGTGGTAACGCTGCTGGCAACTGTGATCGAAATCAAATAGTTTAATCACCAGTTGAAAGAGAACCGCACACTGGCAACTCTTTACTCACGCTCGCACTCTTTTCTCTCTTGCACCTATAAAAAACATCTCAACTGATGCGAGGCAATCGTTTAGTTTGTGTCAAAACACTAACTTTTTAGTTTCGAGAATCGAGTTGCTCTAAGTGCGCGGTGTCCCATATAAGCCCATATGTTTCATTTTAGCAACTAAACAGTTGCGAAACTAAAAATTGAATGTGCGCGCTTAGCCTTAGAGGATTTGTCAATTCGTTGTAAGGGGCAGTACACCCCTGAAAAAAAACTTATTTGCAGCGGGTGGGAATCGAACCCAAGACCTTCTGCATCACAGCCCAACACACTAACCATTATGTCAAGTGGTACTACATATTCAAGGATATAGCATGCAAATTTGTATTTATTAAGGATTTAAATCAAATACTGTCCATGTCGTGGGTAACCCATTAAAATGAGACTTTCACTTTGAAAAATTACGACAAAGCTGAATTTTGGAGGAGGGGTTTATTTGTATGTCTTAAGCACTATTACAATTTTTAACTGAAAAGGAAAGGTCAATCGTGATAAACTTTCAGTCGCAAAACTTACAGTTAATTGAAATCATAATAGAAAGGAAAATGCATTTTAATCCCGTACATCTTCTAATTTGCGGAAAGCACGTTAATGAAGTTTTGGGGCAGGGGGACGAGATACGAAGTACGAACATCTGTAAATTAAGTTTGTTTTGTTTTGAATAAGATTTTAATTTCAAAAATAAATACCCACATTAAAAGAGTAAGAAACTCATTAGAAGTTTTTTCAAGTTTACTTTTATCGCTAAAATCTATTGACGGTGCCGAACCTTATAATGTAGGCAAAATAAGCAATTTGCTAGGGCGGCACTTAGACTTTGGCGGAAAAATCTGTGAAATATATTCAAAGGCAAAACAAAAATAACAAATCCACCTACTTCTTTTATGTGAGCCATGATAAATTTGAAAGTCCAAACTTTACTTATCCTTGCAAGTATAACTGGGAAAATCTTGAATAAATCAATCTATTTAACAAGTTATGCCAACAATTTGATAACATTTTTCAGGTAACCCTTTACCTTCTACATTCTGTCTCCACTAACTCAATAACAGCCATTAACTGCCGATCGTCTGTGAAAATGATGGCACAGCAGTTAAAAACTCACCTCTGCTGGGTACCGGGGCCACACGGGAATAAAAGTGGAACAATGATACCTTTATTGCAAAAAAGGCAAATATAAGTATTTCAATCGCTGCGAGTAAACTTATGCTAAAGCAAGATGCTATATAGAGAACAAATCTTAGGTGGAACACCAACTTGACGACAAAACAGATCTGAAGCGCTCTAAATGTTAAAAATCTTTAAGATCACATATAGGCTCCGTAATAGTTGTTATAACAGGATACTTTGACAGGCAAGCCCGCAACGCGGCTTGGAGTTTATTCGAACAATTTCCGAAGAAGCAGAATGAACAAATACGAGGAGGAATCGAATCCTTGCCTTCATTTTACATGTCGTACTTTATCCCAAAGACGCGACGTGGACTCGGAGACTTCTACTACAATGAACCTAGTGATCTTACAAATAAGCATACAAATATAGGCATTCTACCTCACTTCATAAAGAGCTCCAATTGCTTTAACCCATTAGGGAGAAAGTCTACAAAATTCAATGTGGTATCATAATGGATTAAATCATAGACCTCCTACTGCCATCTACGACGTCAATTTAACCTAACTTAACCTATGCAAAAGAAAATAGAATTTTGAACTTTTTTAAACTGGAACAATTTTTTTCAGAAAAACCGTTCTAAGGTTTCTTTGTTTGAAGCATTATATAAGAAAGCCATACAATTTGCCTACGTTACCGACGGACGTGACCAATCTGAAAAATCTCTTGAAACAATTTATTCAAAATAATTAAAATTTAGAGCTGGGGCCAAATTACCGCATCAGTGAACGAGTGAGTGAATCCCATCAGTGATCGAATGAAAACGTCAAATTGGAGTAATCGATTGCTAGATGACGTAAGCGGTAATGCCAAAGTCACATAATTCTGTCACGTATTACTCGATAACTGATGCGGTAATTTGGCCCCTGATTTTCTTTTTGATGATGTCACGTTATCTTCCCTCGATACGTACTTCGTACAGTTTTAATTTCTCAACCAACATTTTGGATTTATTTGTAAGATTTCTAAAAACGTAAATTTTATGTTTTGTGGTATATGATCATGTATTAAATTATAATATTATATGTATTTATTTGGGCTTGAATGATCGATGAGGTGGATGCAATTAATAAAAAAAACTAATTCATCTTATGTTACCCTACGTTTCGCTGGCTTTTTTCCGGCTTCTTCAGGGGTTTTTTATTAATCTAAAACAACCAATTATACAATATTATTTAGAGTATTACTTGTGGACATATGTACTTAATTATTATATAAAAGTGAATATGGAAAAATTTTTTTTTTTTTTTTTTTAAATTAAACTTACTTCTGATGTTTAAAAATAATGTTTTACATTATGTTTTAACTGGAATTGAAATTAATGAATTAACAAATAAACAATTTAACACTTAAAAAATTGACATTAACATTAACACTATTAGAAACAACAAAAATTAAAGCTAGTATCACTTGGTATCACAGATTGGAAATGGCAACGCCATATATCGAGCTGATGTTGTCAATGTCTTCTTGATGGTTCATCGTTGTTTTTATGTTCTGCTGAATCCGAAGACTTTCTAGAGTGTAGCGGGTGGAAGTGCGGCTCTCCTTGTCAAGTATTTTGACATTTTCGAAATCAGCCATATGATCGTTGTCAGTCATATGTTGTGAGAGTGCTGTTGTTGTTCTTCTTCTTCTTATATCAGCTTCATGCTCTGAGAGTCTGACAGCCAGTTTACGTTTTGTTGTTCCTATGTATTAGTCCAATCAAATTAGTATTTTATATCTACAAAAAATACTGCGTCGAATTTTTTTTTTGTTTCTTAAAGAGTACCTATTTGAGAGTGTAAAACCAAAAAGTTCGAACAAAAAACGCCCTTGCGTTGTCCGCCATTTTGAAAAAGGCTTTGGAAAGCGTAAACTCGATTTTCTCGGCTCCTATCATATATAGAGCTATATTTTTTTTTTAGGTTTGTACGTTAAAACATCTTCTTTAACTTTTGTTGAGAAACAAATTTGAAACCTCTTTCCAAAAAAAAGTTATCGACGAAAAACTGTCGAGATTTTGAAGTGAAAAATGGTTTTTAACGTTTATCTCGCCTCATGTTCATCTGATCGAAAAAATACTCAAGATATTTTTTATAGATCACTTTATTTCCTACATTTTGGTATATTCAAATTTTATGTGCGACAAAAACTGTAGGAAATACAACCTGTCAAAATGGCCAATATCCTGCGAAAATTAAAAAAAAGAAATTTACTCACGTTTGAAAATTTTCAAATTTGATTATGTTCATTATGAAATTTAAAGAAACAGTTCAAACTCTTTTCCACAACACCACCGAGGTAGGGTTACGGCGCATTTTTTTTAATATGGGGTCTCCAGGAGGTATAATCCAGATCCAACGATGTTGATAGCAACGTTTTGGGAGTCGCCGGAGAAAAAGTTTTTATTGCGTTGTTCAATGGGAAGGAAAATGGGTCACTGGATTCTTTGCGATATAGCGACTTTGTTAAAACGTCAAAAAAACTAAGTTTAATCTATCTTCATTACCTCCTAGTGCAACAGCTGTTCGGCAACACACATTCCGTAACTACCATCAAGTACAGACTTGGATCGATGTTCACCATGACCCACTAAAATGGGGTTGGAAAAGAACTCCGAGAGGATTAGAGCCAGTTACAACCACTCAGGATCCAGCTCCACAAAGCATATTGCAAAGCTTGGCCAGTGTGGCCAAGCTTGTGGCTATCGGAAACTGGTCTGAATTGTTCCTTATTATGTTTCTACTGCAGTGGAAAAACATGCGAGAATATTCCTACCTTGCAAAATTTACTGGAAGATGAAGACGCATGTGAAAACTTTTCCTCAGCTGAAAACATTGAAGAAACTACCATTGACGATCCCAGCACAAACAAAGTTAATATGATCATTGATGTCCGCAAAAAGTCCCAAAAAAAAAGGAGATAAGAACGACATGAAAAAACTATTCCACATTGAGCTATCGATAGGCTGATATAGAAACGAAAACGATTTAATCGTGGATTATACCTCCTGGTGACACCACATTAAAAAAAAACGCGCCGTAACTCTACCTCGGTGGTGGTGTGGAAAAGAGTTTGAACTGTTTTTTTTAAATTTCATAATGAACATAATCAAATTTGAAAATTTTCAAACGTGAGTAAATTTCTTTTTTTTTTAATTTTCGCAGGATATTGGCCATTTTGACAGGTTGTATTTCCTACAGTTTTTGTCGCACATAAAATTTAAATATACCAAAATGTAGGAAATAAAGTGATCTAAGTATAAAAAATATCTTGAGTATTTTTTTGATCAGATGAACATGAGGCGAGATAAACGTTAAAAAACATTTTTTACTTCAAAATCTCGACAGTTTTTCGTCGATAACTTTTTTTTGGAAAGAGGTTTCAAATTTGTTTCTCAACAAAAGTTAAAGAAGATGTTTTAACGTACAAACGTAAAAAATAAAAAAAAAATATAGCTCTATATATGACAGGAGCCGAGAAAATCGAGTTTACGCTTTCCAACGCCTTTTTCAAAATGGCGGACAACGCAAGGGCGTTTTTTGTTCGAACTTTTTGGTTTTACACTCTCCAATAGGTACTCTATAAGAAACAAAAAAAAAATTCGACGCAGTATTTTTTGTAGATATTTCGAATTAATTAATTTAATTTGACTGGACTATATATCATATTGCATTTTTACTTGCGATATAGGTACTATAGGGCAAGTTCTGCATTTGGAAAAAAAATCGAACTCGAGATTTTGATCAAAGTTGACATTACGATGATAGCGAAGACGAAAAAAGTGGGTCCGACAATTCCGTCTGTCTGTCTGTATGTCTGTATGTCTGTATGTCTGTATGTCTGTATGTCTGTATGTCTGTATGTCTGTACCTCGAACTAGAGCCTAAACTACCGGAGTTATTTTCTTCAAACTCGGTAGTTAAGGGTCTTCGGTGATTCCCTAGAGGAGAAATTGAAATTTTTTTTTTAGCTCCAAAACTAAGGGTACCCCCCGTACACCCGTAATACAAAATCTTATTTATCTCGAAAACGGCTCTAACGATTTTGATAAAAAAAATTGAGTGTGATATTATGGACATGGACTATATTTTGGTGAAAAAAAAATTTGGGGGGAAATGTTATTAGGGGTACCTGTCATAGAACGGTTTTTTTGATTTTTCAATTTCTCACCAACGGCTCTAACGATTTTAACCAAAATTTTTGTGCAGGAGCCGCTTTGCATTTGAAAAAATTTAAACTAAAAATTTTTTCGAAAAAATAGTTTTTGGATTTTTAAAAAAATAATACAATTTTTTTTTTGAAAATTCAATATCTTGAAAACCGATACACGATTAAATTTTTAAATTACGTTTTAAAATGTATTTTATTAAATACTAACAAATTGCATATCAATTTTTTTTATAAAAATTTTAAGGAAAATTTAGTACACAAAAAACATGTTTCAGTGTGTCTGTATGTCTGTACCTCGAACTAGAGCCTAAACTACCGGAGTTATTTTCTTCAAACTCGGTAGTTAAGGGTCTTCCGTGATTCTCTAGAGGAGAAATTGAAATTTTTTTTTTAGCTCCAAAACTAAGGGTACGCCCCGTACACCCGTAATGCAAAATCTTATTTATCTCGAAAACGGCTCTAACGATTTTGATAAAAAAAATTAGGTGTGATATTATGGACATGGACTACATTTTGGTCCACAAAAATTTTGGGGCAAAATGTTATTAGGGGTACCTGCCATAGACCCGTTTTTTTGATTTTCGACTTTCTCATTAACCGCTCTAAGAATTTTAACCCAAAATTTTTAGCAGGAGTCCCCTTAAGTTTAAAATAATATTGTATATAAAAATATTCAAAAAAATATTTGTTGGGTTTTTTTGAAAAATTTTTTTTTTTGAAAAATGAATATCTTAAAAACCTATGACCGATTATTTTTTGAAATTATTTCCTCAAATCAATATTATTAAATACTAAAAATTCGCATCCCACATTTTTTTCTTGAAAAATTTTAGAGAAATTTCTTATATAAAAAATTAATTTAATAATAAAATGATTTTTTAAAGTTTATTTGCATAAATTCATACTTTTCCGGAAACCAGACGGCAATTTTATGCATTTGAACATTATTATCTCATTAAATCCATGTTTTATATTTATAAAATGAATCTTAAATTCCAAAGTACTTTTACATAAGAGCAAGTTCGTGCGATCCAGTCGTGCATTTTATTTACATGCAATTTGGTATACAACGTTGTGTTGATCTTTTTTGTCTATTGTTGGTTTTGTGTTTGTGAATATTGTATTGAGTGTTGAATTGGATTTGTGTGCGAACGATGTTTTTTCTCTTTCAATTGGTATTGTGTTATTTAGTGTTCGATTATCGGTGAGGTGCGGGACGTATGTTACAGAGTAATATTTAGGGTTGCCAGGTTTTGCTTTTGATGATTGTTGTATATTATTTTGATTTTGTAATTGTTGAAGTTTGTTATTTATGAGCTCGTTGATTATTGTGTTTGGGTAATTGTTCATTTGTAGAATATTTCGTATTTTTATGGTGTTATTACTATGGTAAATGTTGTCACTGATGTCAAATACTTTGTTAATTAGATTTTTAGCTGTATTTATTTTGTATTTAATTGGTTGAGAAGACACATAGTTAATCATTCTACCTGATGAAATCGGTTTACTATACCAGTCGAATGAAATTTGATTATTGTTTTTTATTAATTTTGTCTCCAGGAATGGAAGTTGGTTGTTATTTTCTGTTTCTATTGTGAATTTTAATTTTGAGTGATATTCGTTTAATGTTTTTAGTATTATATCTGTATCTTTTTTATTAATTATTGCAACTATGTCATCAACATATTTAACGATAAATTTGATTTTGGTGTTTGATTTTGTCAGTTTATCTAATGTTTCATCAATTAGCTGATCTAACACAATATCAGCAATTGTGGGATACAATGGGTTCCCCATCGGCATACCGAACGTTTGACTATATATTTTATTATCGTATTTAAAATAGTTGTTATCTGTCAAGCAAAATTGAAGTATTTTAAGGAATTGTGATTTTGGAATTTGTGTGTGGTTTTTCAATTTCTCCCAGTTTTTCATGATTATTTTAATAGCTATGTATGTGGGTATATTAGTAAAGAGCGAGATAACATCAAATGAAACTATGATATCTTCTTCTTCCAGTGGTATTTCTTTTATTCTTTCTTTGAGTTGAATTGAGTTTTTTATGTTATAATCTTCTGATATTATGTTTTTGAGAATTTGACCAATGTGTTTGGAAAGATTGTAGCATGGGACGTTTGTTGAGGAAGCTATTGGCCGTAGTGGTAAATTTGGTTTATGGATTTTTGGGAGCCCATACAGCAACGGTGCTGATGCTGCAGAACAAGATAGTTTTTCTTTTAGTCTAATGTCTATTATTTTTTGTTTGTATAAACCATTAACTATTTCATTGTTAGTTTTTTGTAGATTGTTGGTTGGGTCAGATCTCATTGTTTTGTACAGTGATCCACAAAAGTCTGCGTACAAGGAAGAAATATTTTTAAAAACTGCTGTTATTCACAAATTTAAAGTGATTTGTTTAAAAAAAAAAATATTTTTTAATAAAGAAATGTACAAGGTTTTTATTTTCAACAAAAAAAAATTAAAACAATTATTCATAACAAGAAGAAATTAATAACAACAAAATAAACCTCTGAGATTCTTCCACAAAAGTCTGCGTACAGCTGTAACAGAAATTGAAAAAAGTTAGTTAATATAGACAAATAATTATTTTTGTGTACTACTTTCGCTCTTAATATTTGGTCGGATACCCTTTTAGCCTTATAACTTCTTTCAAACGGTTTTGCATTGACCCTACCAGTTTTTCTGTATAAGAACTATTGATCTTACTCCATTCAAGCAACAAGGCTTCTTTTAACTGCGCCTTTTTGCGGATATCGTGGGTTCGGATCTTTTTTTCCAATTCATCCCAGCAGTGCTCGATAGGGTTAATATCTGGACTCTGTGGTGGGGTTTGTAGCAGGTGGGGAGTGTTATATGCCAGCCACATGCGAGATTATGGGCGGTATGTTTGGGGTCATTATCTTGCTAAAAGTAATAGTCATTGGATATACCCAGAATTTCAGCACTTGTTTTCAAATTTCTTTTGAGGATAACGATATACACATATTGATCCATTGATCCTTCTATTACTTCCAGCTTACTGACTTTTAAAGATGCCATACAGCCCCAAACCATAACACCTCCACCACCGTGTTTCACAGTCTTAATTATGCATCTGGGATTAGGAGCATCGTCTGGTCGTCGCCACACCCTCAAACGACCGTCAGAACCAAAAATGTTGTATTTTGATTCGCTGGAGAATATAACCTTACGCCAGAAGTCCGGAGGCTTGTTAACATGCTCTTTTGCAAATGCTAGCCGTTTCTTTCTCTTTATTTTACTGACCAATGTTTTTTTCCTGGGTGTGCGTGACTTAAACCCCTCTTGAACAATAGCTCTTCTTACCGTTTCTGGATGCACTGTATTGTTGTTATATATTTCGAGCCGTGTGCTTATCGTCTTAGCCGTTATAAAGTGATCTTGCTCCACCATTCGCTTGATCATACGCTTATCCCTTTCGATGAGCTTCGAAGGTCGGCCTTATCTTGTCTCCGATTTAATCTGTCCTGCGTTTCTAAAGCGATCTACCGTTCTCTGTATCGTTGACCGAGCTCTTCAGGTTATTTTTGATATTTCACCATACGACTTTTTTTGTTTAACGTAAAGATTAATAAATCAACTGCCGCTCACTCAAACTTAACTCTTTATTTGCCATTTTTTGCTTTAAAAACAAAAAAAAAAACCAAGGACAATGATTTGCAATACGCGTTTAGAACGATTAAAAATAAACAAACAATCATATTATGCAAAACCAAATTTATCGATACTTAAAGAGAGTGTAATGCAAGAAATTTTCACCTGTACGCAGACTTTTGTGGAAGAATTTCAGAGGTTTATTTTGTTTTTATTAATTTTTTGTGATACGAATATTTTTTTTAATTTTTTTTTTGTTGAAAATAAAAACGTGGTAAATTTCTTTTAATGAAAAATACCTTTTTTTTAATATAATTCACTTTACATTTGTGAATAACAGCAATTTTTAAAAAATATCTTCCTTGTACGCAGACTTTTGTGGATCACTGTATGTATTTTTGTCATCAAGAAGTTGGTTCATTTTGTAGTTGTAATCATCAAAAGCAAAACCTGGCAACCCTAAATATTACTCTGTAACATACGTCCCGCACCTCACCGATAATCGAACACTAAATAACACAATACCAATTGAAAGAGAAAAAACATCGTTCGCACACAAATCCAATTCAACACTCAATACAATATTCACAAACACAAAACCAACAATAGACAAAAAAGATCAACACAACGTTGTATACCAAATTGCATGTAAAAAATGCAATATGATATACATAGGAACAACAAAACGTAAACTGGCTGTCAGACTCTCAGAGCATGAAGCTGATATAAGAAGAAGAAGAACAACAACAGCACTCTCACAACATATGACTGACAACGATCATATGGCTGATTTCGAAAATGTCAAAATACTTGACAAGGAGAGCCGCACTTCCACCCGCTACACTCTAGAAAGTCTTCGGATTCAGCAGAACATAAAAACAACGATGAACCATCAAGAAGACATTGACAACATCAGCTCGATATATGGCGTTGCCATTTCCAATCTGTGATACCAAGTGATACTAGCTTTAATTTTTGTTGTTTCTAATAGTGTTAATGTTAATGTCAATTTTTTAAGTGTTAAATTGTTTATTTGTTAATTTTAAATTTCAATTCCAGTTAAAACATAATGTAAAACATTATTTTTAAACATCAGAAGTAAGTTTAATTTAAAAAAAAAAAAAAAAAAAAATTTTCCATATTCACTTTTATATAATAATTAAGTACATACATATGTATGTCCACAAGTAATACTCTAAATAATATTGTATAATTGGTTGTTTTAGATTAATAAAAAACCCCTGAAGACGCCGGAAAAAAGCCAGCGAAACGTAGGGTAACATAAGATGAATTAGTTTTTTTTATTAATTGCATCCACCTCATCGATCATTCAAGCCCAAATAAATACATATAATACGTAAATTTTATGTTTTATTTGGAACAATTTGAATCAATATTAACAGTGATACAATATGACAACGAAGTTCAAAAGGATATTATAGCTAAATATGTATGTCTTGAATGAATTTAATATATTCATTCCAACGCAACGTCTATTTTTATTGGTTTCAAATTCTCTGCATTTGGAAAAAAATCGAACTCGAAATTTTGATCAAAGTTGACATTACGATGATACCGAAGACGAAAACAGTGGGTTTTTCAATTACGTCTGTCTGTCTTTCTGTACCTCGATCTACAGCCTGCGGGAGGTATTTTCTTCAAATAAGGTAGGTACTTAAGGGTCTTCAGTGTTTCTAGAGGGGAAATTGAAATTTTTTTTAGCTCCAAAATTAAAAATGATATCTACCAAGTTTAAAGAAAATCGGCTGAGCTGTTTAGCCTGTAGTCGAACGGACAGACAGACAGACAGAATTGCGAGACCCACTTTTTTTGTCTTCGCTATCATCGTAATGTCAACTTTGATCAAAATCTCTAGTTGGATTTCTTATGAATGCATAACTTGCCTTAAAAACATATTGGTTCGTTGCGCATTTTTTAAAAGAAGTTTACAAAATTTTTAAAGCAATTTTAAGAAAAAAAGTCGTTGGGTTCAATATAATTTTTTTTTTACCCAGTGGCATTAAAATGCAATCGTTTTTAAGTTTTTTAAAAGATTCTGCACAAAAAATTTAATTCAAATCTCTTATGTCGGTAATAATCTTGCATAATTCTTAAAACTGTTAGGTGTCAAACTTGAAAAATATCTAACATGTATTTTTCGAAATATAGAGATTTAATTTTTTTTTTTTGCATTTTTGTCAAAACAAAATTGGCGGTAAGTGCTGTTATTTTATGTTTTTATTTCCTAAATTTAATAGTAATATATAAATTGACACTTAATGTCAACGGAACTTTACGGATCACAAGCACTAAGCACCAAAGTACATAAGCTTTTGGACACGTCCTTTAAAAATCATTTAATATTTTGTTTTTAATGTGATAACCAATTTTTTGTTTGTAATATGAGCCTGAACATGGTGTATTACAGTTCCACCCATTGAGTTCTTATCTTTGTCCCAAGCAACTTAACATTTGTTTGGTGGAATTTAACCTTATACTCTCACATCCTTACACTTTTTAATTTAAAAATGAAATGAAATCAGCTCATTTTCAGATTTGGCACTTCATAACTGAAAACAACGTACAACTTTCCTTTTACTTACCCCCTCACCCCACAGCAACAAGCCTTTCCAAAATTGAACCTATATCTCTGCTTCATAACAGCATAGTGCACCCATTACCCATGATTCCTTCATATTGTAATAGAATGTTCCAACCCTACTACGTGGCTAACTTCAATTTGCTTTTTAAAGAAAAAAAAATTCCATTCTGTGTAAACAAAATATAATAAAAAAATATTTGTCACTTTCAAAGATACTAAGGGTAAAATTTCATTCCTAATTGAAATACTTTGAATTTATAACCGTTCCTTAATCTGTCAATTTCCATGCAAACTCACAGCACTTTATAAGAATTTGTCATCTAGAAAAAAGGGAGTAGAAATAGCTTCATAAAACCTTGTAAGGGAACGACCTACTTTCATAGACTTTTTACTCGACGCTCCTTTCCCGTTTTTAAGTGAAAGGGGTATACCATGTACCTATTTATGTCAGTAGTCAGAAGTGGCGGAAGTTGATGTCACACAGTGGAAACGAATAATTTCAAAATTGGAACGATAATGGCGTGTTAATAATTTTTCATTATTAAGTGTCCTTTCAAAGCATTTTGGAAATATAGGAACTCGTACTCCATTTCTCCTCTTAGATAGTTTCTTCTGCAGGTGTTTTCATATAAATAGTTTTTGGGTTACAAGCCAGCACAGATTCTTCCTTTTATTCACTCTCCCCTTTTTATTTCCCACTTTTAACCCCCTCGTAATGCCATTTTAACACCTTTTAATTAAGTCGGTTTTTTGTCCGTGTGGACAAGAGACTTGAAATTTTAATCAAAATTTCCAGACTTCATGATAGCACATTTGTTTAGATCTTCAAGTTTTGCTAATCAAGAAGTTAAAAGATGACTTTATGATTAAAAACTTTTGTTCTCACTTGACCATATATCCTATCCCACTGTATGTCGAGTTCCTTTTTGAAGCAAATTGTTGCAAGTAAGGAGTATAATTCAATTTACCAGATGAAATATGTATTAAAAATTGTTTGGGAAGACGACTTCCTTTTTCTCTACACTTAAATATTTTTTTACTGAGTTCTGGGCGTTAAGGCAAGTTCATTTTTACACTTTTTGCTTTTTTGAACGTTCTTTTTTCTTACTTTTATAAACTTTTGATTGACATTCCAGAGTCAGTTCTGACAAAATGGAATGGATGAGAAGAAAAATATCCTCCGAATACGAATTAATGATTCATGAGTATTGAGAATTGAACAGGGATACAAAATTAAATTATTGCTTGACAGATTTTTTCTTTGTGTAACACCAGCTGAGTTTTGTTTTATCCTGTCAGCAAAATCAGTTCACATTTCAGAGCAAGAAACTTTACCAAAGTAATAACGGCTATTGATTTCCGTATGAGATGTAGACTTTTCGTGGCGTCATAGAGTTTGACATATTATTTGACAGACTGACACATTGAGGAGGTGAGATTGTTATTTGTTTTGAGTAAAACTGTCTGCACCGAAAAATGTTTTGCTATTGATGTCTTGAATGTTTTGTAAATACGGATGTTAATTAATTTTTATATTTCAGCATTAACTTTTAGGAAATTGTTCATCGTTTAGTTATGCTAATAAGATTACCAGCATTGTAAAAAGAGCTAAAAAGTAAAAAAAATTAAAATGGGATTCGCAACTCCATTCACTACTAAGGTTCTAAAGATTGGTTAAGTTTTAAGGGCCGATGTTGAATGTGAACCACACCTAAACGTCAAGTTTTTTTTTGCATTTCATTTGACATTTTTCAATTTGAAACATGGAAAGATACACAATGGAGCAACGCGTTAAAGTTATTCAGGCTTATTATGAAAATGGGCGATCAAATCAAAATGCATATCGTGCACTTCGTGATTTTTTCGGTCAACCGGGAATAAATTTCCAACAACAAAACCTTATTGGTTTTATGTTGGTTATTTTCCAGATTCTTTAAATGCTAAAGAAACTTTGCATACACCCAACTTCGCACCTACCCCAAATCCTATAGTGTGCCCAAGCAGGGGGGTTGCATACCTCACTGTTTATACGTGTCGTTCCCATGGCTTAACATGGGAATTTATTTCACATTCAAAGGGAACAAAGACCCACAGTTTTTTGTAACGAATTTCCCACCTTGCATGGGAACAAAGACCACTTTAGTAAAGTGGATTTCGTTCCCATTAAGTGAGAACTAAGTCCCTCAGTGGACTTAGTTCCTAGGGACTTATTTCCAACCTCAAGTGAGAACTTAGTCCCTCAGTGGAATGAGTTCCTGGGGACTTATTTCCCTGCACCCAGCTCGTACTGCAGAAAATATTGCTACTGTTCGCGATAGTGTGGCTGAAGAGCCGTCCACCTCAACTCGTCGTCGTGCCCAACAATTGCACATATCACGCTCGTCGTTGATGAACATTATGTATAAAGACTTGCATTTACACGCTTACTAGGTGCAATTGGCTCAAGAACTAATGCCTCTTGACCATTTCAGGCGTCGTCAATGGTCAGAATGGTGGCAAGAAATGGCAACAGTGGATGATCAATTTTCGAAGAAAATCATCTTCAGTAATGAAGCACATTTTCACCTCAGTGGATTCGTCAATAAGCAGAGTTGCCCCATTTGGGCGAATGATAATCCAAGAGTGATTGTCGAAAAACAAATGCACCCACAAAGAGTGACTGTTTGGTGCGGTTTATGGGCTGGCGACATTATCGGGTCGTATTTTTTCCAAAATGAGGCCGGTCAGGCAGTTACTGTGAATAGTGTTCGCTATCATGAGATGATAACGAACTTTTTATGGCCCGAATTATGGATGTGGACGATATGTGGTTTCAACAGGATGGTGCCACTTGCCACATATCTAACGAAACAATGGCTCTTTTGCGCGACAAATTCAATGGCCGTGTTATCTCACGTGGTGGCGATGTCAATTGGTTGCCAAGATCATGCGATTTGACACCGTTGGACTTCTTTCTTTGGGGTTATTTGTAAGAAAAGGTGTACGTCGATAAGCCAGCAACAGTTCAAGAGCTAAAGGATGAGATAATTCGGCACGTTAACGGCATAATTATGCCTCAGCGTCATTGAAAATTTAAACCATCGGATGGAGGTGTGCCGCTGAGGTAACGGCGGCCATTTGGCCGATGTTTTGTTCCATACATAATTGAACCATACCATATTATCATAATAAAAAGAAATGACAATAATTTCCTAAATAATTTGTGTTTTATTCAAAATCAACACCGGCCCTTAAAATTTAACCACCCTTTACTTCCAGTGACTCAAATATAATTGGTTATTTATTTTCAACATTTTTTTTAATTTGTTTATTCTTCTTCAAATACACCTAGTAACTTTCCTCCAATCTCACTAGTGAATCAAGTCAATATCAGTTACTTCTCTGATATTGAGGGAACCCTATGTTATTTTGATTCTGATAAACAATCAGGTCCTGTTGGGATTCCTATAAGTTTTTAACAATAATGCTTTGCTACTCTTGCGGAACCATTAACAATAATTTTTCTCTGAGAACGAGCTATTATTGAAATGATTGGATTTTTTTTGTAATTATTCTCATTCACAAATCAGTACTCAATTCAGATGCCACCAATTATGACCCTATAAGCAAACAATTCAATTCAATTCAATTCTTTGTTTCTTAAGGAGTAAAATCATTAGATATTAGATGGTGCCAGTTTCGTAAGAGAGATTTACTAGCGTCTAGTACATTCTTTTAGACTACTGTCGAAATTTCAGCCGAATCGGACTTGTAGTTCTGTTTTGACAACGTATGGAAGCCAGCTTGTCCGCAAATTTTAGAAAAATGAAAAAAGAGCAATATCGGTCGATGATCCGACTCTTGTTTTTGGAATGGAAATCGCTCAGCGAAATCAAAGAGCACTTGGATGCTGTCTACGGTGAATCATCTCCTTTGATGGCGACAGTCAAAAATTGGTATTACGAGTTTCAACGTGGTCACACATCGATTTTTGATGAGCCACGCCCAGGTGCCCCGAAAATGGCTACTACGGAGGATAATGTGCCAAAATCCCAAGATCTCGTATTGGAAGACCTCCGATTGAAGGTGCGAGAGATAGCTGAAATAGTAAGCATCTCAACAACCGTGAGACCACTTCAGAGCAGTGGTCAAATTGGTCGGACTGCTGTCCTATCAACCGTATTCTCCAGATATAGCTCCGTGCAACTTTTTTTGTTTGCAAACTAGAAAAAATCACTCGCCGGGCAAAAATTTGAGTCAAATGAGGAGGTCATCACCGCCACTGAGGCCAACTCTGTAGACCTCGAGAAAACCTATTTTTCGGAAGGGTTAAAGAGGTTGGAGCATCGCTGGATCAAGTGTATCCAGCTAAAAGGTGACTATATTGGGAAATAAATCACCACTTTTCCAAAATGTTTGTTTTTCTTTTGTAGGCTAAGTACTTATCGGACCGCCCTCGTCTGTCTTCTTAGAAACTAATAACGCTTGACTTTTCCTGGGATTCAGTATTAAACCGTTTTCCTTTGCCCAACTGAAGATTCTTAGAAGATCTTCATTACCACGAAAGACAAGATCTTCTACTAGTCCAATTCTACGCGAGAGATAGATAATAGATTTGTATATCATCCGCCATCAAATGAAAAGAAACATGCTCACAAGTATAAGGCAGATCATTGATATAAGCACTAAACAGAATTGGATCCAGAACAGAGCCTTGAGGGACTCTCATCTTCAAATACGTATGTATGGAAAATTTGTTTCCAACAGCTAGACGTTGAGTTCTGTTACACAAATACCTACTAATGAGCGATACAGCAGAATTCGAAAAGCAAACGTAGTGCTTAAGTTTTTGACAAAAGACTCGATGATCAACTTTGTCAAAAGCTTTAGAAAAATCCAATAAAGTGGCTCTCATTTATTCCGAATATATTTGATAAAATTACTTGAAATACGTTTACTTTTATAAGTCACAGCTCCTTGGTTCAACATGGTTTTGTTTCTGAAAGATCGACAACAACCAATCTAACTATCCTTTGCTATGAAATCACAAGTAATCTTCAACAGAGTTATCATTCTGGCGCTGTCCTACATTTTTCTGTTGCTTTCGACATGATTCACCACAGTTAGTCTTAAGCTCAAAACTATCGGCGATAGGTTTTCATTCGAATATTTTGTTATGGTATTTTTTTTTTTTTTTTATAATCTACACGCGCTCAAGGGATTATGATTACCCTTTAAATGTTTGAACACAGCGCGGGCGTGAAGTTAAGGAAGAGAAAGAAGGATAGGAAAGATGTGTAGCACGATGTTCTGAGACTGAAGGTTGTTGTCTCAGATATTTTATCTCCAGGGATGGCGCCTGAACTAAAGCGGAGAATGCCGTGTCTTATTTCTATGTCGCTTATAATTCACATTATTTTTTTCGTGTTCATCCTTGTTGGGCATACTAGTTTAACTCAATTACATGTTGTTATAGGCGGAGAGGCGACCGTCGGATCACTTAGCTCATCCGCTCAATGGATCTAATACCTCTTACTCAATAGAGATACTCTAGAGAAAGATAATGCACCAGGGTTGCCTATCAGATTTTGGGCCGAAGACGTCTAAACCGGGGCACTTCCGGTGCGTTTTTTTCACCATGGCTTAGCCCATCCAGTTAATGGCTGAAACTAGTGCCAAACTATAGAGCTCGACGAGATAGATCGAAATATATAGGGTTGCCTAACTAAAAGTGGGCCGAAGCGCTTGGCAGCCCTATTTCAAGGTGCGTATTTTTCGACCATGACTTAGCCTATCCAGTTAATGGTTAAATTTGGTATCAAATGAAAGGTCTGAGTCTACTGATTATGAATATATAGGGTTGCCATGTCTTAACTGGGCCGAACCCCTCGGCAGCCCCGTTATAAACAAAAAATCCACCAAATATGTAATGCCTTATAACTTAATAATTTGGCTGGCTTTGTTCATAGAATTTTATTGTATTTTATGTATTGTATATCAAATGAAAGCTCAGAGCCTGTAGAAAATTAATAAAATAGTTTTACATTTATAAAAAATCTATATATGTCAAAAAAAGATTTACTGCAGTTTTCCTTAAAACATTCGTTTTATTTAACCAACAACATTACTTTATCTATTGACGTAAATTAAAGACTATTTTTTATATTAAAATATAAACATACATTCGTCGCACTGTTAAAAATACCCGGTGATGCTCATTAATTTCTTAAAAACATAAGAAATGTGTTTTTTAGCAAAGACTATAACGTTTGATCAACATCAAGGTCAACATGAAGTTAATCCTCTCAAAGTTCTCTTTAAAAGTTTTAATGACGAGTGGGTACATAACATATAACATACATTTAATAAAGTTCGAACTGATATTGATAAGCAAAGCTTTATAATCATCAAGCTTTCTATAATGTTTTTAGGCCTCAGCTGTGAACTTAGCATGCTAATTCTTAAGTTGAATAAAGTAGTTTTTTTATTAATGATAAAAGAAATATTTTTTTTTTTCGCACTTGGGGAGAAGGCAAAATTTACTTAAGCTTTTACAGATTCTTATTATTATATTATTTTGTTGCTGCAGTTATCAAGTGCAAAAATTGATATTAAGCATAACTTGAGTTGTTAGTTGCTAAATAGGTGCGTGTTTTTTTCAGCTTAGTAGTGATCAATTCTTATAGAGTTTAAAAATGTTGGTTTGTTTTTTGCGTGGTGGACTAGAAAATTTAATAATTTTCAATAACGAAATTTTTGAAAAATATATTTCAACAAAAAAAAATACGTGAATTAAAAAAATTGAAGTACGCTGATATTTGTTTACATGATGATATGTCCTTGTCTGGCTATCACACAAAATGTTACAAAAAATTTACAGCGCTCCATCAAAAATATAAACTGGAGTATCAAGATATAATTCAAAACCAACACGTAGTCCAGTCAAATTAAATTAATTAATTCGAAATATCTACAAAAAATATTGCGTCGAATTTTTTGGGGAGAGTACGATAACTTAGGCGCCAAAAATTGATAACGGATTTTTGTAGAAGGGTCAAATACAAGCGTTTTTTACTATGGGAGGGGGGGCGTCTATCTCGCCCCGTTTAGGAGGTAGGGGCGATTTTAGAAAAAATGACTTAAATTGAAAAAAAAAATATTAAAAAACAACGGCAACACTTACAATAAAATACTATACCGGTTTTGAAAGCCAGAAATCTGTTCTATAATCGTAAATTTAAATTAAATTATTTATGTCAATAGTTTTTGAAAAATTTGCATCCAAACTCAAAATTTTGTTAAAAAAAATGAAAAAAAAAAGTTTAGACCAATTTTTTTCAAAATTGTAAAATGAAGTGCTTAATTGGCTTTTTGTGGTCAATGCTACTATTAATTGTGAATCGAACACAAAAAACCGAATGGTTTTGTCCCTTCTAGTTTTTGAGAAAATCGAAAATTACTAAAACTACTTTTTATGAAATTTTTGATTTTTGGTATTTAACTACGGTGATTTCATTTTGAGGATTAATGTTAATGTGGTTCATTTGTAGGTAAAGTACAGCAAATCATTTAGGGTTACCAAGAATGCACCAGAGGAGGTAGAATTGCATGGCATTTCGCGTCTCAGTCAGTCAGTTTGTGAGTAAGTCAGGTGTTACTTAAAAATAGTCAAGTCAATTTTTCAATGTTCAATGTATTAAAACCGTAAACACGGTATTTTGATCACAAAAAAAAAAAAAAAATATAGCAAGCACCTCCCGAATCTCTATCCAATATTAAGGCCCATGAAAAACTGTGCCGATAGATTAGTTTATTGCTCTGAGATTAACTTTTATATGGATTGCACCAGAGAAACTTTTAAATCATTAGTTTTAAGCAAAATTTAAGTAACGTTATTTATTAAAATAAAAGATTAACTATGTAAATCATTTAAATGTAATTTGAATTTTATATACATACCTACAAATTTGTAACTATATATTTACTTATGTATCTTAAACTGTAAGAGTATAATATGCTCTGGTTGATGAATAAATAATAATAATAATATTGTATTCTTACAATTTTTGTCACCTTTTTGAGTTGGAGTTGAGGGGAGTTGACGCTTTAGTTGGAATTAGACCAATTTCTTCTAAGAACGCGATGCTTTTGAAATATTTTTTTTTGAAATATTGAAAAGTTATTTAATTTAGGATGAAGTAGTGGATGCTTAGTCGCCATTCTTTATTCCAAGAAAAAAATACTTCACTCTTACAAAGGTTGAATAACGAATGACCTTGGTAAACAATAACCTGTACCATATTAGCATTAAAAACAAACAATAAACATACATATTAATTAAGAAATTATATAAATTTGCTGCATTCGTACAGTAGTACCTAGGTAATGTGAATTTTTCATAATGTATTAAATTTTCATGTCTGAACATTTTAAATGTGCAACTTTGGGCTACGTACATACATATATTTAGTAGACATTGGATATAGACCTTAGGGTAAATTCAAAGTTTCTTTAAATCCAGATTCTGTAAATGCAAAAGAAACCTTGCATACACCCAACCTCGCACCTACCCCAAATCCTATAGTGTGCCCAGGCAGGGGGGTTGCAGGGGGGCAGCATGCCCCCCATACATATCTCACTGTTTATACGCTGTAATGCGTAAGCAAGCAAAAAAAGCAAATATCCCATAAAAAAGTAGTTTTCGTTATTTTCAATTTTCTCAAAAACTAGATGACATAAAATCATCTAGTTTTCAGTTTTTAAATAAGAATATATTAGAGCAACGAATTTTAGGAAAAATAATAATATATAACTTTGCAGTTTTGAAAAATTAAACTTTAAACTTTTTTTTTATGTTTTTTTTTCACCAAAATTTGAGTTTAAAACTCGTTTTTTCAAAAACTGTGCATAGATTCTACTTGATTTAAAAATTATCTAATAGATCAGAGTATTGGCTTTAAAAGGTATAATACTTAATTGTAAGTATTCCGTTATTTTTTAATATTTTTGTTTCCATTTTAGTAGCTTTTTTATAAAATTGCCCCTCCCGCCCAAACGGGGGGAGATAGACCCCCCCCTCCCATAGTAAAAAATGCTTGTATTGAACTGTTCTACAAAAAACCGTTATAATTTCTTGGCGCCTAAGTTATCGTACTCTTGCCAATTTTTTTTTTTTGTTTCTTAAAGAGTACCCATTGGAGAGTGTAAATCCAAAAAGTTCGAACAAAAAGCGCCCATGCGTTGTCCGCCATTTTGAAAAAGGCTTTGGAAAGCGTGAACTCGATTTTCTCGGCTCCTATCATATATAGAGCTGTAGTTTTTTTGTAGGTTTGTACGTTAAAATAGCTTCTTTAACTTTTGCTGAGAAAAAAATTTGAAACCTCTTTCCAAAAAAAGTTATCGACGAAAAACTGTCGAGATTTTGAAGTAAAAAATGGTTTTTAACGTTTGTCTCGCCTCATGTTCATCTGATCGAAAAAATACTTAAGTTGTATTTTGAGTATTTGAGGCAATTCTTATAATTTTTCGCTTCTCGTGTGGTGTAAAGGGTGTTTTTGTCCCTCCTTTGTTGTTTTTTAAATAGGTGGCAGGATTTGATAAAACATTTCGAACAGCTTTATCATTTCGTTATATTTTCTTTACAATTTTCGGCATAGAATACCTTTCTGAGTGGTAGGCCTCAATGTTTGCTATTTCCGCCGCCGTTAACATTTTCTTTTTATCCATTTTTACTTTAAACACTCGGAAAAACTTTAATAAAGTACACTCATTAACCAAATTTAATTTGTATTACCCAGCATTAAGAAACTAGCTGAATTGATTTGTGCGTCTAATCAAGTGAACCGATTTATTTGAGCTTTTTTAGCACTAATGCGAAGAAAGAGATCAAAACAAACGTTAAGTGTCTCTCACTTATCTTGAATTTAGGTTTTTTTCCCAGAGAATTTATAACCCTTCAAATGAATGCAATTCTTTCATAGTTCATGAAGAAAAACAAAAAGAAAACTGCAATTATGTGAACCGCACTGTATCATCATGTAAACAAATATCATTTTTCAAAAATTTCGTTATTGAAAATTATTAAATTTTCTAGTCCACCACGCAAAAAACAAACCAACATTTTTAAACTCTATAAGAATTGATCACTACTAAGCTGAAAAAAACACGCACCTATTTAGCAACTAACAACTCAAGTTATGCTTAATATCAATTTTTGCACTTGATAACTGCAGCAACAAAATAATATAATAATAAGAATCTGTAAAAGCTTAAGTAAATTTTGCCTTCTCCCCAAGTGCGAAAAAAAAAAATATTTCTTTTATCATTAATAAAAAAACTACTTTATTCAACTTAAGAATTAGCATGCTAAGTTCACAGCTGAGGCCTAAAAACATTATAGAAAGCTTGATGATTATAAAGCTTTGCTTATCAATATCAGTTCGAACTTTATTAAATGTATGTTATATGTTATGTACCCACTCGTGATTAAAACTTTTAAAGAGAACTTTGAGAGGATTAACTTCATGTTGACCTTGATGTTGATCAAACGTTATAGTCTTTGCTAAAAAACACATTTCTTATGTTTTTAAGAAATTAATGAGCATCACCGGGTATTTTTAACAGTGCGACGAATGTATGTTTATATTTTAATATAAAAAATAGTCTTTAATTTACGTCAATAGATAAAGTAATGTTGTTGGTTAAATAAAACGAATGTTTTAAGGAAAACTGCAGTAAATCTTTTTTTGACATATATAGATTTTTTATAAATGTAAAACTATTTTATTAATTTTCTACAGGCTCTGAGCTTTCATTTGATATACAATACATAAAATACAATAAAATTCTATGAACAAAGCCAGCCAAATTATTAAGTTATAAGGCATTACATATTTGGTGGATTTTTTGTTTATAACGGGGCTGCCGAGGGGTTCGGCCCAGTTAAGACATGGCAACCCTATATATTCATAATCAGTAGACTCAGACCTTTCATTTGATACCAAATTTAACCATTAACTGGATAGGCTAAGTCATGGTCGAAAAATACGCACCTTGAAATAGGGCTGCCAAGCGCTTCGGCCCACTTTTAGTTAGGCAACCCTATATATTTCGATCTATCTCGTCGAGCTCTATAGTTTGGCACTAGTTTCAGCCATTAACTGGATGGGCTAAGCCATGGTGAAAAAAACGCACCGGAAGTGCCCCGGTTTAGACGTCTTCGGCCCAAAATCTGATAGGCAACCCTGGTGCATTATCTTTCTCTAGAATATCTCTATTGAGTAAGAGGTATTAGATCCATTGAGCGGATGAGCTAAGTGATCTGACGGTCGCCTCTTGGACTATTAGTGTTATGCCTGAACAACATGTAATGAGTAAACCAGAAACCCATTGATGACAATTTTAGAAGGTTTTTAATGGAATTAAAACGACATAGACGACGGCAGGGATCGAACCTGTGATCATGAGGTTCACAGGCGAGCACACATCCATCGCGCCACGGCCACCCCAAACGCGCCACGGTCAAACCCAGTAGGTGTACATAAATTCGTATTTGTCACTGTCGTTCCTCAGAAAAGGCTGCTAGGAGTTTTACTCTTACTTCTTTTTGTTAGTGAAATATTTCAAATCATCAACTCATAAAATTGTCTTTTTGTCTTATTTTTGCCGATAAAATTAAATTACTGAAATGTATAACATTGGCATCTGATCTAAATTTACTTCAAGACGATCCTGATAATTTAGTTACGAGTAGCTGGTGTTCTGCTCACCAATTGCATCTTAATGTGTCCAACTATGATTATATCTAACTTCTTGTCTTAGATTTGCTCTATCAAACTTTACTTATTCAATTATTGGTGTTTATTTGCAAATAGTATTAAGGAAAAAGGATCTTGGAGTAATATTTGACCCAAAATAGCAAACTAACTCTTCATCGACTTCATTGTAGCGAAATTTAAGGAATTACTGTCATGTGAGACCAGGGGCCAAATTACCGCATCAGTTATCGAGTAATACGTGACTGAATTATGTGAATTTGGCATTACCGCTTACGTTATCGAGCAATAAATTACTCCAATTTGACATTTTCATTCGATCACTGATGGAACTCACTCACTCGTCACTGAAGCGGTAATTCGGCCCCAGATCTTTAGTTTTGCTATGTAATATAGAACCCCTGCTATGCACTGCCTTAATAGAATGGCAGTTTGTAGATCAAATTGGAATATTCGTATGCCTTCCTGCAGTACTTGATATAGCCTTCTTGATCTTCAACAATTTATTAAAAACTCGAAGAAGATACTTTGAAATTATTTTTATTCGTGATACTCTCGCTTATCAAATTGTATGCTCCTTTCTTTTTTCGATTATAGAGATATACATATGTACATATGTTCTGTGAGTACATAATTTATTTTTTGACCTATTTCATACAGTAAGATACGGGCTCATGAGCCAATGACACGGAGCTAAATTTAGTATGTAGTAAAATAATATATATGTCCTGATTTATTCCAAAAAAAATTTGCATATCATTTAAATATTGTTTATTCTGGTGGTTCGCCTGTAAGTATTAACCAAATTTTAAATTATCTCTCTCTTTTCTCTGTAAGGTCCTCGGATTTATTACGTCCGTGATGTTTCTCTTACGGGACATAGGGCCTCCACTTCTCCTACGTGCCATCGTGTATTCTGGAAATGTACTTCAGCTCTCTCCAACTCTTCCCCAGTTGTGATTCTTGCTCGACCATTTTTCGCAAAGTACTTCTAGATCCAGTATAGACGCCATAATGAAGTCACCGCAAAGCTTATAAATATATTGAACTTAATCGGAAGCACTTAATTAAAGCACTATGAAAAGTGGAAAAGGATGCATTCTACGAAAGAGAAGCGAGGAGACTAGCAAAATGTAGGAACACAGGTGAATTCTGGAAGACAGTTCAGAGGCTTAATGGCAAAGTTTATGTTATAAACCGTAATTTGAATTGTGATGCCTTGATGATACATTTCAATCAACTGCTTAATCTCAACTCCTTGAGTACTCATATGATACAATACGCTCAACCCAGCTTTTATGATGAACTTTTGGACCAACCAATCTTACAGGATAAGGTAACTGCATCGCTAAAAAGTCTCAAGGATGGTAAAGCAGCCGGATCTGATAGACTACCATCGGAATTCTATCGATATGGAACAAATGAGCTTCTCAAGAATCTAACCGGCGTATATAACATCATACTGGAGCACGAGGGTATACCCAAAGAATTCAAAGAAGCGCTGATTTTCCCCATTCATAAAAAGGGCAGCACAATGGATCCTTCAAATTATAGAGGTATTTCATTCTTGAATGCATCCTATAAAATATTCACAACGGTACTACAGAATCGACTTAGAGCGTGGATTGACGCAAATAACTTTATTAAAGAATTCCAAGCGGGTTTCAGGCCAGGATACTCAACTGTAGATCACATCTTTGTCCTCAGAAGTACGAGTATCACAGATTCGTTTCTGTCTAGAAATAAGAAATTTTATACTTTCTTTGTAGATTTCAAGGCTGCATTTGATACAATAGACCGAAATGCGCTAATGTACAAGGTGTTTGGATTGGGAATGTCGCACAGATTTGGACGTGTTTTGCAGAACCTGTACATTGAAACCACTGCAGCAGTGTGTGTAATAATGTAGTAAAACAATACATTGTTTTATTTTAAATAACACCAATACAACCACCAATCACCATTATAATGTAGGTATTATATACTTTCTTTTTATGACATAATAGTTTCTTATGTATAGAAATCACCAGTTCTTTTGTAACCGTTGAACTGAACAGAAGTTCTTAAAATAAATACTTAAGTTCATTAAAATTGGTTTTGGTTTCATCTTAATTCTAAAGATTATTTCATGGTGTCAGAAGTAAAACAATTATTTAATTAAAACGACTGATAAGTCTTTGTTTATATGACTAAAGAAAATGTTAATATAAAGGAAAAAAAATTACAACTAAAGACAAAAAAGAAAAAGAAAATTGTTAACAAGAGCTTTTGTTCATGAAAAAAAAACCTAATCACGGAATATTCGAGTAAAGGACACACATCAGGCTTAATTATAAAAAAAAAAAAAAAAAAAAAAAAAAGAAAAGAGATGTCAAATGATCGTCTCCCATGTGAGCTGGACTGCAGCAACCTCGCTTCTGAATGGAAAAATTGGAAGAGGAGTTTCTTAATGTACATGATAGCCACCAACAAAATCTCGGAGAATGAAGCACGGAAAATTGCAACTTTTTTGTGGCTTGTTGGCCCAAAAGCATCGGATATATTTAACACATTGTTTCCGAATAACACTACCCTGGAATCAATATTTGTCAATCGTCACCCCAATCAACAGCTGGATCATGAGGTGCCCGAGCAAAACGAGGATGGAGGGGAAGCAGATGGTGCAGCAGGTATAGCAACGGTGGTTTACGAGAGCGAGCAATTAACATTGGAACGCGTGTTGAAAAAGTTTGATGAGTACTGCTTACCCCGAAAGAACACCACAATGGAAACGTTTAAATTCAACACAATTATGCAAAAAGACAAACAGAGTTTCTCGGAATTCGAAACCGAGCTCCGTAAGCAAATTAGTTACTGCGATTTCAATTGTAATTGTGGTGTCTCGTATGAAGACCGCATGCTCAGAGATCGCATTATCATAAGTGTTTGTGATAAAAATTTGCAACTTAAGCTGTTAGATGGAAAAAATGATCCATTAAAAGACGTTGTAGAGAAGTGTAAGACATTTGAAGCTGCAACTGCAAACAAGAATATTCTCGACAAAGGTGTGAAGACAATCAATGAAGTGAAGACAGAAAAATCTGAACGTGATGCTGAAGCATGTGGTGTTTATCGTGCCTGTTTCAACTGTGGTGGACCATATAAATACGGTCACATGGATGAATGCCGTGCAAAGCGAGTAACCTGTAACAAATGCTCCAATGCTCCAAAGTTGGACATTTTTCTAAGTTCTGCAGAGGAAATCGGAAAACTCAGTCAGGAAAAAAGGATGATTCCAGCCAAACCGGACATCAAGAAAAAAGCGGACTCAATTTGAAGAAATTTGGAAACAATAAAGAAATTAATACTTTAAGATGGGATAGCTCAGGTAATTTAGGACAATATAATGGTGAAATGGTTGGTTTATTTAGTTCTCCCACTATTTGTAGAATAAATACAGTCGAAAAGTCGAATCAGTGGACAAAGACATACTTGATTGGGTCAGAATTAATTAAATTTAAGATAGACACTGGATCTGATGTAAACTGCATTCCTATCAATATTATCAAGAAAATCAAGAAACAAGTTAACAATATGAATATTAATTTTTCTATTTTCGATTATAGTAACAACAAAATTAAAATTTATGGAACTATTGTACTAATATGTGTTGATTCAATCTCTGGAACTAAAAATAAAGCTGAATTTCTAGTAGTTGACGATTGTTTTACGCCACTGCTTGGTTTGAAAACTTGTGTTGATTTTGGGCTCATAAGGCGACTGGATGTTCAAAATATTAAAAAGCTTCCCAACACTCAACAAGAGTTTGTAAGTCTTTTTAGTGACATTTTTGAGGGGTTAGGGCATTTAACTACGGTTTCTATTCATTTGAAAGAAAATTCCAAGCCTGTGTTGCATTATAAGAAACGAATTCCGCATAGCTTAGTTGATCGGCTAAAATTAGAACTTGATAAAATGGAATCTGATGCTATAATTTCATCAGTGGAGTATCCCACTGAATGGGTTAACAATATACAAATAGTGGAAAAACCCAATAAAAAAATACGAATTTGTTTGGATCCTAAGCCTCTTAATGAGTGCTTAAAAAGGGAGCATTTTTTAATCCCTACCGCAGAAGATTTATTCTCAAACATTTCAAATAAAAAATGTTTACGGTACTTGATCTGAAAAGTGGATTTTGGCAAATGGAGCTTGATAAGTCTAGTTCTGATTTAACAACTTTTATGACCCCTTTCGGTCGATATAAATTCAATCGCATCCCATTCGGACTTAATTGCGCTCCTGAGATATTTCAAAGGGAGATGGTGAAACACTTTGGTGATATTCCGGGATTAATAATTTATTTTGATGATATTTGTATAGTAGCTAAAGATGAAAAGGAACATGATGAAATATTGTTAGCTGTTATTAATCGCGCACGAGCACATAATGTAAGGTTTAACGCGGAAAAATTACAATATCGAAAGAATGAAGTTAGTTTTATGGGTCACATTATATCTGCCAATCAAATCAAGCCTTGTCACAAACATTGTGAGGCAATTCTTAAAATGCCTAAGCCACAAAATAAAGGTGACGTTATGAGACTTCTGGGTCTTTTCAAGTACCTCGCTCGTTTTATACCGAATTTATCGAAAATGACTGCTAATCTTAGGGACTTAACAAAAAAACGAAACAGTATTCATATGGAATGAAAATCATGAAAGTGAATTGTCCTCATTACTCAAAACTATCTCATCTGCGCCAGCATTAAAGCCCTATGACCCAAAAGGGGAAATATTAATTCAAACTGATGCCTCAAAAGATGGCTTAGGTTGTGTTTTGTTGCAAGATGGACACCCCGTGTCTTATGCATCACGTACGTTGGCTTCCAACGAACAAAAATGGGCACAGATAGAGAAGGAACTATTAGCTGTTGTCTTTGCGTGTTCCCGTTTTCATTTATTCCTATACGGTCGTGAGTTCACCGTGCATAGCGATCATAAGCCTTTAGAAAGTCTTTTTAAAAGGGATATTGACGATGTGACCCCTAGGCTTCAGAGAATGTTTATGTTTCTTCTGAAATATCCTTATATGAAAATTGTATATAAACCCGGAAAAGAAATGTTAGTTGCTGATTGCCTTTCCCGTGCACAGCTTCCGGAACAAGAGGAAATAGTTAATCTCACTGCAATGATTCACACTGTCTCTAGAAAAGTTTGTTTATCTAAAGAAAATTTTGATTTGTATAGGCAGATCATAGAAAAAGATGACGCATTGAAGAAAATCTGTAATTATGTAGAAGAAGACTGGCCAGATTATCAAAAATTAAGTGAATTGGAAAAAACATTTCATAAATACAAATCGGAACTTCACTTTGAAAATGGGCTTCTTTTTAAAAATCACAAACTTATTATCCCTATCGATTTACAGAAAATTATTATCAAGTGGTTACATGCACCTCACCTAGGTATAGAAAAAACTCTAGCTAGAGCACGGTTGCTGTATTTTTGGCCAAAAATGAGCGAACAAATCAAAGATGTCATTGAAAAGTGCATAATATGTGAAAAATTTAGAAGAAATAATACTAAAGAAACCCTGAAGCAGGACGAGTCACCAGCTTATCCGTTTCAAAAAATTGCTATGGACATATTTGAATATACCGGAAAATACTTTCTGTCTGTCATTGATTCTTATTCAGGTTACTTGTTGGTTGAAAGTTTAAGATCTAAGACGACAGAAAATATTGTAGAGCATTTAAGACATTTGTTCGATCGTTTAGGATATCCAACAGTTATCAGATGTGATAACAGTCCATTCGGTTCAATGACATTTGAAAAATTCGCGGAGGAGTGTAACATAAGAATTGTTTTCTCTAGTCCAAGATACCCTCAAAGCAATGGTCTTGCAGAAAAAGGTGTGGCGATTGCCAAAAACTTGTTAAAGAGATGCTTGGAAGAGGGAAAAATAAACGAATATCAATACAGAATACTAGAATACAACACAACTCCAGTCGCATCAATGGGTCTTACACCAGCACATTTGTTTTTTGGTCGCTTAATTAAATCAAAACTACCTGTAACAGAACAACTTTTACATAGGATTAATATAAAAGAAGATACAATTGTTGAAAAAATCGAAAAGAAAAAAGAAAAACAAAAGATGTATTTTGATAGAAATGCAAGAAACTTACCTGTATTACAGATAGGAGATAAGGTTATTTTTAAAAAAAATAAAGACGAGTGGAATTATGGAATAATAGTAGAAAATATTAATGGAAGATCATATGTAATCAAAGATAACTATGAAAATTATTTTAGAAGGAATCGGCGGTTTATTGCAAAAACAAAAAACAACGAGTATAATCCAAGTGAAATACTTTATGAAGATCACATAAAAATGTTTGTAAAAGATAATTCAAATCACTTAGAACCTGTCATCATCACTCCATCCACAAATATCAAGATGGATTCGGGACTAGAAAATTATAAAGAATCCTTATCAAATCAATCTTTAAATAACAACAATTTGCAAACAACATCTGATACTAGTGTTTTGTGTGATGATGATAGTGCTAACCATGAAGAGCCCTTGAAAATATCTGAAAATGTAATAGAAAGTCCTTATCGGACGAAAAGTGGTCGCGTAAGTATTCCACCTAAGCGATTAGGTTTTGATTAAAAATTTATGTTTAAGATTTTGTAAAATTTTGATAAATAATCTTTAGAATAGTCTTAATAATTGTATTACCTTTATATTCAAAACTCAAAAAAAAAGAAGCGTGTAATAATGTAGTAAAACAATACATTGTTTTATTTTAAATAACACCAATACAACCACCAATCACCATTATAATGTAGGTATTATATACTTTCTTTTTATGACATAATAGTTTCTTATGTATAGAAATCACCAGTTCTTTTGTAACCGTTGAACTGAACAGAAGTTCTTAAAATAAATACTTAAGTTTATTAAAATTGGTTTTGGTTTCATCTTAATTCTAAAGATTATTTCAGTGTGGGATGGTGAAAATATTTCGGGATGGTTCCAAACTAAGATTGGTGTACGCCAAGGCTGCACACTCAGCCCAAGCTTATTTGCTCTATTCATCGATGCCATAACGGATTTTTTGCCAGGAGGTATAGAGTATGAAGAAACCCTTATTAAAGCTCTCCTTTTTCCCGGAATCCCTTCAGCTAATGATAAACAAGCTTTATGAATATTGCACTATGTGGAAATTAGTGGATAGCTGGGACAAGTCAAAAGTTATGGTATTTAAGAAAGGAGGAGGAAGATCAAACTCGAGGGAACAATACAACAATGAAAGGATAGAGGTCGTCCAGGAATACAAATATTTACGAGTTTATTTAACCAAAAACCTCAGTATGGAAAGGTATCTTACCGAAAAGCTAGCGGAAGCTAAGACCACAATTAATATTGTTAATATTGCCTAGAAGGAAATTTTTAGCAATAGTCATATAACACATAGCAGCAAACTCGAAGTGTTTGAGTCGGTGGCAGAGTCAACCTTGTTTGTATGCAGCTCAGGTAAGGGAAGGTAAAAAATACGAAACCGCTGAAAAACTTCTCCGATTTTATATTAAACGGATATTTGGGCTTCCTTCAAATACCCCTAATTATATAATCATGTTAGAAACAGGAATTTCCCCATTATTTATCAAAACACTGAAACTGCAAGTTGATTCCATAATTAATGCTCTGAACATGCCCGATTATGGTCTTCCAAAAAAGCAGCTCTTCAAGTGATAAGAAGCAGATCTGGATGGTTCAAGAATTGGATGCAACTAACACAGGAAACTGGTATACAGTTAAACCTTGATACTACAGTACTTGGAAGCCCTTATTGTATCAACTGATTTCAACCTTAGATGATCGTTTTAGATTGCAATATGCTGAAGAAGCAAAAGAATCTATACACAGGATGATTTATAGTAAGCTGAATCACAATCTTAACAATTACAACTATTTTCGGGATGACTGCACGATATAACAAATATCATGTATGTTTAGACTGAGAGGAGAACTTTTGAATCTCAACTTTATACCGCACCGTAATGATCTACCCATATTTTGCGGAATGTGTAATATGGCAGAAAGAGAAGATATTTTTCATTTTCTTGGGAGATGTCCCGTACTCAGAGAAACAAGAAGACATGCCTTTGGAAGTGATTTTTTATCTGAAGAGTTTTCTATAAAATATCTCAACGAATTAAATGTACCCAAAATGTTTAAATTTTGTAAAACTGCACTTATGTATCGAAGACGAATCTTAAGCGAAAATTTTTGATTTTTATTTTGTATTTTTAAACGAAATTGATTTGTTACATTTATAAATTTTTTTATTTTTCATATAAGTTGTCAATGAGGCTTTAATGATTGTAAATAATGTAAAATTTAATCTAATTAAAAAAAAATCTAAATCTACTTCTAGACCGGCCCACTTGTCTGCCTTCTTGTGTGAGTGGGCTCCACTGCATCGCTTAACCCGCAATGCAACCATCGCCTTTTCGAAGCTCATGGCTGATCCACTAGGATTTTCGTCTTCGTGTAATAGATTCTAGGGGTTACTGACCTGTTCAGCATTGGAGATACGGTTGGGTCAGAAAATCCTTTAGATGTTTCGAAAACATCTATTAACATTGTATTAAGTATCTAACACTATAATTAAAAATATCCCAAAAAATTTCTATGTATTTCTTAGTATTCTTTTCTACAACAGTTTTCTTCTAAATTATTTTCCGAAGAGATGGAAAATTGCAAAAATTGTGCCCATTACTAAGCAAACCACTTACAGAGTTATCTTCTTTCCGCCCCATAACTTAACTTAGCTGCCTAGACAAGCTGTTCGAAAAAATAATCTGTCTTACAATGACAGAAATCATTGAAACCAAAAATATCCTTACACCAGAACAGTTCGGTTTTAGTGGAGAGCATTCTTCAACCCATCAGGTAATAAAATTTTCCAAAGATTTACAAAAACCACTCCAAACTCAAAAAATGTTGGAATGGTTCTATATAAGATTGAAAAAGATTTTGACAGCGTCTGGCAGACCTTTTTGTCCCTTAGGTTCTAATAAACGGTCTTCCAAAGTATATTGTAAAGATTATTAAAAGTTTTTTGAATAAAAGAAAGTTCTTCGTTGAAAAAGCCCAAGACAAATCTCTTTGTACTCTACCAATTTTAATTTGATTTTGGTGGGGGCATAACCCCCGTTTATTCGGCTTAATTACAAGCTCATGCCTAATCTAACTTAACAACTAAGAAACTTATAGCTACGTTTTACGGTTAGTGGGGGGAATGATTCAGGAGAAAGAATTTAAAGCAGGGGGTACTGAAGTTAAAGTTCAAGTTGTTAGTATTTGAGTTAACACTCCGAAGCATACGAGAGACTGGTTCATTAGAGCCATAAGACGTACGGTGGGTGGGTATATAAAAAAGAGGGGGATTACGTATGTTTCGAGGGTTGGCATTAAAGAATATAGAGTTGTAAAGAGTATTGCAGTCAACTGAACCTGTAAGTAGTCTATGAATGAAGAGGATTTCATAAATTTTTCTTCGTTCTTCTAGTGAATTTAGGTTGATTAGCTTAAGGCGCTCGTGATAGGGAGGCAATAACAAGGTATTATTCCAGGGAACACCTCGAAGAGCAAATCGAAGGAATCTACGTTGAAAACTCTCAATTCTAGCGATGTGAATTTGTTAGTATGGGGACCATACTTGACAGGCGTATTCGAGCAGAGGACGAACAAAGGTCACGTATAGGTTGGAGAATTCCTTGGACCATCGTTTAACGAAGCCAAGTGCTGAATTGGTCTTAAGAATTATATAATCATAATGGGAGATGAAGTTAAGTTTCTGATCACATAATATACCAAATTCACGTATCGATTCGACGATAGATAGAGCCTGATTATGAAGAAGATAAGAACGGGGAGAAGATTTGAAACGTTTTCGTTTGAATGACAATTGGCAACATTTAAAACTAAACTGTCTTTGAGACACCAAACTGAAAAATTATCGAGATCGAGTTGGATGAGAGCAGAGTCCTGTGTAGAAGAAATGGTCTTGAAGAAGTTGGTAACGTCAGCGTAGAGAGAAATATGAGAGTATTTAATGACCATTTCCATATCGTTAATAGCAAGAACAAAAAGGAGAGGGCCTAAGTGGCTGCCCTGAGGGACTCCGGACGTTGCTAAAAAAGGGTAAGAGGATTTAGATCTAAAACGAACACTGTAGTGACGGTATTTTAGATAAGAAGAAATCCATCTCAATAGAATGGGTTCAAAACCGAAGGTGGATAGTTTGAAAAGTATAAGTCTATGGAAGATTTTACTAAAATCGGTGGATATGACATCGACTTCTTTGTCATGCTCTAAGGCCAACAGGACGAAAGACACAAATTCAACAAGATTCAATTCTACACTTGAGAAAGCTCAAAAATGCATACAGTATGCTTTCGAAGAGTTTGGGTATACATGACAGTTTGGCAATAGGACGATAATTGTGTATTGGTATTATAAAAGAAGTTTTCCATACCTCTGCGAATTCTCCTTGGGTTAGAGATAAACTGAAGATTGTTAAGAAAGGAAGAGAACATAGCTGGGAGGCCATCGGAACCTGGAGAGAATTCATCATTAAGCTGATTTAATTTATTCTAAACGAGAGATGGTCAACAATGCGAGGGGGAGATGGCTCAAAAGAGTGATTGATACGAAAGTGTCATCTGTGATAGATTGCTTGAAAAACGAGGTGAAAAGTTGGCAATAGTGTGTGGATCATTTAATGTTTCCTTATTGAATGAGAGAGACGTTGGGTAGCCATAGGATTTTCTTTTGTAATTGACAAATTAAAAAAAGGACTAAGGATCGTTGTGCTGGCAGAATGTATGAACAAATCGACAAAATCTTTCGCCAGAAAAAAATTTAAATTATTAAGAATACAATCAAAGTATTGTGTTATGCAAAATTTCCTATAATGCGTTAGGTGGTTTGTCTGTCACAATCTATAATACACTCTAAGAAATTTTTGTTGAAAATTACTACAATTATTACAATAATTGTAGCAATTTTCAACAGAAATTTTCGGTGTTTTATTTTCAATATCTTGTTGAAAGATGAAATGTTGAATTTTCATCACATAAAAAGTAAGAAATTTATCGTATATCGTATATCGTATGGCGATCTTTTTAATCAATATTCGGTGAAAAACTCACATACATCACATAAAATTCACGTCGCAGTCGTTGAAAAGCCAACATATGAATCATTGTTAATAAGCAAATATTACATTTTTTTTCAACATAAATGTTTAATAGTAAACAATACCTTTGAAAATTAGTTGCAAAGCGATTTTTATTTTTATTTTTTTTTGTTGATAATTCAACAAAGTTTACTTATATTTAATCATCAATAGATGACAAAAAACAGGGACCTGAATATTCAACATAAAATTTCTGCTTTTTCAGTAAAGATTTTGAAAATTCAGGAAAATAAAGCTAATTTACAAATATATTTTGTTGGAAATCCAATCGAGTTCTTCGCAATTTAACAGTTTATGTTGAATATTATATTTGGCTATGAGTTTGTTTTCTTTTCCTGAAATTTCAAGATCTTTCTGTAAATAAAAGCTAGTTTATGTTGATTTAATATTAAGGTCAGCCTGTTTTTTTTTTAGATTAATACATACCATAGAATATCTTACAAAATTAAAGACCATCGAATAAAAATATTCAATATAGTTATCTGAAAAATTTTCATTTTTATTTTACATTTTTTACTTTCACTTGGTTTTCTACAATAATCGATGAATGTTAGGAATAAAAGGTTTACATATTGACTAAAAAAATACTGAAAAAGGAAAAATAAACAATACATTAATAAAACTGCAATAAAGAGGTTATCTGTCCAGAATCACGTTTTCTGTAAACAATAGAAAAGCATCTATAAACAATCAGAAAAACATTTTTTTTTTGAGAATTGTACTATTCAATATTTATTATTGTTGTTCTTAACATCTTCGGCCTAAGCAATATTATTTTAACGGGTTGTAAAGTAATGAATAATTATCAATAATTGTTGTAATTCAGACAGTTTTCCAGTTATTTAATCTTACACAATGTTAAAATTAAAAACAACTTAATTTACAAAGTAAACCAAACAGTATTAAAGAGCAGATATTTTATTCTTACCTCGAAATTTGATACTTCTACTGTTTTTCTTTTCAGAGCTTCACAATATCACTTTGTGACTGTTACTGGGAGACTGATTTTGATCTCATGAACATTTTTCTACGTTCTTACGTTTTTTTCTCTGTTTTCTCACTATTACGAGATTATCAAAATTTACAATTTATATTCAACAAAAAATGTTGAATTTGAGAAAGACGATATCCCTAACCACGCTGAGGAATTTGTTGAAATTTTGTCTCAAAGAAAAAAATGATATCCCGAAAAATAAAATTGTGTTGAAAATTCATCTCCGTTCTTATTTTTAATCAATCTATTAAATATCAAACAAACGGGTATGCGTTTTCAACAGCGATGCTTGATTTTCTTCAAAAAGTGTTTAATTATGTTAAAAATTCAACATAATGTGTAATTTTCAACAAAAAACTGTTGACTTTTAAGCATATGTTTATTTTTACTAAACTTCTATTTCGTTACTACAATAACTGTAGTAAAACTCAATCGGTGTTGAAATAGATTAAACACTTATTGTAGTAATTCTTCGAATATTTCTTAGAGTATATGTATATAAAACTATAGTTGATATTTCGTGTGTTTACGTACAACACAAGATATTTTCAACCAATTTACTTGGATTTTCGTTTAAACTATTCAGAAAAATAATAAAAACAACATGGGCCCTTTTTCTAAAAAAAAATTACTTTTTCATTAAAAAAAACAAAGCAAAAACAAGTGCATTTCGCTAATTTCCGAATTTCTTAGAATTTTGCACAGCACATTCTGCGCTCAAGTTGACTTTGGGGATGAACATCAACGAAAATCCAACATGTGATACTACAAAAGCCTCAGGAATGGTCATAGTGTTGCAACAGTGTGAAATTGTCATATGGGATGAATGTCCTAGTGCTCACAAGAGATCATTGGAAGAATTCAATATGAGTGCAAATCAACGGCTCTTTGGTTGCGTCTTAATAAAATTAGCTGGTGATTTCCAGCAAACTATGCCCGTAATTTGAAGATAATTGGAGATGGAAAAATGCCGATAAACAATGAAACTGGCTTAATATCGTTACCAACCAATTTTTGAAATGTATTTCAATCAAAAAAAGAATTGAGTCGAAAGGTTTTTTTAAACATTTTACAACAATCCAAGACACATGTTTGGCTGATCGAAAGAGCTACATGTATGTATTAGCAACAAAAAACAAGGACGTTAAAGAAATTAATGAGGCCATTTTAAAAGAGATGCCTGGAGAAGTGTTCACTCTAAAGTAAGTTGATACCGTTATGAATGAAGATGAGGTTGTCAATTATCACACAGAATTTCTTAAATTCGTTGGATTTACCAGGCCTGGAATCCCACATACTGCAATTGAAATTGAATTGAATCATCATGCTTCGTAATATCAACTAACCAAAATTTCGGAATGGCACAGGACTTGCGGTTAAGAAACTAATGACCACCCATATTGAAGCCACTATTTTAAATGGGAAATTCAAAGGTGAATACGTTTTGATTCCACGTATCCCGATGGTACCAACAGGCATGCCAAATTCCATTCGAATTTAAACGTTTGCAGTTTTCAGTGCGACTTCTGCAACGACCATCAATAAGTTTCTATTTCTCGCATGGGCATTATATATCCTGTTCATATTCACGTGTAGGGAAACCTGCTGATTTGCTTGTGTTCTTCGCACATGAAGGAAAAACAAAAAATATTGTTTTTCACACAGCCTTCAAAATAAATAATTCATCTAAAAGAAAAAAGAATAGTTTTCTAATTTAGCAACCAAATAAAGGAAAATTCTGTACTACAACACAAATGGAAAGACAAATTAAAAGCACGACTGGATCGCACGAACTTGCTCTTATGTAAAAGTACTTTGGAATTTAAGATACAGTTTATAAATATAAAACATGGATTTAATGAGATAATAATGTTCAAATGCATAAAATTGCCGTCTGATTTCTAGAAAAGTATGAATTTATGCAAACAAACTTTAAAAAAGCGTTTTATTATTAAATATATTTTTTATATAATAAATTTCTTTAAAATTGTTCAAGACAAAAATGTGGGATGCGAATTTTAAGTATTTAATAATATTGATTTTAGGAAATAATTTTTTCAAAAAATAATCGTTCAGATTATTGATTTTCCAAAAATAAAAAAAAATTTCAAAAAAACCAAACAAATAATTTTTCGAATATTTTATATACAATATTATTTTAAACTTAAGGGGACTTTTGCTGAAAATTTTTGGTTAAGATGCTTAGAGCACTTAAAGAGAAAGTCGAAAATCAAAAAAACCGTTCTATGACAGGTACCGTTTCATAACATTTTGCCCCAAATTTTGTTTGACCAAAATGTAGTCCATGTCCATTATATCACACCTAATTTTTTATCAAAATCGTTAAAGCCGTAAAAAAAAATTTCAATTTCTACTCTAGGGAATCACCGAAGACCCTTAAGTACCGAGTTTGAAGAAAATAAATCCAGTAGTTTAGGCGGTAGTGAGAGGTACAGACATATAGACAGGCAGACGGAATTGCCGGACCCACTTTTTTCGTCTTCGCTATCATCGTATTGTCAACTTTGATCAAAATCTCGAGTTCGATTTTTTTTTAAATGCTTACCCTATAGTACCTATAAGTCGCAAGTAAAAATGTTGTATACCAAAAATCGTTACGATAAATAAATAAAGTTTTAAAGTGCATTTTGACCAGCGAAGCGGGCGAGACTACGCTAGTTGTCTAATTATTACGTTTTGGAAGCTGCCAAAATAAGATCGGGGATACAGTATGAATAGGTAAAAACCAAATATCTGACCTATCTAGGCGAAGGGCGATGTAGTACATACTATGACCTTTATACAAGATCAGCTCTTTTGAATCAAATTTCTTGAATAGTGGCAAACTAAGAAAAAAGAGTGTTGGTGACGTGAGGTATAACGTATAAGCAAAGTTCATGACGCCAAACCACATCAAGCACCAATCGTAAAACATGACGATAATCTGTGGTCAAATAACCTTCCCCGGCGAAAAAAGATGATTCCACCAAAAATTTATATTCGATGTAACTTCTTCATAAAATTCGGAAAACTCAGACATGTAATTTTAAAATAGGATCGTGTTCGAGTGATTCTGCCATTATGATTGGAACATTATTGAACTTTGAGAATATGAACTTTATAAAACATAATTAGAAACTAAAGAATGAAAAAGAAAACTATGTCAAGTAATTACCTAAAAGGATACTTTATTTTAAAAAATGTACACTATGGCGTATACGTACTTTTTTTGGAATTGTTAAATTAAACTTTTCTTTATATTTCTCTTGGGTTTGAATCTGTTTTTCGATGGATTTCTTGTACTACTTTGATGGTACTACATTAATGTATATAGTTTTGGTTTTATTTAAGCTATTGATTTTTATTTACTCAATATATGTATGTATATACATACTTACATCTACATATGCGCATTTTGTTCATACGACTTTGTTTTCATTGATTTTGTTGCGGTAAAATTTACCACAACAGGTTTTAAGAATCTTTTCTTTTTCCTCAATCTATTTTTAGTTTTAGCCTTCTAACCAAAATGCTTGTTGAGTTCAGTCGACTCCTGGTATCCATCAGCCAGAGTCCTGCTCTTTAAATATTTTGGAAACCCAAGCAGCAGGTCTTCGTAAATCAAAGTTGAAACTGTGTGACAGAGAGTTTGGGTAAGAAAATAGTGTGCAGAAAACATTTCTGCCAGAGGATAGTGTCGTAGTTTGGTGAAGATTGGAGGAGTCCAGATCTGAATTTTTAAGCTATAAGTTTTAATTATTGTAATGTGCAAATTGTGCTTAGAGAATGTCTTTTTCCGCTTAATTTGTTGGCCTTAAGAATTGGAAAAAAGTATCCATCAAGGCCTTCTCTTCGATTTCTGCTCCCAAATCTAGAAAGCTAGAGACTTGTTTTTTTTTTTTAATTTAAAATTCATTTAATTGTTGTTATTTCACCAGAAGGAAGATTCAATACTACGGCTTTAAGTATTAAATAAAAATTATTGACAAAAAAACGACAAAAAGCGAGGTCCTAATTTTCCGCCACTTGAATAGGACACTTTAATAAAAAAAATTATTTTAGAGTATTATGATTTTTTTTATTACAATTATAACTTAAATTAAAGGTAATTCGAGTATTTTAGTTAACAAAACAATGTTTTAATAGTGTGTTGAGCCACCTTTCTGCTCCAAAACTTCACACATCCGGTTTGGAAGGTATGCATACAAATTTTCTAAATAATTTAGCGAAATCGAGCTCCAAGCTAACTCGATGGCTTGGGTTAGTTCGGGTACACTCAAATATTGTTTTCCTGATCCATATACTTGATGTGTCAGCCAACCCCAAACATTTTCTATTATATTCAAATCCGGTGAGTAGGGCGGCCAGCTTAATACCTCCACATTTTGGCTCTATATGTACGTTCTAACTACCCAGGCTGTGTGTATTGGCGCATTATCATGTTGATAAATCCACGGCAGAGGTCCAAAAAGTGTTTGAAAGTATGGAAAGGCATCTTTGAATATACCATTATAAGTAGTATTCATTGTAGTTGACACAAAATGTAGCTTGCAGGTACCATAATAGGAAATAGCTCCCCACACAATTACACCTCCAACTCTGCTATATAGCCGGTCCAAATAATGTGTTTCTTTGCGGAGATCATGGAAATAGTAGCTAAAGCCATCGGGGCCTTCCAAATTAAGTTTTTTTTCGTCCGAGAAGACCACTCGATGCCACTCAGAAGTCCAGGTCACATGTGCGCGACAAAAACTGAGGCGTTGCTCTTTTCGAACCGAGTTAAGGGGTGGCTTCTTCTTGATTTTCAGTCTTTTTAGATGCTTAGCTTTTGAAATAACACGACGCATTGTTGTTAGACTTGCATTAATACCACATTTTTCCCTGATTATTGCCAAAGAGTCGTGAGAATTTGAAGCTTTTCTCAATATAAGTCGCCTTTCCGCATTAGTAAGCACACTGTGTGTGCGGCCTTTCATGTTTTTCCCATATTCTAACTCATTACTTAAAAAATTGGATATAACGTGTCAGCTTCTCTCGATTTTTTTAGCTATTTTCGCAATCGATAAGCCAGCGTCCTTATAAGCTTTGATTTGCCCTTTTTCCGTCTCGGTTAACACTTTTCCTCGACCCATTTAATTTTTTTTTAAATTAAATATTCAAAATTAACAAAAAAAAATCGATCAACGAAAGAGATGATTCCGATTGCCAAAGATAACGATCAAACTAAATGAATGTTCTATTCAAATGGCGCAAAAACATTGCTTTAATTTAAATGAATGTTAACATAGAGAAGAAAAAAATATATAACGGCTTTTTTCCAGAACCTGCAATTTGTCACAGCGAAAGAAGAAGAGAGTTGACAAAGATAACTGGCAAAATACCATTATTTTATCATTCCGATTTCGAGTTATGAGCAAAAGCCAAAAATTGTACAGGGTGTCCTATTCAAATGGCGATGAGTGTATGTATATTAGGGTGGAGTGAATTTTTTTTTTATATTCGTTTCGGAATACCTGTAAAAAGTTGCTGTTATTGTTCACAAATATACATACAAAATTTTATTCGGCTCATGATAAATTTAGAGGTGCCCCCAACATGAACTTTAGAAAAATTCGCAAAATTTTGTCAAAAAACACCAATGTCTAATATTGTCAAGTTAACGCTAAATCATATTCTGTGTGTTCCGTTTTGTTGGCAACTGTTTAACCTTGAATAGTGCGTGGATAGGTGGGGGGAGAGGGGGTTGAGGCGGGAGAGGTGATTTCGCTGCACTTTCATTTCATTTCAATTCAATCGCTGTCAAACGAAATTTTTTTTCATACATTATCACTCCACCTTAATGTATATCTATACTTTCCAATATATTTGCAACAATTTGAATTTAATTGCAGAGAATGTTTTTTATGTTTTTTAAATAAATCAAATATTAAAATTTTAGGTCATATGCATTTGTCAATAGTGCATCAAATAACCTTAAGATCTCCTATAACGTTGGAGAAATGGGGGTTTGAAATAAAAAATCAAACGCGAATATAAAAATAGTAATGAGATAACCGTGTACCGGGCAAAACCTTAGTTTTTAAAGGTGAACCTTATAAGATACTTACATTTAACAGAGCCGGGTATTATTCTGAATTTTTTATTTGTATATGCATTTTTAAAAAAAATTTACTTAAAACGTTAGTCAAACATGACATTTCGACAGTAAGGAAGACTCCTCCAGCAACGACTAGAGCCAGTTTTTTGTATGAGTGCAAAATGATTATTTATTTTAAAATTTCTTAAATATTTGAGATTCATCCCGGATGTTAATAACTTACTGTTTTTTTTTTGCACATGTCACTTTTAATCTATCGATTTCAACATTTGATGGGGACCTCAAGAAATCGCAACACAAACTTTCTGCTTTCTTATATTTTCTTTCTTTCTTTTTTCTAGGTGAGGTTAGGTTTAAGGGCTGACTGTTGATCTTGTTACCGTGACAATTAGATTAATAATGATCCATTGTGATACCCCAGGGATTGTGACTCCGATGTATTGAGATCCTGTGTCATTCAAGCCCGTTAAAACTATTGATGAGTTTCAGCAAGATATGAACTGAAATTTCGGAGGATACTTCTAATTCATTGGAAAAATGTCTGACGTCACGTAATTTCCTGACTGAGGAGAGATAGACACCTTCTCAGAGCGGTATCCTACTCGTATTCTTAACCCCCACTTGAGAAATCATACCTCCATCAGACCCGTAGGGGCATGTGGCTCTAGTTTCATTGGTCAGTGGTTGGTGTATATGTACGTTTTTTGGTCAGGCTTCCTGTATAAGTCGAAGGGGCTGCCCCTTTCCTCAAGAGGTTCTTATCAATTTTAGGCGGAGGTCAACCCATCAACTCACTGACGGCCGTGTTAACCGTTGGAGTGACAACTGCTGGTGTATAGGTGAGTTGTACATTCTACGTTTGTCTACCATTGTCGTCCGTGACACTTTTTATGTGTTCTGACTGTGGTTAGAGGAGATTTCTAATTTCCGGTCATCTGGGTAATAGAGCCTAGGAATTTTCAAGCCATTTGATAACGTTTATTAATTTCAACAAGCTTTTGCTTGGAATGTCAGAGAGTTCCTCCAAGTAGTGGAGGAAATGTATTCCTAATAGGAGCATGTTTCTCAGAGGATATAGCGCAGGAGAGTGACACGGGTAGTGAGTAGTATCCTCATGTATCGTCTCTTCACCGCATCCTCTGCATAAGTCGGCCATACTGAGTTTCATTATTTTCTTATGGTGACCCAGTTGGTTGTGTTCGGTGGTAACTTTTCCCTCAGTTGGATGATTGTTTTTTTTGTTGAAACTATGTTATAGATTTTTATCGATCGAACTCCTTCCCTTGTTTGTTGTTACTAGAACTTTTCTCTAGATTACCTGTTTAATATTACAGGATGAGACCTGAACTGTTGTGTCTGCCTGATTAAGATAAAGTGTTGATCCTGTTCTTGTCAGCTCGACAGTACCTTACCTGGGACACCACTGTGACCAGGAACCCAGCAGAGCCTTATACTGTGCTCTGTTCCAAGAACCCTTAGCTCTTCGTGACAGCAAGTTACAAGCTTCGATTTGATTTGAATGGTACAATTCGCTTTAATTGCCGCTTGGCTGTTAATAAAAAAGGTGATATAAGCGGTCAAATTTTGTTCGAGTCCAAGCTGGTAAGATTTAAAGTCCTTTTCACTATAAGAAATTCATTAAATCTAAGGGTCAAAAGTCCTGGCTGTTGATGAATTAAGAGCACTTCAAATAATATAATAATAATAAAAAATTTTGTTTTCAGATATACGTACATACATACATATTTGCATCGGTAATAAGTCGATCTTGAGATTTTGGTCAATCTCGTTGAACAGTCCTCGAGAAGTAATCACAATTAAAACTTCGCATTTTATAAATGACAAATCGACTCTATTTCTTTTACTCTTTAAGAATAAAAATTACCAAAAATATTTGCTTTTGTTTTAATTGATTTTATTGACAAAACGAAATAAAATATTTACTCACCTAAATATTATTTATAAGGTTGAAAATCAGTTTAAAATTCATACAACATACCCATTAACATACAAAAATAAATCAGAACTAATTCAGATACAAAAATCTACACCTTTTATATTCCATTGCAAGCTCCACAACTTAAATTGTTATGAACACAAAAGCCCCCAAATAATGGGTATAATTCATTGCCTTGCTGTTCTTCTTCATTTTCGAGGGGGTTCCTTTTTTGGTGTTATTAAAATCTTCTCCAATTTACATCCCGAATCCACTCCAGCGTTGTAGTATCATGTTGACGCTGAATTGGTTGTTCCAAATGTTGTGCGTAAATATTCATGTTGATTTGCATAAAAAAAGAAAAACAGAAAAACTTCATACTTAAAAAAATTCATTTGCATATTTATTGTATGTGTGGATGTACTGCATTGTGTACATAGTCAATTAAATAAAAATTTGAATGTGATAATTTTTGAACCGAAAAATAAATTTGAATATCATCGCTTGAGCCCCCATTTTATGAAAATACAGAAGACACATATTTTATTTACAACTCAACTCATGATGACACTCGTCAAAATGAATTCCGACATGTTTACACTCCATAGTCAGTGCATAAGGTAAATTCCGGGAAGTATACAGGACATTGTTTTTACTAGGTATGAGTGTTTCGTTGACTGGATTTGTTTTTGTTAATTGTTGAATAATAAACATTTATTAGAATTCGCTAAATGGGTAAATAGCTGTGCAGTGGACAAGGACTTCTTTATCCGCTGTGCGAATTCTTATTTATAAAACATTTTCCTACTTATAATCGTTATAATGAGCTTGTGTCGATAAAGTACCAAAAAATGACAATCTATTACATTTAGTCGTCAAAGCACAGATCTGCTGTTTGTCAAAGAAAAAAAAAACAACATTCTGTCTGCCGGTCAAATTAAGAAAAATACAAATGGATGTACCAAAAACTAAGATCATGCGAGAAATCAACTGGAGTTCGTCAGAATATGCCATTAACTTCAGCACAATACTAGTAATCAAATTGATAGCAGTTTTATAATAATCTGCAGATACCCCTCAGACAAGTTATTGAAATCAAAACTTCAAGTATCGAAAATTAAAATATCGGCACTAACACATCCCGGATGCAGAAATATGCATGGAGAGTGATCACTAACTAGAATATTTATCTATTTAATTCTAAACAATTTTAGTAAACACATTTAAAAGTAATGCACGAGAGGCTTAACAGTTTCTTACGTGCATGGTTCATAAAAATTGACAGTTCACATTTTAAAAAATGTATTCCACTTGCTTGATAAGCTCTGTGTTTAAAAAAGTATCGCAATTGAATTGTTATGTGGCTTTGTACACCAAGTAAAGGGTGTATTTCTTAGAGAATATTAATTTGAAATAAATCACAGAAAAATGTTTTGATATCCATAAAATTGGCTTTATTTTATAAGTTTCTCTAATTAATCAGTCTGATGGACGCATATGAGCACCAAAAAATGCACGTAACGTCAATGTGTTTATCGAATTGGACCATGTCTTCCAAAATAAATATGAACAATTAAACGTTGCTCCAGTGTAATTTATTCATGATGAATTACAAAACCAATCTAACCTCAAGACAACCGAGAATTTTCAAATCAGCTGTCCAGTGCTACCACTTTACTTCAATTGAAGTAGACCTACTTCTTTTTAAACCACGACCAACATAATGAAATCGACTTCATTTCAAAAATCTCTTTTTCAATCTACTTCAATTTTCCAAAAAAAAATTTGAGAAATATCATATAAAACTGAAAACGAAATTCCTCAATTTGATTGAAGAAGTAAAAAATATGCTCACAATTTTATTTTATTTTGTGAAAACAGATCCTTAACCACAATCAAGGCCGCCCAACTAACATTTCAGCTTCGATTCGGTCTAACTAAATATATTTTCGAAGTTCTTTAATACATTTGTAAAGGTTTTTTAAGAACAAAAAGGAGAATATTACAAAAGCTCACAAAACCTTTAATGCACTTCTATAAGTAATTTCTGAAAATTTCTGAGAGTCCTATTCGAAATTGAACTAAAGTTCAAGTTTTGACAGATGGCTTCAATAAAGCATCACAAAAATTACAAACGCACGGATTTTCATGTCTATTACAAGCTTACAATAGAACTTTTACCGAGCCTGAAAAATGCGAAAATAAAAGTTAATTTATATTTTTTTGCAGACGTTTTACCGACATTTAATCATATTTAAACCTGAAACTATGTATCTATCACATTGGAATTGTTATTAATTAATGTATTTTTTAAGGATCGAACTCGGCATCTCTTGTGTAATAGTCCATCTCTCTACGCACTGGGCCATATTGAATATTATTAGGAAGATGCAAAAACTTAATCAGCCTATTTCTTTCTCAAACTTCAAAATTAACACAAGACTGCGATACAAAACCTAAACAAATGTCTTAAAATTTCCTTTGTTGGGTTTACCTACAAAATGTTTATTTAATTTTCAGTATTGAGCCCTAATTTTCATACCTAATAGGAGCGCACAAAATATCTTTAAATTGCTGACCGTAGTGATTTGTTTTATGTTTTACTTAATTCTTTCTTTGTTTTGATTTGTGTCCTTAAAAACGATTCATGCATTCATATAAAATGTTTGTATTCCGTTTCGTTTGACATTTGTTATATGTTAAGTATACATATGCCTTTCTTGTTTCTTCAATATCGTGAATTATTTTCATGTAATATTTTTTTTATTATTTGCAATAAAACCATCAAACATTTTGATCAGTTTATACCCATCTATAGTTTTATGCATTTCCACTTTGAGGGATATATAGAGATATCATGCTGGATTTACATATGTTTCTTCCAAAGAAATTCACATTTATATCTAATATATGGGCACAGAAGATCAAAATTAAGATAATTATATAAATGCAGCTACATTATACTCGTATGTATGAGTATGTTTGAAAACAAAAAAGTTCTCGGATATTCGGGTTATAACTTCGCATCTGTTTCGAAACGCTCGATTATAATTGCAATTCAACTTTTAAGAGCCGAATGTTTAAGGTTGATCTGAGATTCAGCTGCGCGCTTTCGAAGGTATTTTTTCTTAAATTTTGGTTATTCGTCACTTCAACTTCATTTTCGCTAGACTCTTAGGCTAGGCGCGCACATTCAATTTTTAGTTTCGCAACTGCTTGGTTCGAGCAACTAAGAAGTTTGTGTTTTGACACAAACAAAACGATTGCCTAAAATGAGTTCGCTATTTTGTGTAACATATAATTATATGCACCTGCGCGGACATTCAACCAAATAATTTAACTGTTTTCTATAAGCAACCAAACAGTTGTACAACTAAAAATTGAATGTGCGCGCCTAGCCTTAAGTTTCACAAGGCAAACAATAAAACTAATTGTCTATGCTATAGTATATATCATAGGGATGTCGATTTATACTCTTATACTTGCCTGAGTAATATATAAAAAGTAGATGGATTACAATAAATGTGTACAAACAATTAGTTAACATACATCAATTTAATATTCCTAACTTTAATTAGGATTAAATGTATGGTTTTGTATATTATGTGACTTTTCGGAAAAACCAATTAGTAATCAAAACTAGAGTAGCCCATTAGCCGAAATTCAACCATATCATACACAATTTTTTTTTCAATATTTGGGTATGTAGGTTTATGCATATACTCGTACATATGAATATATCATGCTTCCGTTATAGTTCCGTTAAATAGATACCTCAGCAGAAAAATTTACGACAAGGTATTATTTATATAAAAAATAATCATTCAGTTCCAATTTAAGTTATTATTTATTAGGTAGGTATATTACATCAATATTAAATAGTATTATTACATATTTTTACAAAACTGTATTCAGTTTTCTGGCCTTTTTAGCTGCAAATACATCGATAACTTCCTCAGTGTCAATCTCAACTTGTCGATGAACTGACATTAACGCCAATCCTGTTAGTCTTTCTTCACCGGTAGAATTTCTTAAATAAGTTTTCAGACGTTTCATTGTCGAAAATGTTCTTTCCGGTGTGCATGTTGAAACCGGTAATGTCACCAAAAATTTTAAAAGCTTGTGGATGTTAGCAAATAGATCCTTGCTGCACTCCCCAAAAGCTACTATTGCACTTTTTGACCTCTGTTCATTTGACTGCTAAAGTGCGATCAAGTGCTTTATTTGTGAAATTTTTGACAGCTAAATGCAAATGTTTTTCCGATTTCGTCCGACACAAATTCTTCGCGGAACAAATTGCGCCAACGCATTTGTGTATTATTTTTCATTTCGATAGGATACCTGGAAAACAATTTGAACCTCCGACAAAGTATGCGTTGCGTACAATTTTCCGCTCCGAACGGATACCTCGGGCCGAATATTTCACGCACTAGCCTGAGGAGAATTTTGCGCAAATATCTCGGATTATTCGCTTGCAAGGTAGTGACAGAATGCGCTAATGCGCAGCCAGTCGAGCCACCCACTTGAACGACGTTTTGTTCCATAAGGAATAGGAATGTTTGCTCTTACTAATAAACTCATAATACATGGAATTTTGTCATTTTATTGCATTTTTAGGAAGAAACTTGTATTTGGCCCACACTTTTCATATGTATGTATATCTACTTGGTATGATCAAGTGTAAAAAAAATTGTTTAAATTTGATTTGAAAAGTGGAATGGGCAGTGCCCAGTACACGGGTCTAAGGTAAGTAAATAAATTTAAGTAAAATCTTGAGAAGGGTGCGAATCGTGCAGCATTGTTCTTTTTAGTCATCTGTAGGTACAGTCGACTCCCTCTAAGTCGAACTTTCACGGGATATCAAAACTAGTTCGAGTTAGAGGGAGTTTTAGAAAAATTCGAGTTAGAGAGAGTTTTTTTTTTAATGATTTATTAAATTAAATAACAAGAAAAATAAATAAATAAACCTAAGCTTCTTCCTTTTATCGCTCATTAATCTATAATTATGTATTATAAAAAAAGATTCTATTTTAAATAAGCAATTTTGAATTTCTTCTTTCATTTCAATTGCAGATTGCAATGTACCAATTGCATTTTTAATTTAATTTTTCTTTGGTATTTCAAAGTCTATTATTTCAGCTTCATCTTCTTCTTCAGCTCCATTTATACCGTCATTAGTATCATCAGCATCTGCTTCCGAAATTGACTCGTTATCAGGTATTTCAGTGGCTACGATGCCGCCATCGACTTCAACATAGTCCTTCCAATGTACGCCTTCAACATTATAATGAGCTTCTGTTAGCCTTTCCCAGATTATCTCGATTTCTTGGGTGTCTTCGTTGTTACACAATCGAGAAGTGATATTTTATATTCCTCTTTTTTGGTTTCCCAAACCCTTAAGATCTTGGTGAGAAGACGGCGATTATAGTGTACTTTCAAATTTTGTATTATACCCATGTCCATTGGCTGAACTATTAAGGTCATATTGGCGGGGAGGGGGGGGGGAATACTCAAGCTTTATAAACATTAATTAATCCTTAACTTGTTTTGGGTGAGCTGGGCAGTTATCGATAATGAATAATACTTTGCGCTTTGATCTTCCAAATTTAGAATCAAGTTTCAAAAGCAAACTTGTGAAAAAGTCTGATGTCATCCAAGAACGACGGTTTGCTACATAGTCCACCGGCAAAGTTTTAATTTTATTGAAACCACGAGGATTTTTGCTTTTCCCTATAACCAGAAGCTTTAGCTTTTCCGACGACCTCTGAGATCTGTTGTTTTACTGCTTTCAAATAAAGCACAAAATGTTTTGAAGTTGGAATGGAATAGATCCAACCAACAAATGCTTTTTTTATTGCCTTGCAATTTTTTTTATGAATATCTTTTTAAAAGGAGATTTTTGTGTTTGATAATATTGTAAATTGCAGATATAGCGGCGCAGCACACTGACATGTCGGTGACGGCGCAGGCGATACAACATAGAGAATCAAAGAGTTCCAGTGTGTGCTTTTAATAAGAATTACAAACAATAACGAGTTGCGATTTGAGAGACTTTTTTAACTTCCCATAGGGAGTTATTGTAATCGGTCCGATTTGTCAAATTGGAATTTTTGACATTTCTCGACGTTTCAAGGTCCCTAGAGGCTATATCAATCATTTTTAGAGAGATGTCTGTGTGTGTGTGTGTGTACGTACGTTCGTACGTTCGTACGTCCGTACGTTCTTGTACCATTTTTCGTCGTCGATATCTCAAGAACGAGTAAAGATATCGACTTCAAATAAATTTTGTTTAATAGGTAATAACTTCGACAGAGGCTGAAAGGGCGTTTATTAAAATTCAGTGAGTAGTTTTTTCATTATAACGGTTTAAAAAAAAAGTAAAAATTTTGGTTAGTTTCAAATATCTCACGAAAAAATAATGCGCTTGATTTAAAATAAAATTTAATTACTCATTATAAAGTCATACAGATTTGGTATGAATTTGGAAAAAAATTAACATACCGTTATTTTTTTAAATAAGAAAAACTGAAAAAAAAAATTTCATAACCCAGATATTCTAAGAACGGAAAATAATTTGAAACTCAAAATAATTTTATTTCAAAAAAAATCAATTTACAGTTTTTTTACAAAAAATAAAAAACTATATAAAATTCTATTGAAAATTGGTAAAAATTGTTTTTCGACTCAAATTTCTCGAGAACTAGTAGTGATATTGACTTCTAATTTAGTTTATTTTATACATAGTATAATTTTGTACAATTGGTAAAATGTTGACAAATATTGAAATAATAGTTTTTTTTTTAAATAAAAAAACTAATTAAAAATTCTAGTGAAAACTAGTTAAAATTGTATTTCAAGTCGAATTTCTTGGGAATGAACACCGATAGTAGTGCCTTCTAAAGTATGTCGTTTTATACATCGATACCTTCCCGTAAGAATGTATACTAAGCGACATTTCTAAAATTGTTCAGGAAACGAAAAAAACGAATAAAGTTCTAGTTGAATCATAGTGTGCTAAGAGACAATTTTGGTTAAACTAAGTGACATCTAACAAAATTTTTTGTTGCTCACGATCAACATCAACAATCTCAAATTCAAATCTCTTTAAATAATTAAAATACTTTTTAATCTTAAAATAATGTTTGTTTGTATTTTACAGCTAAAGTTTGTTTCGCTGAAAATTTGGTTATTTGAAAAAAATTAAATATAAAGTTTTCAAGACCACAAATGGGAAGTTATCAGTGTGGGTCGCACCCAGCCTCTTTTTTGATTTTTTTTTTCGGCAAAAGAAAAAAATTCGACTTAGAGGGAAAGAAAATAGGTCAATAATCAAGAAAATGTGTTCGAGTTAGAGGGAACTTCGACTTAGAGGGAGTTCGACTTAGAGGATAGTTTTTGTATGGAAAATTGAGGGGAATGCGAAAATACGGCTAAAAAGTTCGAGTTAAAGGGAACTTCGACTTAGAGGGAGTTCGACTTAGAGGGAGTCGACTGTATTTGTTTTTGTGCGAGGTCTAAGGTTTCACTATTGTTCTTTTTCTTTTTCAGAGAGGTTCTTCTTTAAACTGGTTGCAAGATCGTAAAGTGTTCTTCTTAGGTAACTAAAGTATTGACTTATATGTACGAGTACTTGATCAAACATCAATTTTCTTTGCTCATCTCCAAAAGCAAAACTGTAAAAAAACAACAGGATTGACAGTCAAAAGTAATCCCGAGTCTTGAAAATGTAGAAGCAGCGATTTTCCATAAAACAAAAATTGAACAAAAAAAAAAAAAAATAGCCTTTGGCACTGTCTAAAACTTGTTTGATTTTTCTTAACCCATTAACTCCCAAGCGTATTGAAAATTTTAAAAATCATATTTTTATGGTATTTTCTCTTTATTGAGGTTAAAATAAGAACATTTATACGAAAAAAGTTTTTGAAAAAAAATTATGTTGTTGTTTATGAAGGTGTACTTTATATAGTACAGTGGGGTCATACATATCATTTTAATTTGAGTTTACATGGATATTTTTAAAGCAGTTTTTATTTATACACAATGTTACATTGCACATTTCACAGCACCATTTTGATCGTAGATGGTACTGTCGACATCTGAATTGATTTGTTAATTTTTTGGGGAAGTGGTATCCTGGACTCTCCGCAATGCTTTGCTTGACAGTTAGTTTAGGTTGTCCTCGTCCTGCATTCGGAGTGTGGAACCTAAGGTAGTGAAGAGTTATTGTTCTGGTGAGTTCGAGTAGATCACCTTTATAATTATTCGTCAGCTTATGGAGCCTCCAGGCATTGTAAACAGTGGACGAAAACATGGAGGTGAAAATGTTCCAACACCAATTCTTGCCTCGAATTTCATTGGAATAACAGTAAGATTCCAATTAAAATTTTCAAATCCTCGTCATTGAATGAAAAGTTGTGTTGGTGTGTTTGCCCTCCATACAACATAGCTTGATTTACAATAAGTTGTCATACTTCGGGATCAAACAAATTTTCAAAAATGTCTATTTCGTTCAGGCCGAATAAATCTGAAGTGTAGTTTTGGATTCTACGCAAAAAATGTTCGGTTCGTTGGAAATCGGCTGAGGAAATTTTTTTCTCCATACCGGTGGAGCAATCGACTTCTTCAACTCTGACAATGGGATGTCATCATCGCTGTCGAATACGTCGTCGTCAGCCGCTAAATAAGCTTCCACAAAAACCTCCACCTCACCTGGAACATCTAGTGGTAATTCCGTTGTTATCATATTGTCTTCATCTAAATCCTCTTCGTCCGTCACGTAGTCCACCGGTGGAGGAATCATGACGATATCAGCGTTGACGATATGTGCATTATTATGCAGTTCTTCCAGAGCAGAGTGAAGATTTTGAAAACGTTTACCATAAAAGTATTTGACAGGGATAGTTTGAAAATCCATTCTAATCCCTAGAAAAATAATGCATGCATGATCCCATTGTACTTTTAAAAGTACATCAAACTTTGGCATTGCTTACCTCCGTATATATATAAAAAAATATGAAAGGAGTTGTATACTCGTAAGCTTTATGTTTGTTTCAAATAAAAATCAAAGCATAATTTTTTATATTTTGTCAATTGAAGTTTATATGACCACAAATGTTTTTGAAGGACACAAAACGAGAAATATTTCAGAATACTTTCTACGAAAAGACCATTGGACAATAACCTATTGTGATCAAAAAATAAAAAAGTATCTAAAAATTCAAATAATATAGGCTTTTGAGAAAACAAAATCAAAAAGATGATTTTTATTTCATGGCATATTGTTAAATGGCCATTTGTAAAATTCATTTTACTGTACTTTAAAAAGTACAATGGGAGAAAGAAAGAAGAAAATATTTTTTTCAGTTTAACTTCAACATTCGAGAAAAGTGGTTTTAAATCCCCATAATTCTAATACTTCTATTGTCAACAAACCATTTCATAAATTTTTCAAATTCTGCTCCCACAGATCTGCCGATTTGAATTTTTGTTCGGGAAATTTCGGCAAACAGTGTACAACGACAAGAAATGGGGTACAGACCACAAAAATACTAAAAAAAACTCTAATAATATGAATTTAACTAGGAAAATAAGAAATTTTAGACCTACCTTAAGCCGGTGTGCGGCGGACGACATCCTGACACTTCACAACCATGGTTACCTATTCTTATAGAATTTACACAATCCAAGCCAAACTACTTTTTTATTTATTAAAATGCATTCTTTAATTTTTAAATATTCAATACAATATTCATCTACGTACAAATATCTTAATTAATATTAATAGCTTACTAATATTATCTGTATGTATATGATTAAACATACATATAACATTTGGTTGCTTATAAAGATATACAATTTAATCATTACATATAATTTTGTATAAAATATTGTGTAAGATTACACTTATTCATTCACTACGAATAATATTTTTTTTCTGGTAAAATTAATAAAAAATAAAATAAAACATTTAGTACTTTAAAAAGACAATGAAACTATGAGAAAACATTAACAAACAATATGAAATAGCCATTAGCAAGATACAATTTTGTTTTTTCTTTTTAAAATTTTATTTATAACAAATATGAATGGAATGTAAAATAATATTATTTGAATATTTTAAAAGAAGATAGGTACTGACTACAGGACGCAAATTTTTTTATTTGAAATAAATTTTTATGATAAAAAAATATTTTGTAACAAAAACAAAATAGTTTAGTTAAAATTAAATTTCGCAAGTCTTTCCAAAATTCGAACGTTGATCTTAACAATGTCCTCTGCATGATGAATTGATCGTACTCAAGTCTACAAGGGTAGGTATATGTAATGCATGATCGTTGCAGCTTACGATTTCTAAAATTTTAGCAAATATACAAAATAGATTTAAAATTTAATGACGAATTAATTTATGTTTATAGCTTAATATGAACATGTGTACATTCATAATATATATTATAATACAGTTATCTAGTTCATTTAAGAGATGTACGGGATGTGATAGTTTGGTAAGGGTTAAGTTAGCGTATAGTTACTGGTTATTGGAACTAGAGTTTAATGGTATCTTGGGAATTCTACCGATGAAGGATGATCGACGTTTTTTAACGAGTTTTTTGAAGTTAAATGAAATTAGGGATTAACGATAAGACCATAGGGAAGAAGAGAAAGTCTTGAACATCTGCGAAATTGACCCGCCCTTAAATTTCAAAAATCAAAAAAAGTAAAGAAATTCGATTTAGGTATTGCTCCCAAGAAGGCTACCTATTTTTATATATTTTTTCACACTTTTTTGAAGATTTGTACTCAATTCAAATTCAAGTATTTACCAAAACCTTTTTAGTTTTGGAGAATTGATCCCATATTAAAGGGCTATTCACAACGACCGACGAATAAATGAACAAATGGGACGCAAAACATTTATAAACCTAAATTCTTCACAAAAACTCAAAAAAATGGTAAGATGGTAAATATATTGATATTGAAAAAGATATTAAAATTTGTGTGTTTAATAGGCACTGTGGGAGATATTAGAGAAAATAAGTTGGTCGTCACGAATTCCAATCCGATTGTGTATCTGCGGTGCCGCAATAGTTCAATGCACACATGCGGGTTTTTCTCACAGGACTCAACCTGCAGTTAGTGTTTTGCCCGCAACAATGCTTAAAAACAATGTTCTTAAAAAACGACGTTATTGGCTACATCCTTTTGTTGATCATCGGCTAACAAAAAGAAATATTCTATACATCTTTTAGATATATTAAAAAAAATCTGAAAATTTTGTAAATATTTTCAAATGAGTGTAAAATCATTTGATAAGTTCACAAAATACTCGGCTAACACATATCCACGTAGCTGTTTTCTTATCCAGTCATGGTGTGCCTCAGAAGCAACACTTTATGTTTTTGCAAATTTTTTTATCTCATTGATAAATAATTCTTTATCAAATTCTTCCATGTTTGACATCTTGCTTTCGAATATAATTAGCGTCAAAATCACGCATGTGTGTGCACTGCTCAATAACAAACAATGTACTCAAAGACGCAACCGCGTCTGCGATGACGCAGCGGTCTCGCGGAACCCTGCGAATCTTTTTACCCGCAACAGCGTCACCGCCTTTGCGTCTTACAGTACTAACAAATGAATTGAGTAGTGCACACAAGAGTGCGATGACGCTGCGGCATCGCGCGTCACTCTTGCGGGTAAAAAGACTCGCAGGGTTCAGCGTTACCACTTCTGGAAAAAAACTCGAAGTAGATTTGAAGAAAAAAGTGAAGTACTAAATTGAGAAAAATCGAAGTAGATTTCAAAGTGACTTTTTACTTGCTTTTAGAAAAAATAATGCATACAAAAAAATTTGTCCTTAAATGAATATTATTAAATATTAAAAATTGTCTTTTAATTTTAAAGAAATTTCGTATACAATTACTCATTTGTGTATTTGTATTGTATTGATGTTCTTTTATTTTATGGTAATTATGGGGCTACATACTACTACTATGAGTGAAATAGAGAAAAAGAAGTAGATTTGGGCTTTATTTTGTAAAATTGAAGTAGATTGAAACAGAGATTTTTAAAATGAAGTAGATTTAAGTATTTTGATGATGGTGCGAAGTAGAAAGTAGATTTTTAAATATTTTGAAAAAAAAGAAGTAGATCTACTTCAATTGAAGTAAAGTGGTACCACTGCCGCAGACGCGGTTGCGTCTTTGAGTACACTGTTTGTTATTGAACAGGCACACATACGTTATTTTGACGCTAGTTAAATTCGAAAAAAAAATGTCCAACATGAAAGAATTTGATATAGAATTATTTATCAATGAGATAAAAAGTTTCTAGAAATATGGAGTGTTGCTTCCGAGGCACACACCATGCCCGCAAAAGAAAAGAGCTACGTTGATATGTGTTAGCCGAATATTTTGTGAATTCACCAAATGATTTTACACTCATTCGAAAATAGTTAAAGAACTTGTCAGAATTTTTTCTTATAATTGTAAATGATGTTTAAAATATTCCTTTTGTTAGCCGATGATCAACATAAGGATGTACTCAATAAAGTCGTTTATTTTTAAGCACTAGGTACGCGGAAATTACTCGTTTCTTTTTATAAAACTCCATTACTCCAGGCAAAATACGAACTGCAGATTGAATCCTGCGAGAAAAACCCGCATGTGTGTATTGAACTATTGCGGCACCGCACCGCAGCGACATTGCGACAGTAAATGGCGATGTCGAAATGGACGAATGATTAGATTGTTCATTCGTCGGTAATTTGTCGCTCTCATGTGTATAGTAGTTAAGAAAGAGCCTACCGTACTATTTAAAGGAGGTTGCTTTGTTCTATTTCTTTTTTTAAATCCTTGTTTTTTTTTTTTAAATAGAATGATTGGGACACAATCGGTTTGAATATTATAAGGAGAAACTTTTCATGACATGAGATTCTTTTGTCACTTGATTTGTGGCTTCTTATATGTAGTTTATAACTTTTAAAAGTTGAAAGATATAACAGATACAATATTGGGATGAAGTCTCCTTTAAATTGGGGCTGGAGCACAAGTCTCTTATAGTTCGGGAAGACTTGATCACTTTGAATCTCTTCAAATTTTTGAAAAGAACATTTAAGTTTATTATTCAGTTTTGTGTTTATTATAAGACAGGAAGGCTTATGAATCTGAATCAAAACAAAAAACACAAGGTTTATTGAGGAGACTAAAATGAAAAGTTAATGATTTAAAAACCTCAAACAATGAATTTGAAAATAGAATAGATTGAATATATAATCTATTTTCTATGCTATTATTTTTATTTTATTTATATGTATATATAATATATATATATACGAGTATATTATACAGTAGACTCGCGCTAACAAAAACACCGCCTTACGTGAACACCGGCTAACGTGAACATAATTTTTTTTACATTGAATACTCTGTAGCGTGAACACTATGAGAAGGCCCTATAACGTGAACAAATTTAAAATGAATTTAACGTACAAAACGTAGTTTTCTTTTCTGCATTTGTCGGTTAGTCGAAACGGGGAATCCCCCGTAAATGATTGCTCGTTAGTCCAGGTAGGTTATTTTTTCTTTTGCTGATATCCATGAATGAACTGAAGATCTTCCGAACGCAACCGAAACGAACGAGTGATGAAAAAGAAAGTGAGGACAGTACTTTGGAAAGAGCACATACCAGAATAGAGCCTAGTGAAGCAATCAACATTTTCAATAAATCTTTGGAATGGACGGAAAATGAAAACATAAGTCTAACAGATATCAGCGTACTTAAGGCTCGGTCAAACAGAACGCGTTTTCAATGCCGCGTTAAGATTTTTTAACGCGACGGTAAGATTATTTTGACGCGACGTTGCAACCTCCGCGTTAGAGGACATCAAACAGAGAGCTGTTAAGCATTGAACAAACAAAACAATCATTCCTTTACAGAAATTTATAAAAAAGAAAATCCAAAGAAAGATAACTCCTTTTTTATTTCAACGTAATTTGTTTTGTTAACCTAATGGATTAGGTACTTACAAACCGAAACACAAAAAAAAAAATATGAATTTTAGTGACAACATATGTCTAATTTATTTGAAAAATTTTAAAAATTGCACCTTCGTAAACATGAACAACTTCGCAAACGTGAACACGCTCGGTTTTTAATAGTTCACGTTACCGCGAGTCTACTGTATATATGTATATTATTGTTAAAAATCTCGCAATTAATCATTTGTATTATTTTTTGAGCTAATCAATTTATCTTGTATTCCCCTTCATGTGCTTTGTAGAAAAACAAAATTCAAATATCTGGTAAAAGTAAAGTAAAAAGGTAAATTCAAATAAGTACATAGGCAAAAAGGTACCCGAATAAGTTGTATGTAGTTGCTTCCTTAAAACTTTGAAATTTTTTTAAATTCTGTTTATATAAATAGAACGCTCAGAAAAATATTCAAAATAAAGAAATTAATTTTTCGTTTTAAAATTACTTAAACAAATTCCCCTGACAGTTTAGAATAGAAAAAAAGGTCTTATGCAACAAAAAATATAAATCGATCAAGCGGCTTAAAAAACAATAATTTGTATGCCTAAAAACTTGAGGAGAATTAAAAAAAACTTTTAATTCTATAATTTTATCTATTTTTGCTTTTTAATGTCAAAAAGTAATCAAACCATTCTTTAAATAATGAATTTTCGAAATAATTTTTTCTCTTTATTTTTCATCCAATAAATAATGCGTACAGCATCTAACTAAGATCGGTTAGGCCGATAATGAGAAGCTCAAAAATCATGAAAATGCTAGTTCTATTATAATAATAGAATAGAAAAGAATATAATAGAATAAAATAGAATAAAATAGAATAGAATAGAATAGAATAGAAGAGAATAGAATAGAATAGAATAGAATAGAATAGAATAGAATAGAATAGAATAGAATAGAATAGAATAGAATAGAATAGAATAGAATAGAATAGAATAGAATAGAATAGAATAGAATAGAATAGAATAGAATAGAATAGAATAGAATAGAATAGAATAGAATAGAATAGAATAGAATAGAATAGAATAGAATAGAATAGAATAGAATAGAATAGAATAGAATAGAATAGAATAGAATAGAATAGAATAGAATAGAATAGAATAGAATAGAATAGAATAGAATAGAATAGAATAGAATAGAATATAATAGAATAGAATAGAATAGAATAGAATAGAATAGAATAGAATAGAATAGAATAGAATAGAATAGAATAGAATAGAATAGAATAGAATAGAATAGAATAGAATAGAATAGAATAGAATAGAATAGAATAGAATAGAATAGAATAGAATAGAATAGAATAGAATAGAAAATAGAATAGAATAGAATAGAATAGAATAGAATAGAATAGAATAGAATAGAATAGAATAGAATAGAATAGAATAGAATAGAATAGAATAGAATAGAATAGAATAGAATAGAATAGAATAGAATAGAATAGAATAGAATAGAATAGAATAGAATAGAATAGAATAGAATAGAATAGAATAGAATAGAATAGAATAGAATAGAATAGAATAGAATAGAATAGAATAGAATAGAATAGAATAGAATAGAATAGAATAGAATAGAATAGAATAGAATAGAATAGAATAGAATAGAATAGAATAGAATAGAATAGAATAGAATAGAATAGAATAGAATAGAATAGAATAGAATAGAATAGAATAGAATAGAATAGAATAGAATAGAATAGAATAGAATAGAATAGAATAGAATAGAATAGAATAGAATAGAATAGAATAGAATAGAATAGAATAGAATAGAATAGAATAGAATAGAATAGAATAGAATAGAATAGAATAGAATAGAATAGAATAGAATAGAATAGAATAGAATAGAATAGAATAGAATAGAATAGAATAGAATAGAATAGAATAGAATAGAATAGAATAGAATAGAATAGAATAGAATAGAATAGAATAGAATAGAATGGAATAGAATAGAATAGAATAGAATAGAATAGAATAGAATAGAATAGAATAGAATAGAATAGAATAGAATAGAATAGAATAGAATAGAAAAGAATAGAATAGAATAGAATAGAATAGAATAGAATAGAATAGAATAGAATAGAATAGGTTAATAATGGAATAGTTTAAAATTTGTTTTGTATGGCATATGGTAATATTATAAGCACACATACGACCAAGAACTTGTTTTGAAACTCTTGTAACCGTTTTGGAGAAGAATAAAATTTTCCTTAACTATTTTTTACATTTTTAGGCAAAAAACCGTTATTTTTAAATCTTTTTGATCTTTAATAGTGTTTAAAATCTTTTAGATGCTAAGTTTCCAAAAACTTGACCATTAGTTTTCGAAGTATTGTGTTTAAAAAAAAATTCTTTTTTTTTAATTTGGAGTAAAATTCTCATTTTTCGTTAGCAAACTTTTGTATAGAAAATTTTATCAAACTTTGTTCCACCGTTTTTTGAGAAAATAGTGGTGCGATAAACAATTTTTCTGATTTGTCGAACAGTTTAAAAAAAATTATTTCTATTTTTGTCCCTAAAATAAAAAAAAACGTGTCTAAGACTAGAGCTTCCAAATTTTAAGAAAATACACCCCAACCGGTTTGAGCTGTAACCGTATAGGCAAACAAGCATAATTGCGAGACCCAGTTCTTGCGTCTGCCACATCAAGTAAAGGACTATCCACATGAGAGCTAGTGTTCCTTAAACATCGATAGTCTAGCGATAGTTATCGATAGTATTCGACTATCGAAAACATCGATGTTTTATAAACTATCGCATGTCCTGAAAATTAATAGCATCTACGATCTACTGAATAGTATTCCACGAAAAAATTCATTTATTTACTTTACGCTGAGTGAATTCATTTTACATAGTAGTTGAATGTTGACATTTTGTTTGATCTTTGAAGTATGCCATGTCAACAAAAGTATTCAACAGGCGTTTTTCTTTTTAAGCTCAGGGCAACAAACTGAGCTCTCAAAAAGGATCAGTGTTTCTTTTTTAGCTCACACGCATTAGCATACATATAGTATATACTCGTATACTCTATCAGCCTTATTTACTAACTCGTTTTATCGACGGACTAGTTCGACTTTACAACGACTATAATCCTAAGAAGCTTATTTATAAAAAAATACACGAAGAATAAAGGCGGAATAAGCTAAAACTGGTTCATAGGAGGTGTAAAGCCGTTATAGTATCTAAATCTCATTTCGACATTACATCGTGTGAAAAAAGGAGTGTAAACAAGTTTTTTACGTTTGTTGACAAAATAAATAGTTATTTTGCTAAACAAACTGTATTGAAGAATAATGGAAATCAACCCGGGAATTTTAGATCTAGGCGTAGCTAAAACGGTCAAGAAAATATTTTATAAATAATGATTTGTTTGACGTGGCGTAAACCCGAAATAAGTATCTACTTTGACTTGCACTCGCACAACTTGAGAGGTTGGACCGTGTATCAGTGAAAGCTATACATAATATTTAGAGTCGACTCCCATTCTAAAATTGATTCAGAGCTGGTTGCTTAAAATTCAGTCATTAGATGAATTAGTTTTTTTTTTTAAACAAAATGATATATTTTTGTGGTCAAAATTATAAAAAATCAAAAATATTAGAGTTTAAATATTTATTTCTTTATCAATAACTTTTTTACTAAAATAAAAAAAAAGTAGTCCTGACAAATGTTGATATAATTAGGTACATCTTGGAAACTATCGATTAACTATCGATACTATCGGGTGTTTTTCAAAAACTATCGTTGACTATCGCAATGCCGACTATCGATGTTTAAGGAACACTAATGAGAGCGACCAACGACCGACGTATGAACGAACATTCGCCCATTTTGACATTTCGTTCAAATGCATTTTTTTTATTCGTCGCGAATGGCGTTTACTTAGACAACTTTGAATGATTTTGAGGTTAGTCGGGCGCGAACAATTCATTCGTTGCAGTGTGGATGGTACGAGTATGTGGAACGCGAATAGAGTTTGACAGTTCGTAACAATCGGATTGGAATTCGTGAAGATCAATTTATTTTCTCAAATTTCTCTCATTTTAGCAATTATTACAATGCATATTTTAATATAGTAACATTAAATTAAACTAGATTTCTACCCTTTTGTAAGGTTTTTGTGAAGAATTTCGGCTTTTATATGTTTTAAATCCCGTTTGTTTTTTTATTCGTTGGTCGCTCTCATATGAATAGTCTCGACTTGCATTACAAATGCATTTTTTGTATACATATATATTATACGCGCACTCAAGGGGTTATGAATGCGAGAGATTACGAAAGTAGGATAGGATTTGAAAGGAGATACCGATGCACATTGTTTTTGAATGAGTGGAAAATATTGAGCCGGGTAAAGCATTCCACATTCGTGTTGTGCGCCTAAAGAATTATTCTCTGTTCTTGACAGTACGCCTGAAATTGGGATCAAAGGTAAACTAGAAGTACGGGCACTACGGTTGAAATATTTTAGTGGAGGAATGCACCTGGCTATTTCACTAGAGCACTGCTTATGAAAATAATGGTAAAATAATAATAGACATGACGCATTAAGGCGGTGCTCGAGAGACTCCGTTATATAGCTTTCGTTGTAGGTATTTACTACGCATGTATGTGCGCAGGGTGATATGCCTAAGATCTGAGGTGTCCACAATTTTTCTTAAATTCATTTATTTGACCTTAGTATTAATAAAGGGGAGCGAAAAATCATGAAGCATGCAACTTTGAGTAATAAAACATTTACAAATATGGCAGACAGCTTATTCATTGATCGCAATTTCGCAATGTGCCTAGCGTACAAATAAAAAAAAAGGTTTTCCTACCAGATAAATTGCTAAGTTAGTTTGAAATTTTTCTACATTTGGGTTTCTTCAGTATTTCACTAAAAATTGATAAGATTAGGTAAGATTTTCAAAAAAAAAAACAGTTTGAAAATAAGAAAATATTTTTTCTTAAATTATTACCAAAATAACTAGATTAACAAAATAAATAAGGCATTACTAGCTTTGGAAAAAAGCTATAGCAATCAATAATGTGTGTCCGGGGCTTTTTATATTTTCTTTCTTTATTTAAAGTCAATTCTTAAGGAAATTGCTCCTTACGTCTAAACGGGGAGAATAAGAACTCCTCCAACACGTATTTTTTGTTGTCCCGACCAAAATCGACAAATTTTCATCCACTTTCTGTGACAAGCTTCACATCCTTCACTTTCAATTCAATATATATTGTTACATTTGATGTAGGTATACATATAAATATATTAAAAATTTAAAATCGAAGAATAAGAACAATTATAGAGAAACTAAATTTGAGACACCCTGTGGGCAAAATAGTAAAGTACATATGCAATAAAATAAAATTACCTATATATTTTGAAATGACTCACTTCTGCTACTTCTCCCCTAAAAGCGACTTGAGGGTATGCCCATGTATGTAGTTTTTTGTATTCGTTTTTCCTTTGTTTTATGTTTTTAGCTTTGTTGATTTTCCTGTACGAGTGTGCGTCTAATTTAATTTAGTTTACAATTTTATACTTGTTGTTTATTTTTTAGTTTTATTTTGTGCTTTCATTCTTTAAACAAAATTGTTTACATCAATATCTGGAATGGCTTTTGTTTATCAGAGTATTTGTTGTGTGTGTTTCACTTTTAGAGAGGTTTTCGGGTTATCCTTTTGAACGGTATTGAAACACAGGATTGACGATGATGATGATAGGACGGTAATAGTGGTGGTAGAGGACGAAGAATATTCATTTTGACTTCTTTTGACCCTTTCGTTTCGCTTTTCCTTTGTTGTTAGAATTGTTTACCACTGTTGTTGAGGAGGTGCAAGATGAGGAGGAGGCGGAGGACATTGGTTTAGTGCTGCTGCTTGCCATAGCTATGCTTCGTGGTATTCCACTGTTGGTGATGACCTTTGTAACCGTGGTTGTGGTTGTTGTGATGCCATTCGTAGTGCTCACAGATTTGGTTGTCTTTCGTATTTCGGACGATGATTCGTAACCATCTTCTGCCATGCCGTCGTCGTCCTCGTCGTCCTGTATCTGACCTGCATCATCATCTACGATTATTTTATCTAGATTGGTGTTTATCTTGTGCTCTGGGACTATTTTGGCCAAGTCTTCATCATTTCGACTGGTATGCTTGTTATCAACAGCATCATTTTCAAATTGAATATCTGCTTCCTCTTGCTTCAATTCCTCTGAATGTCCTTGTGACAAAGATGGGCATATCTCCGTCGTCGTCGTCGTGGTAGTCATCGTCAAAGTCTTCGTCGTCGTCGCATGTTGTTTATCTGCCCCAGAAGCAGCAGCCATAACATCGTCTTTCTTGTTTTCGTCTTCGTGGTTTCCATTGTTCTCGCTTGTTTTCCTAAGGTTGTTGTTTTGGTTTATTAGAATTCCGGTGGCTGGGGCTGTTGTTGGTGGTTGCGGTAATAGTGGTTGTGAAAGCCTCAGATCGAGAGGTTGGGATGATGATAGTTTTTCGGTATCTTCTGGGTTTTCAGTTGTACCATCTGTTTCACCGCTATTTGCTTTGGAAGTCAACTGCAGTTGGGGTGTAGAAGTTTTGTTTAGATTTGTTACGCTGAGGTCTATCGGAGTCATTCTGGTTCTGGATATGGGTGTTGTTGTATTTGGATTTGTATACACTCGGCAGCCGTAAGCTTCATCATCATCATCACCATCTCCATCATCATCTTCGTCCTCATCATCATCATCGTCGTCATCCTCGTCGTCGTCCTCATCATCATCCTCTCCATAGTCCTCGTCGTCATCTTCGTCCTCATCATCTTCATCATCATTGTTTTCAGCCAGGAATTGTTTCAATTTCATTTGAATCTGATTTCTATTTGAATCTTCGGACTCGGTTACCGTTGTCGTCGATGATAGCACAAAGGTTCGATTACCATTTCCGTTTTTGTCCTTGTAATTGATAAAGCTGTTACTTCCTCCACCATCCACTTCGTCGTCCTCGAGCATCCCATAATCATCATCAAAATCATCATCATCCGATGATTTTTCTTCTTTTTCCTCAAGACTCCTCGATAAATTCAACTTTACTCTTTTATTCTCCAACAGTTCCTCAAGGACATTTTTCATTTTTGCATTTAATGACAACTCAGGTCGTACACTTCAGTTAGAGATGGGGGTGCTGTTGCGGTATACGTAGACATAGAATAACTGAAATCCTTGGGGTGTGAAATTATTTTGGTGTATCGTTTGGAGTGCTGAGGAGTGTCCTTATGCTCGTCCTCTTGTTCGTTTGGCGTATCCTCCCCATCGTTATCGAATGATGGATAGCTGCAATCTGTTGGTCGACCTACCGCTATACTTTGGGCAGAACCGTCTCCGGCTATGATCGGGTTTATAACTTCGACGATTGTGTGTTTGGGGAAGCAGGCACCATCCACTGACGACGACGAAGTGGTCGTATCCTTTGTTGCTGCCTCAGAAGAATTTTGCTGCATTGTTAATGTGGTGCTAGTAGTTGTTTTTACAACCGTGCTGGTGTTTAGTGTTTTAAATACTCTATCTTCTTCTATAAAATTGCCGTTTTTGTTCGTTTTAATGATATCGCTATCCTCGAGGACGTTATCATTTTCGTTATTGTTTTTGTCATCATGATTACCATCATCATCGTGGTTGTCATTCTTCTGGTCGTCATCTGTTCGAAGGAATAACTTTTCAGAATTTGCATGAACCGTTACTATGGATGCATTATCATCGTCATCCTCCTCGCTGGCCGATATAGTTATGGTTTCCTTTTCGGGATCTTGTAATTCCAAAGAGATTATTTTCTCTCGGCATGTTTCTACCTAAAATTATTATGACGACAAATATTGTGTGGAAGAGAGAGGTAAATATTCATACATATAGTACATTATATAAACGTTTTTACACTGCTGTAAATATTGCAAAAGCATTGTGTAAATAAAGCCCATAAAATATATATAGTTCAAGATGTCCTTTTTCCGAAAGTAGAAAACAAAAATAAAAGCTTGTATAAATCAGTGATTCGAAAACTAGAAGGACCAAAATATACGTACAATAACTTTTTGGAAAGTAAAGAGTTAAAATTTTATTTTCTTTATTACTAATATTTAAGTATACTCAACAGCTCGTCATGCAAGTTTGAAGAAGAATAATACATAACATGCAAAAATTATTAAATATAGATATTTGGATTTTCATAAAAACCGAGAAAAATCTTTACATCCTTTAACCAGCTACTTAAATAAGCCTAATTAATACTTTGAAATGAGAGAAACACAAAGCCCTGTTATATCTAATTGAGATTTAAAATTATTTTTATTATTTTCAAATGTTTTTTTTTTTAAATTGATGTTTGATAAGAAACAAAAAATAAAAAAAAACTAATTTGGCTCGCAAACCTATGAAGGAACTTCAAAGTAGTGTTAAAACAATCGATTTACTAGAAATACAGGAATAATAAAAATTTGCGAAGAACGTTAAATTCACATTAAAATCGCACAAATACAGGTTTAATCAAAATTATTATTCTCGTTCCAGGGAAAATTTTAAAACAAATTAAAAAGAAATGAAAGAAAATGAATACAAATGAAATAGAAATAGAAATAGATTTCACATTTTTACATTATGATCTTTGTATATATAATCTATAGTACCTACATATTATAATGGAGCATGATTTGGTATTGCGAACTCTAGCCTGGTGGTGGCGCTAAAATTGGCGCTAGATTTTACATTGGAGAGTAGGATAAGATCAGGGTTGCGAATTTTTGAATTAAAAAAATCATAAGTCATAAGTCTGTAGATGATTTGTGAATTTAAAAAATTTAATTCATAAGTTAGTTAGTGACTTATGAAATAAAAAAAATTTAATTCATAAGCTATAGTTGGTAAATTGTAAATGTTTAAGCTTTTTTTGACTACATATTTATTTAATTATTAATGAAGGTAGATTTCAAGCTTTTGTGTGTCATAAAATTATCATGCAAGCTTATAAATTTTCCAAATAATAATTTTTTAATTCAGTAGCTTATGAATTAATTTTTTTAATTCATAAGTCACTTGGTAGGTTATGAATTATTTTTTTTTAATTCATAAGTCACTTACTGGCTCATGGCTTAAATTTTTTTAATTCGTAAGTCACTTGTAGGTTCTGAATTAATTTTTGTTAATTCATAAGTCACTAAGAAGCTTATGATTTAAATTTTTTAATTCACAAGTCACCAACTGACTTATGAATTAATTTTTTTTAATTCATAAGTCAGTAAGTAGCTGCTGAATTACATTTTTCTTAATTCATAGGTCACCCACTAGCTTGTGAATTAAAGACAAGCTTAAGCTAAAAAGTGACTTAAGCTTTTGCAACCCTGGATAAGATACAAAGCAAGTAGTAAAAAAGAGAATATTTAATTATTAAATTTAGCAGAGGCAAATCTAGCAAGTACTGTACCTATACTTAAGATGTCGCCACAATATTTCGTCTTCTTGATAGTACTATAAGTTTTATATACAAAGATATGATTTAAAAATTAAATAAAATTGGGCGTTTTAGTTTAATTTAGTTTCAATTAAATTTTGTACAATTTAAAAGTAGTTGAAATTTCTTGTAAAATGTTGGTTTGAAATATTATTTGCATTATTTGGAAATGCCTTTGTACAAAATTTTAACTTAACCTTGACGGAATTTACGGAAATAATCTAAAATAAGACAATTTTTTCTCAAAAATTCTATCTCCGTTATGGAACAAAATGTTGATGAAATTAGTAGGATCGATGTTAAAACTGTTTTAGTATGATATTTTGTTTAAGGTACTAGTACGGTCTAGAATGCCAAAAAAACGCATAATTTTTGGGAATTTTTTTCTCGGAAACCTTATTAGGTAATTACATAACTTTTTTTTAAATAATGAATACATGCGCCAAGAGTACAAAATTTTGGCCGAATTATAGAGGGCGCAAACGTCGATTCATCAAAAAATACATGGTCCCCTGGCGGACAGTTAATCTCAGAATTGGCTGAACTGAAACAAAAAAAAACAAAATGGGTTATTTAAAGGAAGTTATCTTACGAGACAATTTACCACAATCTGTTTAAAAAGTCAAAACAAAAAAAAATATCGAACTTTGAAAAAAAAAAATTTTTTGGAAAATTTTTTGGCCATTTTTGGGTCGCCATTTTTTTGTTCATAATTTTTTGGTCAAATTGTGGTAAATTGTTCTAGAAAACATAAAAACAATCAAGTTGCAACAAGTTTTTTGAAAATCGGTGTAGTAGATCCGGAGATTAACTGTCCGCCATGGGACCATGTATTTTTTGATGAGTCGACGTTTGCGCCCCCTATAATACGGCCAAAATTCGAAAATTAAAAAAAAAATAATTTTTTTTTGTACTCTTGACGCATGCAGCATTATATGTACTTAAATCACCATTTTATCTTTTTAGTAAAGTGATAACTTCATGTGACTCTTTAACATTTCCAAATGTCAATAAACGTCTCTTTGCTTAGTTTTTTACATGAACTGTCATTGACTTAGGCTTACCACATGACAATAGTTGAAAACCCTTTAAAATTAAGAAAATGTAAGTAAACGGCTTTGAAGTTAGCATTTATCGGATTTACTCAGTTGAGTCGTTTTCCAGGAAAATAGAAAAAAAAAAATACTTTTCTACCCGATCTAGATCAGCTTCAGCTACGTGCATAAATTCGAATTTTTCCTCTAGGGAAACACGTTTCGAAACAAGCCACAACGAATGACATGACGAAAAACACTTTGTTGGACTATTTGCTCTCTGTATTGTTAAGTTTAATTAAGTTTAAAGTTTTTTTCTACATCTAACCAATGAACAATTAAAAATGCATTTTATATGGGAGATAAGTGGTTAACTAATAAAATTCACCTTTTTATAGCAAATTGTATAGTTAACCCTGTAAAATCAATAACCTCGGTAGAAAATAACAAAACCAATAGATTATGTCCATAGATAATCGAGTAATAAAAGTGAATATAAAAACGAGCAGCGATTTTTAAAACTTTAAAGATGAAGATATACTAATAACATGGAACTGACACAATTAAAAATAAAATGCACGACAGGGTCGTAGGAACTTGCTAATATGCAATACACTAAGAATTTTAAACATAAATGTTATTAGAGAAAACTGTTCATAAAATTCATTTTTGAAACTGTTTTAGTAGCGAGAGATAAAAACATAATGATTTCTTAAGCAAATATAAATTAATGCAAGAAAAAAAAATTAAAAGTCGTTGCAAAAGTTTCTTAAAAAATTAAATTTTTATATACAAAATTTAACTAACAACTTAACTAAAATCGGTCATCCCAATAGTGAGAAATTAAAAAACTGGTTCTATGGCGGGTACAGTTAGTACTCGTAATATCTTGATTTCAAAATTTGTTTTATTAAAGTATAGATCGTAGTATTTATTGGAAAGAAAAAATATTTTATCAAATTTCTATGTGCCGTTTTTGAGAAAAATACGATTTTCGAAAACCATTTTTTATCATTTGTATGGGGGGTACAGTAGATAACACCCCGTGGCATAATGGTTAGTGCGTTGGACTGTCATGCGGAAGGTCTCGAGTTCAATTCTCAGCCGCTGCAAGAATTTTGTTTGTTTTGGGGTGTACTGCCTCTGTTACGGTAAAATTTTCCGTAACAAGAATCATTCTTTCGGTCCACTATCCTTATTCCTTTCTGTTAATAACTTTCTTGAAACAGGTGTTTCTTTCAACTTACTGAGAGAGAGAAGGGCAGCCATGGTCCATCAGCCATCGGTTCACTCGCTCAGTAACTGGAAGAAACAAAATACCAGCGTGGTCAATTTTGAAACTTAATGGACTACAGACGGGTGGTCTGTTCAAATCGCCATTGCTAGTGACAGTTGGTCACAGAAACAGACGGGCGGTCTGTGTTAAATTTGCACAAAAGTAACATTGGCGAAGTTTTGTTCCCAAATGTTGAAGTTACTCCTGGTGAGAATGGCTGCGTGCCCAACCTAAACCATATCTTAATATTTGTATTCATGTAAAAGATGGAACGTTAACGGCTAGTCCCTATAATTCCCCAACTCTGCGCAAAAACCCAACGAATCAAGTAAATTCGCGATGTAGAAAATTACCACCAACTTCCTCTAAATAGTATTTTTTAAATTATAGCAACTTTCTTTGCACAGGTTTTCCAGTGCTTCTTACCGGGTTTTATGTTAGGAAAATTGAGTTCCTTTTTTTTTGTTTTCAGAAAATTTTGTTTAAAAACTTGTATGGGGATGTTAGGTGGCTGAATGCACCCATTGAATTGCCCGCCACTGGAAAGTCATACCGGAGGTCGGCGAATTCAATGACGATGACGGTGCATAAAGCTGGGTGTAAAGTGCGAGTACGAGAAGGCTGATGGGTTCCAACTGCGTTGGCGCACTCTCGCCAATGTGCTGAGTGTTGCTGATAAATGACGCGATCGAAGCCCACGTCACTGATTGGCGGAAAGCACTGGGTTTTAAAAAGAGAAGAGGTCTTCCAGGCAAGGTGAAAGCCTGGAAGGACACTTCTTTACGGAGATTCAATCTAGCAAGAGTGTTAAAATTATTAGCAGCAAATTTTTTTGAAAACAAGAAAAGAAAGGAATTTTTTTTTTATCTTAAAATATCGAAAATTGAAGAATTAGGAAGGAATTCGAGGAACAGAGGAAAACTTGGAAAAATATTTGCATAGAAAGTTGAAGTTGACTCGAGGACTAGAGAGGAATTTGGTGGTATAATAAAGCTAAGTATAGTGGTTTTTTTTCAATCAAAATTGTAATTTAGAATTTTCATTTTCGTGTCGATAACTTCACTTAAAAATTCAGTTTCATATTCGTTTGGTTTTTGTTACCGAAAAATTCCGATATTGCGGAACGCGCGACCCGTTTCTTAACACCGTTTTTGTGCTTTCGGGACCGAGTGTTAACGGTCCATCTTAATAACTTAATTTTTTACTGTGTTCTGATTGTTTAAAAGATCTTGGGTTTTAGCCCTACTTAATTGCAAGGTTTCCCAAGCAATTCAATAAAATTTTAAAATTCCCATTCGGAATAATAAATTTAAATCTTTTATTTAAAATATCTTTCACCGTCGGTTCCGCTTCAAAGGTTTGTGATTTCCTTATCTTCAAAAAAAAAAAATCACTGGCGCCCTTTTTCATTTTCAGCTACGCCTCTGCGTCGATTGAAAATAAATAATTTCATTTTTTTATTGTATTAATAAATCATCATCTTAAAAATAATTCGCGAACCCACCCCCTTGCTGAGCCTAGTCGTGGTGGCAGCATACATTGTTGCTACCAGTTGCAATTTTTTTTCGCTGAACTCGTCTGCTTGTAGTTTGTCAGTTCATCATCGCTCTTTAGTCTATTTAGTATTTAGTTACATAATATAAAGTTGTTGTTCGGTCGCATCGTCGTGTGTCTTTTCGCCATTTCGGTTGATTATTTAATTATATTAATTTAAGTTAAAAGTCGCGAATTAAAATTGTAACACCTCTTGGGAGGAATTGACAAATACTCCAAGAGTATCTCTTGTCATGGAAAAAGCTGCTCATTAGCCGTTCGGAATCGGCAGAAAATTGTAGGTCCCATCCGTTCCTGGTAACACGCACACGTGAATGGTTGAGAGTTTAAGTCACTTGGTCCTGGTTCAGCCCGAGCTGTTGCACCACCAAATTTATTTATTTTTTATTTTATGGTGGGTAGATACTGTTATTTTTAGACAAAGTTAAATTTTGTTTCTCACATCTTGTAGATTGTATTAAAAAATTTGATTTGTCAAGTTTTAAAATACTATCAAAACTGTTGAGGAGCTTCAACACAAAAAAATGATAAAATCAAAAACAATAAAAGAAACGGTTCCAGAGAAGGTACTATTTAAAACCATTTTTCGAAAAAAAAATTCAACCATTACCTAGCTTTAACTAAATGAAATTTTTAAATTTAATTTTTTTTTTAGAAATTCGGATACTAAGCAACGAAAATAAAAGTTAAAAAAAAAGTCAAATTTAAGAAAAGATATTCACCCCTGTTCTGATTTTTGTTTACGAAAGTATTACTTTCGTTTTCATTTAGTTTCGGTTTTGTCTGGAGAATTTGAATTCGTAAATCTAAAAGTGTACGTAAGTATTTTTAAAAATATGTATATCTTTAAAAACTATTTTTTTGTCTTTTATGAAGGGGAAGACACATGTGTAACAGAAAACCTGTGTGAATGTTGGTACCACTGCAACGCAAATTTGTACGAAATTAAGAACGTCGTTTTCAAATCCATACGAAAATCAATTTCGGTAACGAATTCAATTCGGAACGAAAATCAGAACAGGGGTGATTGAGTTCGTTATTTAAAAATATGAAATATGTATGTTCTACTGACACCGCAGAAATCACATCATTCATTCCCAATTTTCGTTTGATAATAGCTTTGATGGAGCTGATGTACGATTGCACAATACTAATGCTAAAAAAAATGTTTCAATAAAGTTCGGAATGTTGTTGAAAAAACTTTATTTCAATATTTTCAAAAAAAACAAAACGCCCAGAAAAGTTAACCATTCTAAAAAGCTAACTACCTTTGGGACATTTCCGAGGCTCAACTTTATTAACAAACATAAATAATAAAATCGAACTCAAGATATTATACTATTCTGACTTCACTTTTTGGTATAACATTCTTAAAGCTGTTTTTGGAAAAACATTAATTGCGTTTTCATAAGAAATAATCCATGCAAATTTTAAGATTCAGTCATAGCTTGGCAAAGATAAAAAGAAAACGATAAAAGTAAAATAAATCATGTATTCGGTGTTTTTTTTTCGAGCGAAAAATCACCCTAACTGATTTGCATTTCTGAAAAGATAATAATCAATTATATTATTATCACCCACGTTCTGCATTTCACTTATTGTGAATTCAAGGAACAAAAGTGAATTTTAATGATGTTTTGCATTCCGCATAAAAAGACTTGAGATTTGTTCATCCACAATGAGTTCTCGGAGGAAATTAGTGTTCTACATTTCGAAAACAAAGCTTTTTACGGTGAATTCAATTCACTTAGTTTTGTTTGGCCACGTAAAACTTTTCTACGAACTCTCTCTCCTTGATTTTCCTCCCTTCTTATTAATAATAATAGTGAATTTATTTCCCTGTGCAGGGACGGGTTAGAATATTCCTGCAGCGCCTCCCCGCTTGTCGTAAAAGGCGACTAAAGGAGTAAATACATCTAGGCCACAAACAGCAAGGTGAACCTAGCGACACGTAACACCTATAAACTTTCCCAAAAGTGTGCATGCCAGTCCCTGGGTTGGCACGACTGGAGATCACCGGTGCCGTAAAAGAGAGATCAAATACAAAACTGGAGCATGCACACGTCGATACTCGATAATTTTGTGAATTCAAGCATTATGGAAATACTCGTTAGAAATGACACTACCCCGCCAGGCACTACCATTGTTACACATGGTACTGATCCTGGACCGAGCAGCAATGCTCGGGTCAGAGCTAGACGGATTCCGGGGGCTAGCAAAGTAGACTTTCACAATCTACTTAAGGACATCCCAAAGGAAGAGTTTTTGTTCGTGGGCGGAGATTTGAACGGACATGTCGGGAAGACAAACGAAGACTATGAAGATTGCCATGGAGGCCTCGGATACGGCACCAGGAACCCTCCTGGTGAAGACATCTTGAGCATGTGCAAAACATACGGTCTTATCGTACTAAATACCATGTTCGTCAAACAAAGCCGACACCTGGTCACTTACAGCAGTGGTGGAAATGAAACCCAGATTGATTACCATTTGGTATCTAGTTTCATGAAACCCCGGGTAAAAGATTGCAAAGTGATACTAGGAGAAGCGATCGCCCACAAACACCGTCTCCTACTGACAGAATTTTTTATGGAGACAGTGAACGACAACAAACATACAAAAACTTTTGGGAAGATCAAATGGTATAATCTGGATAAGGAAAAAGGCGAAGCTTTTATTTCGAATATGCAAAACGTTCTGTATAACAACACCGATATAGTTCGAAATGAAGAGAGTACAGCACAAAGTATGTGGGATCTCCTACAGAGAACTTGCAAAGAAAAAGCCAAAACACTGTTAGGGGTTTCAAAAGGACACAACCAACAAGGCAAAGAAACATGGTGGTGGAATGATGAAGCTAAATCAGTTATAAGTAAAAAGAAAATGGCTTTCAAGGCTTGGTCGAAGTGCCCCTCTAATGATACAGAGCAAAAGTCACGCCTCGAAGTGGAATATAGAAACTGCAAGAAAGAAGCGAAGAAGAAGTGCGCCCAAATTCAAGCAAAGAATACAGAAAACCTGTATCGGGAGCTGGATGAAATTTCTACCCCGTTAGCTGGTGCTATTCAAGAGCTACGGCAAAACACGAATAAGGGCGCAACTATCTTCAAAATAGCCGCTCAAAGAAGAAGAAATGCCCAGGAGATTTGTTCGCCCAAGTTCATTAACAATGCTCAAGGCCAACTACTTGTGGAAGACAATGAAATTCTTCACAGGTGGCGACAGTATTGTGACGGACTTCTAAACAAACAATTTCCAAGGCTATACTTTCCAATAGCTTCACCTAACTTAAGCGAAGTATCCGATGTCACAGTCGAAGAAGTTAGTGAGGCGGTAAAATACTCCAAAAAGGGAAAAGCTGTTGGCCCAGACGAAATACCCTCAGAGTTTTGGAAAAAGATGGGAGACATCGGGTTTAGATGGCTCATGATTCTTGTCTCCAAACTTATACGAGGTGATCGCATGCCTAATCAATGGAGGGAAAGTTACCTTCTTCCAATTTATAAAGGAAAGGGTGATACTCGAAGCTGTGATAATTACCGTTCGATTAAGCTGATGTCACACACCATGAAGATCGTTGAGCGAGTCTTGGGTAGCCGACTGCGAAAAATAATTAGGCTATCTGATGACCAGTGCGGGTTTGTCGGGGGTAAGTCAACCACGGATTCAATCCAGAGTATAAGAATAATTATGGAAAAACATCGGGATTCTTTGGAGGATTTGCATGTAGTATTGGTTGATTTTGAAAAAGCATTCGATCGGCAACCACGAGATCTAATATGGGTGGCCCTCAGGCAACGAGGAGTTCCAGAAACCTATGTGCGGATAATTATGGACATGTATGATGGAGCAGTTACTAAAGTAAGATGCGCAGCTGGAGTCACCAAAGAATTCGAAATCACAGTAGGTGTACACCAGGGAAGTGTCTTGAGTCCCCTGCTCTTTATTACAGTTCTTGATTACCTGCTTGAAGGCAAAGTGACGGATCCAAAAGTGCATCAGTTATTCTTTGCTGACGATGGAGCCATCATAAGTGAAGACCCGATATCCCTACAACGAGCACTTGACGTATGGGTGGATGTTCTAGAAGGAAGTGGGTACCGCATAAGCGCGAAAAAGACAGAATACCTATGCTGCCATTTTCTGATCCACACAGGCCTATTCCAGACATTTATTTGAATGGAGTAGTGCTTCCCAAGTGTGAAAAGTTTAAATATCTGGGGTCTATGATAAATAACGAAGCTACTTGTGATGACGATATCAATCATCGCGTAAGCGTAGGGTGGATGAAGTGGCGGGAAAATTCTGCTATCTTCTGTGACCGAAAAATGCCCCCTACACTGAAAATAAATTCCTAGGTAATATTGACAAAAACGTTTTGTTGACCTTTAACAAAACAATTTTATCGTTTTGATAAAATTTTTGTCAATACGAAAGAATGATTTTGTTGATTTTACAAAATTTTTATAATCCAGCATGATTTTTTGTCAGTTTAACAAAATATGCACTACAAATAATATTGTCAGTTTAACAAACCAAGTTTTGTTAATATGTATAACAAAATAAAACGGAGATTTTTGTCGCATCGACAAACATTTTTGTGATGTTGACAAAATGTTTGTTGTATCTACAAAAACTCTGTTTTGTAAATGTTTGTCAATATCACAAAGTTTTTGTTAATTTGTTTTTGTCAATTTAACAAAAAATGAAAACATTTTTGTTAAAATGACAAATATTTTGTTTTGGGGTTGAATTATTTTGTAATATTGATAAAATAATATTATCAGATAGATAAAACTATTTTGTAAGGAAACCAAAAAATTTCTTTTGTGTATGATATAGTTCACACTTGGTTTTTGTTAAAAAATCGATGTAAGATTAACTGAACTTAACAAAAATTGCGTATTGTCCATACGCCCTCACAGATCGTTGCATGTGAGTTCGTAGGGACGAAACGCAAATTTTTGTGGACTTAAATCCCAAAAAAAAACTATTTTGACAAAATTAATTTTGTTTTTTGTGGATTCAACAAAAGAAATTTGTAAAATTGACAAAATATTTTGTTGAATTGACAAAATATTTTGTTAATTTAACAAAATATAACAAGAAATTTTTGTTAATTTAACAAAATATTTTGTTAATGTAACAAAACAATTTTGTTAATTTAACAAAACAATTTTGTTAATTTAACAAAACAATTTTGTTAATTTAACAAAACAATTTTGTCAATTTAACAAAACAATTTTGTTATTTTAACAAAAAAATTTTGTTAATCCGATAATAATAAAAAAAACAATAACACTAACAAAAAAATTGTTAATACAACAAAAGAATTGTTAATATGACAAATTAATTTTGTAAATTCTACGAAATTTTGTCATATTGACAAAATATTTTTGTTATTTCAACAAATTTATTTGTTAGCATAACAAAATAATTTTGTGGATACAACAAAATATTTTTTGTTACCTCAACAAAATTCTATAATTTTTGTCAATTTGACAAAACTTTTTGTTGGACGTATATTGACAAAATTTTTGTTAAATCAACCTAGATTTTTATCATATATACCTAGATTTTATTTTCAGTGTAAGCTGAAAGGAAAGCTCTACACTTCAGTTGTGCGTCCAGCACTCACATACGGTTCACAATGTTGGACAATGTACAAAAAGTATGAGAGTAAGCTAACGGCAGCTGAGATGAAGATGCTTCGTATGACAGCAGGAGTTACAAAGCTTGATCGAATTAGAAGTACGAAGATCCGAGGAAGCCTTCATGTTAAGAATACCATTTCCCAAAAAATTGAACACGACCGACTCAGTTGGTATTGCCATGTTCAAAGGAGAGATCCTGAGAACCCCGTCAAAAAGGCAATATCATACAACGTTCCAATTCGGAATAAAAAGAAAGGTAGGCCTAAACACTCCTGGTACAAACAAATGCAAAAACACCAGCATTCAGTTGGCCTCAGAAATGGAACAATACAAAACCGGGAGGCGTGCCGCCGATTTCTGAGGTCAACCCGGCGAACCCCACAGGCGGATCACTAGTGTGAAGCAGATACGTGGGAGAGTTATGATCCCCTCGACATCGAGATCATAACAGCGCCGAAACAAGGAAGAAGAAGAAGAAGAAGTGAATCTATTTCCGAAGGTTTTTTTGCACAAGAAACAATGTTTGAATAAATGATGCAAATTGCTTTCAGCAGATTTTGACATTTAGAAAACAAAAAAAATCGGAGTGAATTGAAAAAATTGAATTCACTCGGAATGCAGAATATGCTGTTTCATTTAAGGTGACATTGGAATTCGTTTTCAATTCACTTTCACTCGGAATACAGAACACGGGTGTACTCGCATATTATGTTTGTTAATTCACGACCATCTAAATTCTATTTTTACGACAAAGAAATAAGAAAATCCTTCATAAGGTGATTATCTTGAACGGATTTAATCCTTTTAAAATAATGCTTTTAGGATTTATACTCCGCGCCGTAAGGGGTTGTGTGGCTTTGAAATCCAAAAATGTTAAAAACAACCGACACATTTTAATATTTTTTTATTAAAGTAAAAAACACCCTAATATGATGTATTGCAGGTTGAGTTTGAAAGTTTGAAAAGCAACTCGTTCTCGTAATATAAAATCCTGAAAGAGAGGGATTTTTATTTTTTAATTTAGTGGTTTGAGCTTAATTATTGTTATTTCTGGTATGGTAGACCAAAAGCACATGTGCTGAATGCGAGTCCTGGTGGAAAGTTTGTTTTGTGTAAATATGGTTACTTTTTGGATGTTTTAAAAATAAGTTTGTCCTTATCTTGATTATTTATTTCAACGAAAATGAACAAAAGTTTTTTTCTATTGTCTTATTATTTTTAAAATGTGTTTGTTTGTTTAAATATGAATAGTTTTTGATTTAAATTGAAAAATATAATTGTTCTCAGGGAAACAAAACAGTACATTAAAAAAGAATATGATTAATGTGAACCTTGATAATCTTACACCAACAACTAAATAAATTATGGGATTTTGAACATGTATTCATATTCATTTTCACTCAATGATTTTAATACGTTGTTAAAACGCAGCTTTCAAAAAATAAAATAAACCACTGGATTTTGATCGCTCGAAGTTTCTCTAGCTGTTTAAAGCATAAAGCGTGGTGAGGGTATTGATTATTATTTATAAATTAAATTATATTCGGCCCTAGGTAACCGTCGGAGCGGAACTTTCTCCGCAATGCATCTTTCGGTTTCGAAGTAACTTTCATCTAAAGAAATTTTACACGCATTGCGATGGATAGAATTTCAGGCAGACATGTGCAAATTAACCGATATATCGAAATTGCGATATATTTTCGATAATTTTTTCTAAAATAAACACTATAAGCGTTGTAAAGCATGGAAAATCGGTGAGAGAGTGTAATTTATGTAATTCATTGTTTATGAAAAGAAATGTTTTCAATTATTATACGCTAGCGTTTTTAAGAAATGTAATTAGAAGCACCGAATTTTAAATCAAAACTATCGAATAAAGTCCCCTCCCTATTTCCAAACATATCTTTTTTTGTTTCCATTTGAAGTGTCAAAAAAAGGAATGCCGTGGCGCGATGGTTGTGTGCTCGTTTGTCAACCTCATGATCTCAGGTTCGATCCCTGCCGTTGTCTATGTCGTTTTAATTCCATTAAAATCTTCTAAAAATTGTCATCAATGGGTTGCTGGTTTACTCATTACATGTTTTTCAGGCATAACACTAACAACATGTAATTGAGTTGCCCAATAAGAATGAATACGAATAAAATAATTAGCCTTATTGTGAGTTTCAACCGAACAACATTCCACCCGGAAAATTTGACATTTCACATTTCGCCTATTGTGAGTTTCATCCGAAAAATTATTCATGTTCGAAATATTCCCCTTATTGTGAACAATCATTTCGGGCGGAATGATATGCCATTGACAGCCATAATTTGCACTTATTTTTATTAGGCGAATGAAAGCAAAATAAGGCGGAAAATGCAAGTTGTTTGTTTATTTTTTTTAAGATAAGAAAATTTAAAATTCACTTTTTTTGTTATAATGCAGGAGCAAAACCATAAAGAAAAGACCAAAGCGATATGCTATGCTGCTTAATAAAATGCAGGAGAATCCTGAAATTGCCAAGGGCTTCACTTAAAGCATATCTCGAGAAAGTGGCCGAATTTTTGGAAGAAGTGAAGAGTGAGTTTGAGTGGAAAAAAGTAAGAATAAGGCTAAAATCGGATTGTGCCAAACAAACATCGTGGTCTTTGCCAAGTTCTTTTTGGTAATCACCCTGTGCAAAGAAACCCTCTGCCTGTAGTACTGATAAAATCTGACAAAAAAAAAATGAGTATTAATTCGTTTTCACACTCACGCATCTCCAAAGGATTAGAGTGATCCCTCAAATTCCTTCGAAGTGCTCGCTCCTCAGACAAGATACGTAGCGCTATGCTATGCTATATTTATGATAATTATCCTTTCTTTATTATAAAATAACAATTTAATTTTATATCATAAAATTATTATTCAACAATTGTCAAAACAAACATGTGTGTTCAAACTCACAAGAAGGTCTGTTCATTTTCCGAACGCGATAAATCCGCTTGGGAGCCACAATGAGTGACACTACTAGCGTAGCCACAATTTATTTTATCTCTATTGCAAGTAATTTCGACAAATAACTGATGCCCCAAATTCAATTATAGCACTATTTTAGTTAACAGAGAATTTGGAGGTTGCATTTCGTTCTCCGTTTCCATCACAGTGGAGGGAGAATTTAGTGCGGGCATCATTTTTCTGAACGTGCCTATTTTTCGAACTGTCACTCCTGATTCGGAGTGAAATTTTTATTCGGGCGAAACTCATAATAGCTTCTAAAATTTCGGGGGAACAAAAATGTTTCGGGGGAAATGTTTTTGGGGCGAAACTCACAATAAAGCAGAATGTGAATTATAAGTGACGGCATTTCTCCGCTTTAGTTCAGTCGCCATCCCTGGAGATACAAAATCTGAGACAACCACATTCAGTCTCAGAACATCGTGCCACACATCTTTCCTATCCTTCTTTCTCTTCATTAACTTCACGCCCGCGCTGTGTCGAAACCGTTGAGCGCGGGTAGATTATAAAAAAAAAAAAATGAAAAAAAAAAGCTTTTGAAACACAATATTATCTTTTTACTTGACTTGTACCTTAATCACAATGGAAATGGATCAATGCACAAAACAAAATATCACGAACATACTTTGGTTTTGGTCCCAAGGAATACAGGTGATTGGCAAGATCTTCCCAAAATACAGCCACCATTTCTGGTGTCCTTTTGGTGTAATTTTGCGCAACTTGTTTTTTCGTTCTGCCTAAAAACAAAAAGTCCATTTTATATAGGTTAATGCAAATAAAGTTTATTTCCTTATTACATACATTTTGATTAACTATTTCTTTAAAAAGAAAACACTTTCCGCAACAATAACTTGTCGGAGGACTTTGGAGAAAATTTTTTTGCATCTGTCAAAAATATAATCATTAGAAGTACTTCATCGCAAGGCTTCGCTTACAAATGGAATGCGTTGAATTTCGTCGGACAGAATTTCTGATCAGCTGATCGGAGAACTACCTCGAAGCAAAATGTCTCCGTTTCGTAGGAAATCGGAGAGAATTCCGCCCCGACACGGTTACCTCGATAGAGCCGATTAACAAATCGGGAAAAAATGGATTATTATCTAATGACATTTTATATGTAAACACTTAAATTATAATTATGCGTATTAAAGAAATACTTGTTTTGCAAAGTAAAAAATAAACCGTCGAACCGCTAAGGTTGTATAATTCAAATATATTTTGCTCAAACTACATCTGAACTTTTCTTCCGTTAATTGTTAAATTGCTAAATAATTACAGGTGTTAAGTTTAATATAAATAGTTGGAGTCGTTTTTTAGAAACTTTGAAGTGAAACAAAAAATAATTGTGAAGGAGCTACCAGTTTAAGTTGTCCTAATACACAAATTTAATTGTATCCTTTATTGGTAAAATCACATAAAATACTCTCTATAAAATTGTATTTGTTTCTTGGCTCTTAATTGATGTACACAACACTTGAACGCACAGCCAAAGAGAGCAGCCAATACTTTATGTAGCTGAGGGATAGAAAAGTTAGTTTAAAGTTAGCTGCACAGAACCGGCATTCCTCTTTATGAGTATTATCTAACGCTATTGAGAAAGTTATTCGATATTAATATTTAAGTGCAGCACGTCTCTATTGCAAGTATAATTTTAACAATAAAAGATTAAAATTCGAGATTATATTGGAATCAGATTCCAAGAATTCACTTTGATTTTGAGTGTATATTTAGTTTAAAATAATTTTTTAAATTCATAATAATTTTCTTTGAATTCTCAATTTTCTCAATCAAAAAAAGTAATTTTTATAAACATTGTGTAAAGTTCAAGAATATTCCACAGAATATTTTAAAGAAATATTATTTTATTATGATATGACAATCTCTGTTGCTATACAATTTGATAAAAATCATTTTTCAATAAATTCTTAAAACAATATTTACAAAAATTATTCGATATTATAGAAAACTCTTAAATAGAGTATAAAATAATACAGTACATTTTGACCACAGTTGACGGCAATTACGTCTATCTGTCTAAATGTATGTCTGTACACTAACATAAAGGAGAAATTGAATTTTTATTTGCTTCAGAACTAACGGTACGTGCCAACAGCCGTTCTGCCAAATCTTATTAAACTCAAAAACGGCTTTAACGATTTTGATAAACAAAAAAATAGTTATGCTACTATAGAAATGGAGTACTTTTTGGTCGAAAACAATTTTAATTAAAAATATTACTAATGTTACCTGACATAGATTTTCTATTTTCTCATTTAAGGCCTTAACGTTTCCAACCAAAACAAGATAAGAGCAACTACGTGTGGTATTGTAGTGCAATTTACTTTAAATGTAGGTACATGTTCTGATTTTTAAAAACAAAAAATTGAACTCGAAATATTCATCAGTTGACATTATAACACGAAAAAGTAGTGATGCCATCTGCCTGTTTCGGTTTCTTCCATACAGCCATTATGAAATAGTAACATATTTATGTCGAAAACGGCTCTAATGATTTTGATTATGTGTAGACAGTACCAACAATGCGGTCTGAATTTTGGTCAAAAAAAATGTTACTAACGGTCCCTTTACTAGATTCGATTAAAATGTTCATATCGGAGCTTCCTTGATTTTGAAAATGTATATTTTAAATACCAAAAAATGTCAATACATTTCTCTTAATTTAAAAAAAAATATCGTATTTTTTTGTATCGTAATTATGGGGTTACATACTACTATATGAGTACTTCGAGTGAAATAGAAAAAAAGAACTAAGTTTGGGCTTTATTTTGTAAAATTGAAGTAGGTTGAAACAGAAAATTTTTAAAATGAAGTAGATTTCAGTATTTTGCTGATGGTGCGAAGTAGAAAGTAGATTTTGAAATATTTTGAAGAAAAGTAGTAGATCTACTTCAATTGAAGTAAAGTGGTACCACTGGCTCAAACTCTGCTCAGAGTTAAAAAGAAAAACTCTTAATGAATATCATTCTAATATTTATAAACTTCCTAAAATGTACAAGCTATGTAGCAAAAGCATTTGATACTGCTTTTCGTTTTCTCGACAAAACCGATAGTCAAAGAATAATTATAATTTTTGATTTGCTGTGCATAAGATTAAGTATGTGCAAAGTGCGTAGAAGGCGATGAGGTTTGTGATTGTGCAGATGAATGTTCTATGATGAGTGTTGAACTGTACAAGATATATTTAATGTGATTGCATCAAAGTTAACTATCAAAATTGAAAAAGAATATATTTTTTACAAAAGCTTGGAATATTTTTTTTTTTTTAATTTTCTACGGAAAAACGCAAAAACAGAAATCGTAAGCCAAAGCTTATAACTAACTAATAGACAAAAAAAATATGTATACCGCAAACTAACCTCTGTTTCGATGATTTTTTCAATATATTCAACAGTTCGGAATTGAGGTCGTCCAGTAAATGGACACGGAACCTCTTCAGTTCGTCGTACAATTTTTTCATCAAGGACCTTTTCCCTTTCACGAACAACAATTGGCCCCTGACATGATTTAATAGCAATTTTTGGAAAAATAACTATCTGCTATAAAATAAAATAAAGTAAACATTTTAAATAAATTCAAAATCAAGTTAAAATGTAAAAATCAATAAAAGACAGAGAGAGTTAAAGTGGTTGGTAAAAAAATAATAATATTAAGAATTTATCGAGAGTAAATACATATAACACATTTTTATTAAGTTCGCTGCACTTTGGTAAACCCTATTTCGAAGTAAATCAACGTCCTCATAAATATTGATGTCAAAAAGGATATGGATGCGCATTTTATAGGGTGGCGGAAAAATGTAAATTGACTTTTATAACATGCTTCACTTGCATCAAAGAACTGAATTTCAATCGGAAAATTGATAAAATAAAAATAAGGAAATGAATGTTTTTAAATGGACTTTTATTCGGACTTAAGAGATTTTAAATGAAAATTTAAGGACCAATAGCCTTAGAAGTTCTCTCAACTGATTGTTAAAATAGAAGGAATAATACTACAGTAAATAGGCATTGATATTTCCGCGCAATGGTTTTTTCATCGGAAACAAATTTTAATGCAATTTTTCATAAAAATTGGACTACCGAGGTACTGAAAGAAAAATCCGGCAATATTTTGTTCTTTCGTCAAATTACTAATTTCGATGTCGGAATAAACAATCATAGGTTTAAATCATTTGGTTTATGATATTGATATTTTTATAGGGACAGAAAAAAAGATATTCACCCCTGTTCTGATTTTCGTTTACGAAAGTAATACTTTCGTTTTCATTTCGTTTCGATTTTGTCTGAAGAATTTGAATTCGTAAATCTAAAAATGTATGTGTAACGACCACACACATCCATCTTATTAATTATTAACTTTTCATTACATTTTTAAATGATTCACTTAATTCTTTTATTATTAACAAATTGTTCATTTATTATTTTCACTACTCAATTACTTTTATGTAAATTTCACTACTTTTATTACATTAATAAAATGTCACTACTACTTTTGTAATTCACTACTTAACTTATCTACTTTTGTAATCTCACTACCTATGTAAACAACCATATGGCAACACCTAAACATATACTTCGAAATTCGAGCAAACTATAATGAAAGCTCTTTGCTCCTGTGCAAAAGCTCCTCGGCAAACAGTATAAAAGGCAAGCCTTGACAGGAGTGAAATCACTTCTAGTTTGGTGCTCTTAGTGCGAAGTTGGTACCCAGCGTCCGCTATGACATCATATTGGAAGAGAAGCATTTGTGTATGTCTTGCACTACTGCGACGTTTCACAAGCGTCCTATAGTGTTTGGCAGTGCACGGATGTTTCTTCTTTTCTATTTCCTTTATCATTAGCACATATTTTGCTGAATGGCACTACGGGGTATGGAGTGTGCGAAGTTCCACGAGCTACCCCACGAAATACTCTTCCATAGATGCCAGATGCAAAACAATGTTGCCACACCTTCTTTTTTTATAAAATAACTTTTAACTTAATTTGCCATGGTTGTCACTTTTAAGTACATACCACCATTTACTAGACTGTTTGTTTCTTTTAAATGACAAATAAAATCCATTTTGTTCTTTTTTTAAATTTACAAACAAGGTGTTTCTTTTCATTCTTTCATCTTCAACTTTAAAACATTTGTTTAGCTGCCCATTCAACGGATACTGCGGTCTTCGGACAGCATACTTGTAGTGGAGAGTCAAACAAAGCGGCGTTGGCTAATCCTTTTCTATAATTTTCAGCTTAGTGTTTTCGACGAGTTCTCCACACCCAAAACGAAGCTCTCACAAATATTTAATAAATAAATAAATAAATAATTTATTTATTGGCGCCCATCCAAATCCAACATCTAGTCGCGTTACATATGTAAGTATTTTTAAAAATATATCTTTAAAAACTAGTTTTTGTCTTTTATGAAGAGGAAGACATATGTATGTGGAACCGAAAACCTGTCTGAATATTGGTACCACTGCAAGGCAAATTTGTACGAAATTAAAAACGTCGTTTTCAAATCCGTGCGAAAATCAATTTCGGTACCGATTTCAATTCGGAACGAAAATCAGAACAGGGGTGATTAAATAACTTTTATGTCACTTTCATATGAGAAAAAAAAATTGTATGCTTTATTTTATCATGTACATACTTTAATTGATGATTCATACTGATTCAATAAATCGAAAAACTCACTTGATATATAGGAAAATTCTTTCTGTTGAAGATTTTCATAAGCTCGCACCATATCTCAGCAAAACTCATATGATGGAGTTAGATTGCATATCAGCTGATTTATGTTAATTAAGCAATAGTTTTAATCAAATAATAATTTTACGCAGTCTTAATTGACGAAAGGTATAATGGGTCCTATCATGGTATTCGTTGGAAGTAAAGTTACATTTTTCATGGTATCGTTTTCAAAAGGAAATAATGTTCATGTATACTCGTACCAGCTCATACAGTTGACATAACACAAGTATGGTAGTCTTTCGCGCTACCGACATGTTTTGAGTTCTTATTTTTTTTTTTTTCAGATCAATATGTTCGCATATTCGCATAGCTAGGTATTCGAGAAAATCGGAGAGGCACAAAACTAAATATCGCCATGTTGCATTAATTCGGAACGGGTTACTCTTACTTTGTAATTTTAACCCACTTAATATGTAAAATGAACCCTAAGTGCGATCATTTAAAGATTTAATTCTTTTAAAAATTTGGTCAAGGGAAATACGATTATCTTTTGATTTTTACTCTAAAATAAAGAAGTTTTTGAAAAAAAAAGTTATGCTTAGTTAATAGATCACGTGTGATAAGTGACAAGATATTGCTACGTTAAATAGATCTCATATAAGAGCATTTTAAACGAGAATGTCATTGTACTTTCTATATTTGTATCTTCTAATCGACCAGTCGTAGAAAAAAAAAAAGTGTTTTGAACTTTTTTTTGTCGAGGATAACATGATACTCAAGCTTTATTATAAGTAATTTTCGAAGCCATACTCGATTACCATTTATAAGTTATAAGCGATAGTTTCGACATTTAATCTTCAATATCTTTTGATGCTTTACTTACACAGGTGTCAAAATGTCAAATAATTGCATTTGAAAATCCCTACCTGATTTTTTTTTTAATTTGGCCTTTTTTGTACATTTTTCCTTGGCTATGAATATTACTCATTCAAAACAATGCTGAAGCTTGAATATTATTGTAATTTTGTTAAAATCAAAATCAATATTAATATTTTCGAGTCACACTGTATTTTAGTACTTAACGGGTATTGAACCAAATACTTCTATGTACATACATATATATTAGGGTGGTCCTTATTTTATTTTTCGACTTTTGAATTATGAGTATCCCCGGAGCACTTTCTCATTTGACTATATACCTCTAAAGATGAAATAGGTTTTTTTTTTTTTTTTTTTTTAAGATTTAGAGGTCGCTACCAGCTTTCAAAATTTTTATAAAATTCATTGAAGAACAGCTTAAATGATAGTTTCATTAATGTTTCATTTAGCCGTTTATATCACATTTTCCGTGCAAGTAAAACTCGCTTCTTATCTCTTCTTTCCCTCGACCTCTCTTCTGTACCGACGCGTCGAGATTTAGACCGTTCACACAATCAAAAAGATAAGTCGTAAGACGTACAATTTAAGGCGTACGCGTGCACACATAATAAGTTAAAAATTGGTTTGCGCGCATGCGTAGGCGTACGTTTTAAATTGTACGTCTTATGGCTTATCTTTTTGATTGTGTGAACAAACACCCTTACACCGCCCCGCAGTTCAGTTCTAATGAGTTATTAACTTGCAATGGCGTCTACAAGTAGCGGACTCAGTAAAGCTACTAGAAATCAAAGTAAAGTTTGGCTTATCGGACAATTATTATCCGAATCAAGCCAAATAACGTTGCCATCCATCGGTGAAGTTTTGCGTTTTTTTTTACTACAAAAAAGAAGAAAAGAAAAGCATACGTGAATCTGCGACTTTGACGGAGTTATACATTTGTGGGAAAAAGCTAGTACACCAATTCAATTAAAAAAACATGTCATCAGTAAAATTGAAAAACTATTCAAAGAATGGCAAAATCTAAAAAAAAAAATAAAGAAACCAAGAAAAAACGTTCAGAAGCATTAAGGAAAAAAGAACAAAACTGGCAACAAAAATTAGAAGATTTATTTGATATTGCTCATCGTGATGCTTTAAATATTATGACTTTAGAAGAAGACAAGGAGTTTTTATTAGCAGTGCGACAAAATCCACACTATTGCTTTAAATACCGGCTTAAGAAGTGGAGTATGCGTTCTTTTGGAACGAACAATTGATAAAAAATGCTTTGATTTGCTTGTCGTCACCACATAATGGAAATTATGTTGTCAGCTGTTGTGGATCAATCGCTTGCCCCATCTAGTGGTCCTGATTATTTAAAAGATTTAAGAACAATTGGAGCACTATTGACCAAAGCGACTTCAAAACAATCACAGATGATGCTGAGGCAAATATTTTTGCAGAAGTGGCCGCATGCAGGATTTCTTTTACCAAAAAGCAACTACAAGGACATCAACCTCGAGATGACTACAGAGAACTGTTGAATCTCACTATCATTTTCTTAGGAGGTGCTCCTGAAAAAGGCGTTTTATTTAGGATACCTGCTAGTTTACATCGAGCTAAATTGATGTCAAGAAAATGTTTGAAAATCTATTTATTTAAGCATCAGTTTAAGCTAACGAAGAAGGACGAAAAGACTGTGAGAGAAATATGCATTTTCACGGTGATCATTTATGTTAAATATTAGTTTCAAACCTCTACCAGATGGTCAGCACCAAGAAACGATATACAATTATTGAAAGATCTTAAAGCCTTTGAAAGCTTTAACAAAAATATAGCTACTGTTGCGATGAAAAAGATTCTAAATAATTTGTGGTATTTGTCGGAAGAGCTAGTTTCGCTTGCCTTTTTCGATGACGAACTTTCAGTTCAAGAGAAGAAAAAAATGGTAGAAGCACTGAAAATTGAAGAAGATTGCTTAAAAAGATTAAACCTTGATATCACACATATCCACGAAAAATATATAGAAAACTTCGTGAGCAGTAATTCTTTGAGATTCTTCCAGATCCTAGGTATTTTATCAATTTTTTTGAAAAAAGACGTGGAAACTTGGAAGGAAGACACTGATTATGTAGCTGTCAAAAATATCGTTCATTCTTTGCGAGTAGTGAACGACGTTGCTGAGCGCGGTGTTGCTTTAATGGAAGAATATAATAAAATAATTACAACCAATGAAGAACTAAAGCAATATTTGCTTTTGTTGGTAAAAGAGTATAGGAAAAAGTTCCCTAATACTAACAAGTCAACCCTTGTATCTTAAAAATAAATGATTCAAATATCTACATAATATCTTAATTTATAACAACAATAATTTTGTAATATTTTGTATGTCCTGGTTATAAAAATAAAAGAATCTAACAAATACAGATTTTGAGGTTTTATTTAAAATTCAAACCTTGGTAGCGACCTCTAAATGTCATTTAAAAAATTCCAAAAAAATACTGAAATACTTTCTTATGGTATATAATCAAATAACGTGGTGCCTCGCGAAATTAAAGAAAACATTTTTTTTCTTAGAAATAAGGACCACCCTAATATATATATACGAGTGAACTCATATTGAAATGTGGCAGATTTAGCTGTACACACTTCTGACCCAGAAAATCCATTTGAAATACTTTCGATCTATAAATATTTATGAGAATTATATACATGTACATATATGTATGTATATACAACTCTCACAATACAACACCAATACACAGGTATATTCTCGTATAAACTTTTATAGGGAAATGGAAAAAGCCTGCAATTGTTTTAATCCAAATAGAGTGCATTTTCATTTCGAGGGAGGAATACATATTACTGTTGCGCCGTGTTCTATTTGATTTTTGTTTTTATATTTACTTTCTCGGATTAGTTATTGGCAGTTAATGCAATTGTATAATGACAAAAACAATATGTGTGTGTAATTTTCTTAATTAAGTTCAAAATCTGAAAGGATTACAAGGATACATCATATCGAGCATTAGTTCGGTTGAACTAAAAATGTCACACGTCAGACGCAGACTAAAAATGTCATATAAAATACCCAAACGTATATTTACCTTTTGTGATAAACTAGTTATTGACATTACTTCAATCAATTTCAATTAGTTTATAAAGCTCGGACTAAGTGATATAATTAGCTATATATTTTCTATATAAAAACAATATCTCTTTTTAGGTTAATGGTTAAGTTATTTGGCAAAAAAAAAGCTGAAATTTGGTATGACCACCTGTGATAAAACTCTTTATAAACTATAGTGCTCCTCACAGCTTGGATTTCTACATAAATAGTCGTTTTGGACGTAGCAACTTATAGAAATTCACAGAATCCAAAGCACGTCTTAGAATTCGGGCTCCAAGAATTTTTGTTTTGCTGTTAAGGGAACCCCAACAGATATTGGCCAACAACATTTTAGAAGAATGTAGCCCTACTCAGGAGCGTATGTAGATGCAGGAAGGCCCTCGGCCATAAAACAAACAGGTGTCCCCTGAACAGTTTCGTTTTTGATTTCGATCACATTTTTTTTTTGAAAATTTACATTGGTAGGTACTTACGTATTTTTTTTTTTGTAAAAAATGTAATGACACCCTACAGCTACCAAAGAATATCTATTGCAGAATCGGCACCTAACTACCAGTTACTCGTTTTTTGTTGGTCTGTCCTGTCCCACATGTGGCTGTTAGTTGACTAGAAAAATCATTCCCGCACCGAAAAGAAAATGTAGAAACCAGTGGTGCTGCATAGAACCCTAGACCAGCTACATATGTACACATGTCTGATTTCACATTTCTTTGGTACCACTTCTTTTAGAATGATGTACTAAACGAAAGAAATTGTGCTCAGATTCCATTACAAAGTAAGGGTTTGATTCTAATTTTGGGGCAAAATGTTATTGACGATTCCTGTCATAGAACCGTTTTTTTGATTTTCGAATTTCTTATCAACGGCTCTAACGATTTTAACCAAAATTTTTATACAGGAGCGTATGCAATTGAAAAAAATGGATTCTACAAATTTTTTCGAAAAAATAGTTTTTGGATTTAAAAAAAAAATAATGCAAATTTTGTTTGAAAATTCAATATCTTGAATACGGATACAAAATTAAATTTTTAAATACGTTTAAAAATGTATTTGATTAAATACTAACAATTTGCATATCAATTTTTTTTTATAAAAATTTTAAAGAAAATTTAGTATACAAAAAACATGTTTCAGTGTGTCTGTATATGTCTGTACCTTTCTCTGCAGCCTAAACCACTGGACCTATTTTCTTCAATCTCGGTTGGTATCTCGAAAACGGCTCTAAAGATTTTGATACAAATAAAATGCACGACTGGATCGAACGAACGACTAGGATTTTTAAAAGCGAATGTTATTAGAGAAAACTGTTCATTAAGATAAAATTAATTTTTACTTGCGACTTAAAGGTACTATAAGGGAAGTTATGCATTCGGAAAAAAAATCGAACTCGAGATTTTGATCAAAGTTGACATTACGATGATAGCGAAGACTAAAAAAGTGGGTCTCGCAATTATGTCTGTCTGTCTGTCTCTAGGTTCGACTGCAGCTAAACGGCTCGGCCGATTTTCTTTAAAATTGGTAAATATGAGTTTTAATTTTTCCCCCCATATGTCTTTTTCTTTGTTTTTTTTTTTAAGACAAAAACTAAGAGTACCTGCCATACGAATTTTTTTCAAAATTTTATAAAAAATATTTTTTTTTTCTCAAAAACTGCCCCACAGATTTTTTTTTTAAATTCATAAAATTTCATTTAGTTAAACCTAGGTAATGAATGAAAAAAGAAATTCCAAAAAATTATTATTTTTGGTACCCCCCTTGGAACCATTTTTTTTTTTGTTTTTGATTTTCTCAAAAACAGTACAACCGATTTTGATCATTTTTCTTATGTTAAGGCTCCCCAGCAGTTTCAATATTATTGTGTATTCAAATTTTCAAAAATTTTTTTTTTGGATTTTTGAAAAAATTTCCAATTTTTTTTCTTAAAAACTCAATATTTCGAAAACCCCAAGCTCGATTTTTTTAAATCTTGATAAATAAAAGTTTTTTAAAATACGAGTAATCTACAAGATATAAAAAAAAATTTATTTTACCTAAAAATAACGGTACCCTCCACACAAATGTTAAAAAATGGTTTTCAAAAATGTTTTTTTGTCACATCTCGTAGATTATATTGAGAAAATTTTATTTATCAAGTTTTAAGAAAATCTAGAATGAGGTTTTCGAAATATTGAGTTTTAAAACAAAAATTTTGAAACTTTTTTAAAAATCAAAAAAAAAAAATAATAATTTGAATACACAATTCTTTTTAAATTTTTGGGGAGCTTAAGCAAAAAAATGATTAAAATCAGTTGTATCGTTTTTGAGAAAATCTAAAACAAAAAAATGGTTCCATGGGGGTACCCTCAATAACCATTTTTCGGAATTTTTTTGTCAACCATTACCTAGCCTTATCTAAACGAAATTTTCCTTTTTTTTTATTTTTCAAATCTGTCGAGCAGTTTTTGAGAAAAAAAAAATTTTAAAAAAATTAGTATGGCAGAGATCGTTATTTTTGGTGTTAAAAAAAAAACTGTGGGGGAAAAATTAAAAACGATATCTACCAAGTTTAAAGAAAATCGGCCGAGCCGTTTAGGCTGTAGTCGAACACACAGACAGACAGACAGAATTGCTAGACCCACTTTTTTAGTCTTCGCTATCATCGTAATGTCAACTTTGATCAAAACTTCAAGTTCGAATTTGTTTTTGTATAACTTGCCTTATAGTTTCTATAAGTCGCAAGTAAAAATTAGGTGTGATATTATGGACTACATTTTGGTCCAAAAAATTTTTGGGGCAAAATGTTATTAACGGTACCTGTCATAGAACCATTTTTTTGATTTTTGACTTTCTCATTAACAGCTCTAAATTTAAAATAATATTGTATATACAAAATATTCGAAAAAATAATTTTTTCGGTTGACATCCAATATTTTGTACTTGAAAAATTTTAAAGAAATTTGTTCTAAACAAAATTACTTTAATAATAAAAGAATTTTTAAACTTTTTTTTGCATAGATTCCTACTTTTCCGGAAATCCGACGGCAATTCCAAGCATTTGAACATTTTTATCTCATTAAATCCATGTTTTATATTTATAAAATTTATTTTAAATTCTTAAGTACTTTTGAATAAGAGCAAGTTCGTGCGATCCAGTCGTGCATTTTATTTAATATAAGTATGATGAATACTGTTATTTTGAGAAAAATTAACAATTTGTTTCCTAAATCTTGTTGTAAGTATTTAAAAACTGTTTGCTGTCAAGTTTAAGAAAAATCGGGCATATACTTTTTGAAATAATACAAAACACTATGAAATATTTTAAGGAGCCCTAAACTAAAAAAAAACTAAAATTGTCAAAATCCGTTGAATCCTTTTTGAGAAAACCGTAAGCCAAATGGTTCCAATTTTTAGATTTTTTTTAGCCATTATATAGGTTTCACGAAATAAAGGTCTTGGATTTTTTTTTGTTAAATTTTTGTGGAAATAAATTATTTTTCGAAATTTCGAAAAAGAATGTATGGCAGGTACTATTATAGTTGTTCTAAAAATTTAAAAGTGATATTAATAAGCTTAAACAAATAAAATGCACGACTGGGTCGCACGAACTTGCTCCTATGTAATAGACTAGGAATTTTAAAAACAAAAGTTATTAAAGAAACCTCTTCATAAGGATAAAATGGATTTTTTTAATTCTTTTAGTAGATAGTAAGAGATAAAAACAGAATGCTATGCAAATATTAATCTATGCAAGAACAAAAATTGTAAGTCGTTGTAATGGTTCCTTAAAAAACATAAGCTTTTATGTACAAAATTTTGAAAACATTTTTAAGAAAAAAATTTGGTACGCAGCTTTAGGTTTTTATTATTGTTCGAATAAGCGTTAAATTTCCAAGCAAAAATATAAAGCAATTCTTGAGATATCGAATTTTCCAAAAAAAAAAAACTTTTTTTCTAAAAATTGAAAAAATATTTTTTTTAAGTTTTGAAATGCAATGTTTTTTTAACTTTTTAGGAGCTTCTTTATAAAAAATTTCATTAAGATTGGTTATGTCGATAATGAAAAATTCAAAATTCTAAAAAATCGTTCTATGGTAGGTACAGTCACTATAATATCTAGATTTAATTTTTTTTATTATTTTTTATTTATTAAATTATAGAAAAATACGATTTTCGAAAACCATTTTTTATCATTTGTATGGAAGGTACCGTTAGTTTTAGATAAAACAAATTTTTTTTTCTCAAATCTCGTAGATTATGTTAAGAAACTTTTATTTGTCAAGTTTGAAAAAAATCGATCTTGGGGTTTTCGAAATATTGAATCCCCAAATAAAAATGTTTGAATATGTAATAATATTTAAACTTTGGAGGAGCTTTATAGGACAAACAAAATTATTTAAATCTGCTGTACCGTTTTCGAGAAAATCAAAAACAAAAAGAATGGATCCAGGGGCGCTACCAAAAATAACAATTTTTTGGAAATTTTTTTTACAACCATTACCTAGTTTTAACTAAATGAAGTTCTTCAAGTTTCTTTAAAAAAATTCTGTGGGACAGTTTTTGAGAAAAAAAAATATTTATAAAATTTCGAAAGAAACGTATGGTAGGTACCGTTATTTTTGGTGTTAAAAAAAAAGAAAAAAAACGAGTGGGGGGGGGGAATTAAAAATGATACTAAGTTTAAAGAAAATCGGCCGAACCGTTTAGGCTGTAGTCGAACAGACAGACAGAATTGCTAGACCCACTTTTTTAGTCTTCGCTATCATCGTAATGTCAACTTTGATCAAAATCTCGAGTTCGATTTTTTTTCCGAATGCATAACTTGCCTTATAGTACCTATAAGACGCAAGTAAAAAAGTTTTATATGTAGTGTAAGCAGTAATTCAATTCTTGGTTGGATAAAAAGAGAGTTGAAACAATTTTCCGACCCTTTCGTGACAAAGCAGCTTTTTATATCTTTTGTTCGTTTACCAAATTTATGTAAAATAAATTATTTTAAAATAAGGCTGTTACAATATTACAATTTAATTAAAAACTAACACTCAAATGCACGGTATCTAATATCATCCAAGTCTGCTAAAGTGCGAGCTACAATATTGCGGTAAGTTTTACCACAACAAGTTTCTCCAGCTCAATCGTTTCCCTTTTTCCTTACCAGCCCTCCATTTGTAAGGCGGCTCCAAAATGCTGGCAGAGTTAAGTATGATCCTGGACCATCACCCATCTTGGAAGAACAACAAAAACAGGAATTCCACTCTCAAGATGGCAAGACATGGGACAGATGGTTCACTTCCAACGACATGTGTGACAGGTGGTCCACATAACTTCTGCTTGACAGACAAGTCAAAACTAGAAACACCAAACAAAAATGACCAAGAGCCCAACTCATAAGCCAACCGGATCGGCCTAGAGTCCATACCATAGAGTATCTGCGATTAAAACGAAAATGACTTTGTTAGGGGATTCCTCAAATCCTCCAAATATGCAAGAAGGTCTACCGTTTCCGTTTTAAGGAATTATAACTTTTCGAGTGAAATGAAATTCTCCTCACCATTGAGGAATGGTAAGTAGTGGACGCGCATCCGGCAAAGGTACTTCTCTTCATCTTAGACTGGTCGGTGTGAGACGGGCGTTACTCTTGTAGATAAACCTGATATTTCGTTAAACTTTAATTGAATTGGACGGAGGTGAGCAGAATTCGTAATACCCTTTCACTAGGTATTAGAGTTATTTATGAGAGAGTGGATTGGGTTCAACAACGGAGCAGGCTCCCAATGGGCGAAGTGACCGAATACCGCTACTAGGGAGTTAAAAAGAGAGAGCAACAATGAGTGGTACCGAAAATGAACGAAAGAGGCCGCCACGATGGCACTTTTAGAGAGATTCTGTGTGAGAACGGATGGGTCGTGGTAAAAGTTTAATAGAAGATCGAAAAATCATTTTACGTATCGTACCTATTAATTTTATTAATAAATTAAAGATTTTGAATATCATCTGTGAACAAAATTTGTTGGATTGTCCAGTAAGGGAGGCTCTGATAATTTTTAGAAGGATAAATAGTCTTGTGAACGGATCCACTTCGAGAGTTATGGCAGGTGCCCCAGAAACCTCAAGAGGAAAATTCCATTTCCTAAGAATAAATATAAGTATCTAGGTGTGAAGAATTATCGAAATCGTTCTTTTTGGTGAGCCAGTTTGGGCAAATAAGTGTTTATTTATACATATTTTTAAATTTATTTGTGGACATAATTTAGGGTTTTCCGCCTACATATACCTGCAAAGGTTTCCCTAATAAAATTATAATGTTTCTTTTGGAAATTAAATCGTGCGTAGTTATTGAATTTAGTTTATTTTAGGTTTTGGTAAATTTCACCATGGATGAAAACTTTCTGATGTCCATCGAAGTACGCCCCTGTTCTTCCTATCATTTAATTCAACGTTTTATCTAAGATCATTCAATTTTATTAATCCAGCGCGGATGAGAAGCTCGATCAAAAAAAAAAATTCTTGTGCAATTAATCTTTTACCCGCTTAAATTGTTAAATAAATTGTTGGATACCAATATCAAAATTCACGGGTTAATAGTTCCGATGGTCATAAGATAGTATTGAATTCGCGGGTAGTAAAGACTTAAACTCACGAAGTGAACCGTGAAAACCGGTATTAGACTGATTCCAGGCCAAGGGTTAACCCAAGAGAAAAACAAGTCAGCTCGGAACTTAGTTGAAAAGCAAATTGAGAGTGACGGTAGGAATCTAATTTCAGGACCACCCAAGGGAAAAATAAGTGAACCGGGGATTACCTTAAAAACAAACAAAAGGTGAGTAGCAATAATAATCGAATTCCAACCCACAACTCTAAAATAGTGAGAGAGGAGAATTATGTAATATATATGGCTTCCGGCGACTTATTTTATAAAAAAAAATTTACTTTACTGCCACACAAATGTTCCCAGAAAATAAACCTAAAACGATCTCACTTGCTTCAGACCAACAAAGAGTGGAAATTAATTATTATTAAATTAATATTCATAATCGAAAATAGAAAAATCCGTGAGCCGATAAGCTTCCAATTGTTGCAATTTTCTAAGTCCTCTTGTGATACTTTTCGCCATAATGAGTGGAGTGTGATGATATCGACATCGTCGAAATGTTCTGTATCGTCATCGATGATGGCCCGGTGGGTGTTGGGTTGCTAGTATATGTTGATTGTGGGCTGATATCTGTATGCATTGTGGTTAGATGGCAAAGAAGGGTGCTTGTAAAATGAATAATTAATGCGGTTCGGCTTGCGACTGACACGTATGGTGAGGAGATTGAGGCTTGCTTTCAAAGTGAAATCATTCTCTACACCGCTTAAGACAATAGAGAATACAGTCTTATTAATGTTTTCGAATATGGCATAGGGACGCGAAAGTATAATTTGGAAGAAGTCTATATTTCTTGAGCTGAAAGGAAATGTTTCATTTATAGGAAGTTAGCGGTATTAACGTATTTTTACTTTTTTTTAATGTTTATCAATAATAATGAAATTGAATTTTTAAAAAGGATATTGAAGTTTGTTAGCTCAAGACTTTGATGTAAAATAGAGTATAAGACAATATAAGTATCAACTTAAAAGTTTTTCGGCGCAGAATTTATAAAACTTGAAGAAATTATGGACACTTATAAGTAGGGTTTGGATTTCCAACACCTTGGAAGCAAGGCAACTAATTATGTATACGAATCAAGAAATTTCCTTTAAAATGGCATTTAACCGTTAGTGCATATTTTTGCATATTTTACATAAATGCATATTTTGAATAATTTTGCATATTTTTTATAATAGATTTTTAGTTTTAGAGTACCTACCTATATTGTTCAAAGACTAAACTAGACAGTAAAATAAATATAAATTTTATGTCAGTGCAAACGAACCTTAAGACTATTATCTTTTTCTTGAACCATATTCCAACACCACAATATAAAGCATTATATAAACAAAGGTGAAACTGTATAAATGAGATCGAAATTTCAACGATCATCTATCAAAAATGAAAGTGTGTGGGTATAATATGGTAAAGCTTAAAGCGCGAAACAGATTGAACCAGCACCAGGAACAGCGGAAGCCATTGTTTTAGAACCAATGTATTTTAATCGTTCAACACAAAATAGACCAGCACCAGCAATGTCAACAGCGTCGTTTGGTCAAAATCCAAAATTTGCTGTTGCTGGTTACAATAACACAAAATGCAACAACAATAAGATGGCCAGCGTGTTGTTTGCTGTTGACGGCGCTGGTGCTGTTGCTGGTTTAATCTGTTTCGTGCATAAAGCTTAACACGTATCATGTAGAACAGCCAACTGTTTTCGGTTGCGACTACACATAAACCACTACATATAAACAGAAAAATTTTGACTGATGCCCTCATGCTTAGTTTTTTAGTCTACCACACCACATACGAATATAGGTAGGTACTTCGTTGTGCCCTTGTTTCTTTAAGCCATGAATTGACGTTTCTCGCAGCGGTGCCACTTTGCAGTAGATCAACTGCACTTTTCTCAAAATAAAAATCTTCTTCCAGTCAATAAAATCTACTCCACCTTTTTCAAAATCCCGCACACTTCATATGTTTGGAATCCGCTCTTATAGAAAAATGAATCTAAGACTTCTTTGATTTTGTGCCCGCTAGGGATTTGCATAACTAAACGAAATAAACTAAGTCAAAGCTCTTGGATTACTTAAAAAATTTTAATGCCTTGTTTTCAATTTAAATTTTGTTTTATTAGTTAAATATTTTCAATAAAAATAAAAATTTAATTACATAAAAAAAATTAACTGCGAAATGGTTCAATCTACTGCATTTTGTCTATGGATGTGTAGCGAAACTTTTTTTTAGAAGTGGCAACGCTGCTTCGATTTCAATGAAGAATACTAGCATAGTGCCGGATTACACAAGAGCAAAAAAGTTCACGAAAGAGAACGGATGATTTTTAGGAAGAAAGAAAGAGATGGCATTTATTTCCACCTAAGATGTTTATTTTTTACTTAACAATGTTTTTTTTTTATTAAATGTTAATTTCGTTTTAAGATATTATTTTATTTTAATAAAAATAAAAAATTTAAATTATTTTTAAACATGAAGAAAATGTGTTTTTATACTGAATAAAAATTAAGTTGAATTGGTTTTAAGTGCATATTTTAAATGCATATTTTGCATTTTTAAGCGCATATTTTCAGATTTTAAGTGCATGAGAATCCGAAGCCTACTTATAAGGAATGATGACAACCAGATGTTTATTAAGATGTATGCATGTATGACGTTGTTGGTAGTTTGTTTATTTCTTTCAATTCACACTGCCTTTTGACTGAAATATTAATAAGGAGATGTGAATAAGTAATACAAATCGGTCTTCTACCTTTGCCTGATGCTTTGTACCAATCAAATGTACATAAATGGAGAAAACCAAGCTGATAAAATTTAATTCGGGAACCGAATAAATTAATTAGCAAGTAGGAACACACTGCTGGGTACGAAGTGTACTAGATAGTAGTTCCGAAAACCGTTTTGGGTTCTGAACCCCTACCTGCCGCTTAACCTGACCTGTTCCCTGACATGTTCTCTACGTTTATTTCTACGCTCCACTTCTTCTAAGTATAGCGTGGACAGGGCTTAGTCTAAACCGATTTTTCTTCTATTAGTTTGCTAGAAGCAGGGCCGTATCCCCACCGATTCTTTCTGTGGCTACCCTTCTTCAAAGAGTACCACAGACACGCTTGTTGCCGCGAACAAAGCACCGATTATTCTTCTAGTTTGCTGCTAGGAGCAAGAAGGTATTTGTACCTGTTTATTTCTACGCTCCACTTCTTTTAAGTGTAGCGTAGACAAGGCTTGACCTAAACCCATTTTTCTTCTAGTATTTAGCTGGAAGCAGGGCCGTATCCCCACCGATACTTTCTGTGACTACTCCTCTTTAAAGAGTACTACGGACACGCTTGTTGCCGCGAACAGAGCACAGATTATTTTTCTAGTCTTTTGCTAGGAGCAGGGTCATCCCAAATGATTATTTCTGTGGCTTCCCTTCTTCAAAGAGTACCACAGACAAGCTTGTTGCCGCGAACGAAGCCCCGATTTTTCCTCCGGTCTCTTGCTGGAGGCATGATTAAACCGTTAAACCGAATATGAAATATCATGTTATTGTAAGAATATTCATTGTTAATTATACGAAATGCTTTGTTAATTAAATAGTAAGAAGTAACTAAAGAAATTGTAAACGCTGTAAACAAATTTGTAAATGAATAAAGATTGAATTGATTTCGAGTTTGAAAACTTGCTTTCTTGCTTTCTTTGGGACAAATCCTGGACACCGACGAGCCTACCTCAGCTTCAAAATAAAAAAGGATCACAGCATTTCGTACGAATTCTGTATACATATACATTTACGACCAAAAATGAGAAAACGATGTGATTAGGAACTGATACCAATCTACGATAAAACTTATGGCAGCTCATAAAAGAACTGAAAAATATGAATTTCGAGAAGTTCAACAGTAAAAACAATATCTTCTTAGACATACAATTCGATTAAACGAAAAACCATTAGAATTAGAATAAGATTTTCTTTTACTTCTTCCAGAAAATTTTTCAAGTAACTGGAGGATTGCAAATCTCACTTTCGATTTGCAGCATCAGATCTGGAGCTGACCAAGACTTAAAATATGAACCAATTCTATATAACATAATGACAACCAATCCGCATAAATTCGAGAAACTTCTCTTTTTCGGTTAACGACTCGCTTACATACGCCAAGTTCGCAATATCTTTGTTTTATGGGTTAACTTATTTGAATCATCAACTTTAGAAGTACCAAACAGTGTTTGTCAGCTGGAACCTGGAGAAGCATCACCTGAGCACTCGCAGTGGGATCTTATTACTAGCCACACTCAGTGCCAAGTACCAAGGCATCATCTTCAACGATAATGCTAAGCCAGAAGAAGAAACTGCAAATACGAGTATTTGGGAAGAAAATATTAAGGATCTGCACCGGGCTTTACTTCAGCTGAATAGAAACATCGCCATTGACGTAGTGGGAAACGTCCGTAAATTTAAAGCTCGATGTGTGGAAGTATAATAATTTTCAACGTTTGGTGGCCAAATTTAAGACTACCGGTTCGGTAATCAATCATCTAATATTCGTACATCAAAGAACCGCAAGATCGACCGAGAACCTCGCCGCTGTCCGTGAAAGCGTACAGTAGAATCCATGGCAGTCCATTTCTCACCGTGCACAAGACCTCGGTCTTTCATAGAAGTAGAAAGTCAAAAATCATTTCTAGCGACGAGGCGCATTTTTGTATGAATGGCAGTGTTAACGAGCAAAATTGCCTGGTATGGGGCCTATTGCACCATCTTACAAAATTGTGATTACAAGCATTTTTTTAACAAATTTGTAAAGAATCGAGTTTTTTTCATATGTAATTTTTTTTAATCACAAATTTGTGCTTGTAATTTGTAGTTGGTGCAAAAGGCCCTTGATATGGGACGATACCCATCCACACGATGTTCACCAGGTGAAAATGCATTCTCGAAAAATTATCGTTTGGCGTAGATTTTGGGCCGACGCACAGTGGTTTGGTTTGTATGGGACAGCGGAAAAAAATCTGTTTAATCCGAATTGTTCAATGTACTTAAATGAAATTTCACACACATGTTAATAATCAGTCTTGTAAATAATGATCAAAATTTGGTTAAGAAAAAATAATTAAAAAAAAAGTTTAAAAAAAATTGGAGGGTTTTGGAAAAAATGTAAAATCTACACTTTTAAACGGATTTAATTAAAATTTGAAACACATATTAAGATTAGTCTTATACATATTCCATCAAAATTTGGTTAAGGCAAAATTATTAGTAAACAAGTTATTGACATTTTTCAAAAATAATGGGCTTAACCAGTTCGGTCTGATAATTAGTTAGATAATCAAACTTTTTGATACACACCACTCTCAAGACGGAGTTTTTTTTTTAAACCCGATTCAGTGAGACATTTTTGAAAATATCAACCACATCTGCAAGGTGCAAGTATCTGCAGCTGATTTTTTCTGTGCTTTAATTTGAAAGTATGGAGAACACGTTGGTATACTTGGTTGCTTTGAGTCTTTTGGAGTTTTTTTTAAGCCTAGTACTCAGTACTTCAAATAGAATAAACTTTTCCACGTGAATTTTTGATACTCAACTGAGGTACTGAATACTCATATTTTTCGCTTTCATTAAGTAAACTCTCGAGAGAAGTATCAAAAAATTCGTTATCCATTCTTTATTTCTGTTTATAAATTTTCAATTTTTTATTTTGACAAATATCACAGTTCTCCACGCTGCCTTAAACTTTTTCCTGATGGTTGTACATTGAGAAATGAAAATTTGGCGTAGAAAAATTTGTGGAACATAATTGTTTTACCAACCCACATCTTGTTACTCATCTCTCGTTGGGGATTTAACGCGAGTGAACCAGCCGCTACATTTATATGAAATTTTCATTTTCACTTGACCTGAGAGTACTAGGCTTTAAATAAAAAAGCTTTAAAAAAAATCATTTTTTCTTTTTACCAATGTTTCAGGCTACTTAAAGAAGACTTCTTTTATAAATTATATTTTTTTTTTTTATTTTTTAGATGGTCAAAAACAGACCAATAAAATGATATAAGAAGTTACAGTATTTATTTAAAGGAACTTCGGAAGAAGACAAATAAAAATTTGTTGAAAATATGGTTCGCGACTTGAATAAAATTATTTTCCAACTTTGAGGGCTTGTAGATCAGAACATAAAATATATACGAGTATGTTAAAAAATACTTTAAAATCATAGGCTCGGGTTATCTAAGAGTACTTAAACATAAAGCTAAAAAGGCTAGATATGACTTTTTCCAAAGACTTTTTTCCGCTCTCAGACCACTGTGCGGCGCGCGTCGTCATTAATCCGCGCTTTTTCGAAAACGACGCACGGTTTTGCGGCGATTACAGTCATTCGAAAGCGCTACAAAACGATGATAACCAATTTCTTACCGCGCTTATTGAAAACCCCCTTATATTAAAATACTTTTCTTGAATCCTGAAAGTTTTTTTTTCTTTCGTACAATTTTTTTTTTGGTTAGTTAACCCTGAAAGTATATTGGCGATAGTTTAAAATCATTTTGAAGAGATGCTAAACATTTTTGTTCATGATAAAACATTTTCGAGATATAATATTGGTTGAAACGTTTTCCTCAAAATGAGTTCTGAAACAAAAAAAACTCGTACTTAAAGTCTCAATCTAACTACAAATTAAAAACACTACAATCGACCGATATAAGTTTGCAAAGAAAATCTTTGCCGACTGGCTTAAGTAAGAGTTTTCTCAAAATCCAATGCTATCCCCTCGAAGTGTTAAATCAAAATGTTAAGGAGTCGTGTTAGTAACAATTATGCTGGCTTTGCTTGAAGCAATTAAATCAAACACATGCGACCATTTTGTTAATAAAGAAAAACAAATGTTATTTTCTATGATTATCTAGATATATTTTCTACTAGAAATTGAAATCATACCTGAGATTGTGTTTCCTCCAGAAGATCATCCGCCATTTTGCTCATATTCTTAATGACATCTTGTGCCTGAACTGCGCCTTGCTCGAGCGACTTGAGCCTAGCTGCTCTCCATGCTGCTCTCTTTTCGGCACTAAGTATAAACAAAAATCGCAATTATAAAAATTATATATTTTCATTAGATGAGCTTCAAAAATAATATAAGTATATATTTCTTTCAGAGAAAAAGAAAAACGCAAATCACCAAAAAATAATATCGGAAAAGGAAGATCGATACAAAATATTTACAAAATTTTCAATCACCGCTACACACTATACCAACTGTGCAGAAGAATTATCATACAATTTTAAAAATATCTAAGGCTAAGGTAATTTTAAAGAAATAAAAGAACTTACTTCTGTTGCGCCTTAGTTAGACGAGTCGCAATCGGAGTCATCGCATCATCAACATGACTCACGCTAGAGCTAGAATCTGCTGTTGGGCTTTCTTCAAGCAGTCGGGCGCGTTTTTCAGCATTTGCTGTGCGAACAGGAATACGACTAGTTATCGGAAGCGGTATCGTTTCAAGTTGTTGTGGTGCAAATACTGGTACCTTTATCTTGGGCTTGGGCAACAACGATGGCTTGTTCAATGGGGATTTCGAACTAGCCGATCCTTGGGATGGAATTGTTGATGATGTGCTTGTCGTTGTTCTTTCCGAAGTGGTTGTACTATGTGCACTAATTTTGTTTAGTTTTTGTTTGTTGAATTCAATTACCATATTCAAACCGCATTGTTAAAATTGTGTATTTGTGTGTGTATGTGTAGATTTTTAAATTTACCGAACATTGGAAGAAAAGTGCCCAAATAAATTCAAAAATATAGAAAAAAGTAAAAAAGAAAATAGTAAATATTGTAGCTTATAAAATTGAATCCTTTAATCGGTTGAAATGTTTGAAGGATCTCATGTTGAAGATGGAGTGCTCATGGTTAGTTACAAGGATTATTTTGATTTATTTATGCTGAGATTGATGCGATGTTTATGTTTATGGATGTAAAGGAGACATTGGGATATTGAAGAAATAACATTATATAGCATGCTAAGAACTCTATAAGCTCTATGAAATCGATTAACATATTGATTATTATAATTTGACTTGATGTGACCTGCTGAATTAAAATAGTGAGTTATTAACATCTCTATGGTAACCAGAAGTGCATTTTTCACTATAATGAAAGCAATTGAACAAAAATGTCGAAGTCAGACTCGTGTAGAAAAGCTTATTTATTCCAGGTTTAAATGAAAAATAATTATTCTTCACATGAACTTAAAAAACTAGCGTAAAATTTAAGTCCAGTTAGTCTGAAGTTGAATCGATGTTAATGTAATACTAGCTTTAAAAGACAATTTTTCAAATAAAATTTAATTATTTTTAATTTAATTGAATGTTTTTTTTTTCGGCATCGTATTATGACTTCATGAAGCTTTGACATTTAGAAATGGCTAAAAGGTGTGTTTGTTTAGTTATTTACAACAAACTGTCAATTTTCTGTGTTCAAGTGCAGTTTATCAAAAAAACATTGCTGTAGCATTATTTATAGTTAGAAAGTGTTTAAAAAAAAAGGAAGAAGTTATACTGCTTTAAAATTAGAAAATTATAATGTAGTTTCATGCAAATACCTTAAATAATGGCTGTGCAAAATAGTTTCCCCATAATTTATATTGATTATTCAACAAATCAAAGTTGTCTAAAGTTTTATAAACACTGTTTTTGTGTCATTAAAAATGATACACCTTTGATGTAAATGGCTCTCAATATATCACTCACACCTCAAGCATGTGTTGTACTTTATTAACAATGGCTGAAGTTTCGTCCGCTGGTGTCCAGAGTGCTAACTTAAGTAAGTACGGAAGCTTTTGTTTAAAGATTCTCCTTACTTATTAATCAAAATGTTCAAATAGTAACAGTATATTTATTTAACAAGTTCGAGATTTATCTTGAACTTTATAGCTGGCTCTAGTTACATAGTAAATGTATTACTTTGGACAGGTATTTAAAACGAGTGGGTTTCAGCTTGCAGGCCCACAACGGCTTCTTCAGGATCCAGGTCATTACGGTTCATGGCTACTATCCATACTATTAATGGGTATCGCCGGATATCACAGGCTATCAATAGTTTTCACTGGCTTTAAACACCTTTAGTCACCTATAAACGGTTTTCACCGGCTATCAACAGATTTTGCTGCCTATCAACAGTTTTCGCCCACTATCAACGGTTCGCATCGGATATCAATAGCTTTTGCTGACTTCGAACCGCTTTCGATGACTATCAATGGTGTTCAACGGCGGCTTTTGCCGGCTATCAACAGCTTGCACCTCCTATCCACTGCTTTCGCTATAGTTAATAGTTACCAACGGCTTCCATCCGCTATGAACGGTTCTAATAGGCTATGAACAGTTTTCACTGGGCTATCAAGGGTTTGCTCCGGCTATCAATACGTTTTTATATATTGTAAGGGCTACAACAGGAGCTAACCTTGTTTTTTCGGGAATTGTAGAAGTTTTGGCACTTACTATTTCGTTGAGTACTTTATTACGAATGAACTTCTGCTTCGCACCTTTCGGTGAAACTAAAGCCGTAGAATAATATTGTGAAAAGTTGAATTTTTGTATATGTATGAGCAGGACTTCGTTCTCTTTCGCCTATTGTAAGCACTTGTAACTAATTTTTTTTATTTTATAATAGCGAACAGGTCAGTAGGTATGGGAGGGTGTATTCAACATTAGTCCTTCTCAAGGTGTTTAATGAGGCCGACGTTAGATTACTAATGGAATTCATTGATTTTATTCATACAAGCGGTGCACACTGAGTAACGAATATCGGAAACAACGACGAACATTGAAACCATCGGATCCATGGATTCCGACACCTGAAGTACCTAACCAAGAACTAGGAGCAAAGGAAAAGATAAAGTTTTTACTAATCAGCCCTTTAAAATTTTTGTATCATGTGCAGGCAGGATGAACGAACTAATAATACTGACATTAACCTTCAAGATCAGGAAATAAGGGCAATAACTTATGTGTGTTAACATTGAAGAGGTATGTTCAAAGCTTAACAGCTAGCCAAAACACTAACCAGTTTTAAGGTTGAGACTGAGAAAATGAGAAATGGTGCCTCGATGGTAGATGCGCTTGATTACATGCGATTTCACTGTAAGAGGAAATCTTGAACAAAAAGTATACAGATTTCTTGGAATCAGCAAGACAGTGGTGAAAACCATCGCCGAATTCAATCATTTGTTTCGCATTAGCCCTCACGATACTGCCTAGTATTTAGGAGCTACTCGAAAAAAAAACGAATAAGCAGCAACGCATAAATATGACGATAATACTCGTAAATGAGTACTATTGATAAATTTTAAATCTAGCATTGTGAACAATGACTTTTTTGGCATAGTACTATTGGGAAAGAAGTACCCCTTGGCATAATGATAGTTGCATTGAACTGTCTTGGATTTGTATCACAGTCGTTGCAAAACTGTTTTTCAGAGGTTAACTGCTTTTGGTGAGGAAGTGACAAATCCTCCAAGAGTTTATTTTGTCATGAAAAGAGCAAGCCGATCGGAATCGGCAACAAGCACACAGGAATGGTTGAGAATTGAAAGTCCCTAGACTTAGGTTCTCTACCAGCTCTAATGGTCTCTAATTTATTTTTTCCTTAAAAACCCAGCAAAAACGTAAGATCTGCTAACGTAGGAAGGCTAAATGATTTTGTAACGAGAAAAAACATAAACATGGTGCTGGGCAGCAAGATATTCTCAAGTCCAACCATCCGGACATTAGATGTTCAAAGGTTCGAACATGGAGCCAAAAAGATCACGGAGTAAAAGATCATGCATGAAAAAGCTGAATCAGATTTCATTGATAGCAAGAGGATATTCAAATCCTATCCAAAATTCAATGCTTCTGAACTATCTCGATTAGATATCTTTTTGTAGAGATATTTGAAGAGATATCTGTAGTCTACTACTACAGGGTGCCTGGTGGCAGATTTATGTTTTGAAATACGAATATTTCAAAAAGTAATAAACGGAACGGGGGGATAATGGTGTCATTATGATCAATGATCGTGCGGATTTCTCAGCCAGGATGTCGCAGTAGTCGAATGAGCATCGCGCGTTTACCATCGAGGCATTTTTCAAGAGTAACGATTCGTACGTAATTGCTCGTCGACAATTTTGTTCACACTTCGATATTCTACGGATAAGTGATGGTTCGAGTCTAAGTTTAATTCGTTCCTGGGTGCAGAGGTTCCGCACAACTACTTCAGCTATGAACACCCCACGGCCAGGGCCCAGTCGATCTTAAAGAACTCTCGGAAACATTGAACTGGTTGAAGAAAGTTTACGTGAAAATCCACGACTTTCGATACGGAAAAGGGCAACCTCACTGCGACTTCCAAGAGCGGTTATTTATGAAATTTAAAAAAAAGAATCTACAGTTCCATCCATTTAAAATTCAAATCGTTCAAAAACTTAAAAAAGTGACTTTGATTTACGCAAAACATTTTGTGAAACGGTGTTGGAGCGTTTTCGAACTGTGAATCGCTTTTTGGAGCGACGAGGCTCATTTCCATTTAAACGGGTTCGTCAACAAGCAAAACTGCCGTTACTGGACTCCAAGAACCCATAACCCTCGACTGAAACACCAAAAACCATTTCCCCAGGGTAACTGTTTGGTGCGCCTTATACACTAATGGAATAATTGGACCATTTTTTTTTTCAAAAATGCTCGGGGCCGGGCGACATATGTCAATAGTGGGAATTCAACGCATGATTACGGATTTCTTTTTGCCGGACCTGCGAGCTCATCCATCGTTCTCATCGCACACGTGGTTTCAACAGGATGGTGCGACCGCACACACGGCCAGAATTTGCTTCGGGAAGCTTTCCCTCAAAAACTGATTAGTTGCTTTGGTTACATCCCATGGCCACCGAGGTCCCCGATGGATTTTTTTTATGGGGCTACCTTAAGGACAGGGTTTACATTAACAATCCCCGAACTCTTGTGAATCTAAAAGAAAATATTCGACGAGAAATCAGCATAATTGAATCAAATTTACTGCAGTGTGTGGTGCAGAACACGAAGCTCCGTTTTGAACAATGTGTGCAGCTGGATGGAAGACATTTGGATGAAATAATCTTCAAAAAATGAAATCCGCATTATTATTCTGTCATCCAATATTTTAATTAGAACGATATATCAAATAGTTTTATTTTAGGTACCTTTGAAAATATAAATCTTCCGCCAGACACCCTGTATACTAGAAAACAAGGGTACGAGTATTTGCTTTAATTACAAATAAATTCGAATTGCTTGCTATATCAAAGTTTAAGTAGAAGGAGAAAAATATATACAAAAAAAGTTTCCAATATACATCGCTAAAAAATCATCTTTTTAAAATGAATATTTAAAAATAGCCAAATTCAATGCTCACCATAATTCCTGACAGAGATGTGAGCACTTCAAACTTCAAACTTAACATGCACTTCTTAATTAATATTTAACAGTTGAAAAAAAAAACATCAAATCAAATTTTATATTTTCCGAAATAGCATCTGACAGAATATCAAAACTTTAAAGAATAACATGAAAATCCTTCCGAATTTTCAATACTGAATTTTCAATTCATACATTTTCGACATAAAATCAATTGAGACTACCTAACTCTTCTACTCTTCTCTTTCGGAAAACCTAGAGTAAGTGGCATTTCGTTACCTGATGGTACTTGTATGTTACGCTTCACCAACGATTTTTAACCTTCGACTTGAATTGAAAAAAAAAAAAAAAAAATCACAAGTGCAAACAAAGGAAACATTTTTTCTCTTCCTTTTTTTTAACGAAACAAAACCGAAAATTGGAGAAAACTTTCAACTGACAAAAACTTAAACGAACAAGGATGAAAAAAATATAAAAAAAGGATTTGGGAAAATAAATCTGCCAAAAACAACTCTCGTCAATTAAAATTGAAACTTAGTCCTTTATAGCAATTCACGAATACAAGGAACGTACATAATGTAAGAAATTAAACTTTCGTGCAACTTTAACACAAGAACGAAACTTATTCCACAGCGTCAATCGGCTTTTAATTGTTAAATGTAAGTCTTTTGTTTTAGTTAAGTTTGAAAAAATAAATTAACGAAAACCAGAGATACAATCCGGTGCTTTTATTTATTATTAAAAGGATTTTAATTTAGAAATTAAATGCGCATTGAATGATAAAAGTAAGCAAATGCAATTGACCTACTTTCTTTGTATACGGTTAGTCAAGACTACAGGGCGGTTTAAATTTTATTTAAAAAATTAAAGCAAAGCCATATTTATTATAATGATATCTTTTCACCCAACATAGAAGCCAAAATCCAGAAAACAGGAAGCCCATACTACAAAATTCGTCATAAAAGGAATTGCGCTTCAAGACTCGAAAAACACTGCCAAAAGGATTCATCATTCATAATGATTATCCCTTGATAAGTTTTTCGGGATTATAAGCCCAATTCAGACCACGATAAAGCGTAGTGCGTGGATGAAAAATTAAAAATTATAAATAAATAAAAACAGGTCTCCAAAAGTTTTTTTTTTTTTAATTTAAATTTTGTGCTTTTATTTATAACAAACAAATAAAAGTTTTTTTTTTATTTACTTGATTTTTTTTTTACAAAAGAGAGTGATAAAAATGGTTTAATATATTTGTCATTAATATAAATATATATGTTTATGTATAATATGTAGAGTTTTCATATAAAAACAGCATAGAGTTAGCATTATTAAAAAATTAGTATTAAAAAGACATCATTATCAACATTGTGTACATAAAATCCTTACGTATACCTTTTACCACTAGCATAAAAGTTTTAATTTAATATTTTTTTTTAACAAATTGAGCTACCTATAATCTATTACTATGAATTAATTGTATTTATAATTTTCAATTTAATTTTAATTTACATCGATATAAATAAAATATTTATTAGTAAAAATGTGTATAAAACAGCACAGAAGGAAAATACTATTCGTTGAAATGGATGTTTTTTAAATATGTGTCAATAAAATTATTTTTTTTTGTAATTAAATAAACAAATTAAAAATATTAATGATGTGTTTTGAGAAACAAAAAATGTTAATTTAGTTTAAATTAATTTTTTAAATTTTTAGCTTCTAAATACTGCTTCAATTTCTTCGAGTGGATTCCTAGAAACAATGTAAAAGTAAAAGAAAAAAGATTGTGTGAATGCGAAAAATTTAATGTCTGACAAAAACACGCACTAAAATTAATGAAAAAAAAAAAACGACAAGAATTTTTTTTGGGTAAAGCACAACGTAGTGAATTTCGGTGTAGGTTTGTTTAGTTGGGATGAGAAGTGATTTCAAGTTCTGATTTATAAAAAAGTAAATATAAAAATTAAAAAAGGTATGAAGGTATAAACACAATGTAGTCGATAAAAGAATCTATTGTCTATCATTTAATTCAAACGCAGATACCCGAAAGTAACTAAAACTGACGATTTATTTTTTTAATCACTTTTATCTTATTGCTTAGTTTTGTACTACTACTTTCAGTAATGATTAGTTGTTGAACTAACTCACCGCGGAGGTCTGAGTTCGAACAGAAGTTTAGGGGATTCAATTAAAAAGTATTTTTCCAGTGGTACTTCTCTTCCGAGGAATAGCTGTCAAAATGAAGGGCCCAAATTATTAGTCGTTCGGAATTGGTACAAAATTGTAGCTTTCTTCAAATAGTTTCGATTTACAACTCGCACAAAGATATTCTAAATCGATGTTTTCATGTAGCTACTTTTTGCAAAATAATATTTACGAATGAACTGATAAGGCGTATGTTAGAACTTCAAACTTTTAAAGGCTTTTAGAAAAATAAATATTTTTTTTAAACAAATTTGCGCATAATATATGACAAAAGCCTATCCTAAAAGTCATATAGGTTGAGTGCAGAAAGAAACCGTTTTGAATGGTCATTTATTTACGGGTAGTTTTACGATACTATTCTCAATGTTTCTAAAAATTAAATTCGATATCTATACATCTATTACGGGGCTAGATCCGCTAAGAAAACATTGCAGAAAACTCTTTAACAGGGCGAAAACCTCCAGAGAAGCTTCTGATTGGGATTCCTTTAAGATTCCCTCAAGATATATAAAAAAGAACTGAGGAAAACCATGCAGGTGTCCTGGAGAACTTTATGTAATAATATAGAAGGCAACTCAGAGGCATCAAGGTTTAGAAAAATCCTCTCCAAAAATCCAGTCATGCCAAGTTGCCTAAAAAACACTGACGGTTCCTGGACATACTCAAGCGAAGAATCGCTCAATCTGCTCCAGGATGTACATTTCCCAGATAGCTCTCCTTTCGTTAATAACACCGATCCTAACAACATCGGCAGTAGTATAACTCCTTTAAAAGGTCTGATTACAAAGGAAAAATTAAAATGGGCAATCAACAGCTCCAAACCATACAAATCTGCTGGGCCAGATCGAATAATTCCAGCGGAATTACAGAAAAATTCCGATATCTTAATACCAATTCTGGTCAATATCCTAAATGGTTGTATCACTCTGGCTCACATTCCTTTGTCATGGAGAGAAGTCAATGTTATTTTCATCCCCAAAGCTGGCAAATCTAGCCATATTAATCTAAGACCTATTAGCCTTTCATCATTCCTTCTTAAAACATTTGAACGTCTGATTGAAATCCATTTGAGGGCAAACATTGAGAAGTCCTTACTATCCAATGCTCACATTCCTATAACAAAGGGAAATTTGTGGAAACCGCTCTACATACGCTAATTCGTACTATCGAACATTCCCTTGATCATAAGAAGTTCACCTAAGTTGCTTTCTTAGATATAGAAGGAGCTTTTGACAATGTCGACGCATCCGCAATCACATCTGCGCTGTCATCTCTGAAGGTGGTTAAGTCAATCAGTAAATTGATAAATCATATGCTTATAAGCAGGATTATAAATTCAAAACTGGGGAATTTTACTACTCGAAGAACTGTCAGTAGAGGTACGCCGCAAGGCGGTGTACTCTCTCCTCTCCTCTGGAACCTAGTCGTTAATGAACTACTAATGATTCTAAAAAGGGAAAGGCACAGGGTGATTGCCTATGAGGACGATGTTGCGATAGCGATATCTGGTAAGCATCCTAACACTCTGAAGGAACTCCTACAAAATGCTTTTAACAAGCTTTTTACCTGGGCAGATCAATGTGGACTCGGTGTCGGTGTCAACCCCCACAAAACTGAACTTGTTCTATTTACCAGGAAATATAAAATCCCACACATAAACCCTCCCTACATCAAAGGTATACCGCTAAAATTTTCAGGCAAAGCAAAATATCTGGGTCATATTTTGGACAAGAAATTAAGTTGGAAGCCCAATATACAAGAGAGAATCAAGAAAGCCAACATAGCTCTATTCTCTTGCAAAAAAGCCGTAGGTAACAAATGGGTTCTACAAACTCATATTACACACTGGCTATACATCTCAGTCATTAGACCGATACTTACATATGGAGTAACAGCATGGTGGACTTCGCTGGAAACAGCAACAAACCGCGATATGCTCAGCAAAGTCCAACGAACAGCCTGCTTAATCATGAGTGGAGCTCTCCGCTCTACTCCCTCCGCTGCACTTGATGTTCTGTTTCATCTCATACCGCTAGATATCTGCAGCAAACAATCGGCCGCCAGTACAGCCATTCGGCTTAAAGCCTCCTCGCAGTGGATCAATAACGATATTGGACACTCCACTATACTGAACTCGTTCAGATCCTTATCTAGTAACATCGATTACACCACCCCTCATTCAAAATTTAATAAAAACTTTCAAGTATCCATCCCTTCCAGGTCTACCTGGGAAAATGAGTCACTGTTGGTAGACGAAACGATTCATTTCTACACAGATGGATCTAAAACCGATGACGGGGTCGGTGGCGTATACTCCGAAAGATTAAATCTTTGTCTGTCTTTTTGTCTTCCCAATCACTGTAGCGTGTTCCAGGCAGAGCTTCTAGCAATAAAAGAAGTCCTCTCTTGGCTCAAAGAAAATGTTATATCGACTACTCATATACGTATTTTCTCAGACAGTCAAGCTGCCATAAAGTCACTGGACTCTGGCTCCATTAACTCACTAACAGCCCAAAATTGTCGATCATCTCTGGTGGAGATGTCAAAACAGTTTAACATTCACCTTATAGGGGTGTCGGGGCATAGAGACATTCCAGGAAATTGTAAAGCCGACGAACTTGCAAAAAACGGAACAATCCTACCTTTTTTGGATAGCAAATCTAACATCGGTACACCCCTAGCTACTTGTAACCTTATGTTAAAGCATGATACCATGAAGAAAGCTAACCACAGATGGACCAGCACCCCAACTTGCCGGTCTACTAAACTGATTTGGCCATTGTTTGATGCTAAATGCTCAAAACAACTAATTTCTATTGGTAGAATGCATATTAGCTCCGTTATAGGTGTCCTTACTGGACACTGCCTAATAGGAAGACATGCTTTTCGTCTTGGAGTTCCTGCAAATGATTTTTGCAGAAGCTGCATGGATGAAGAGGAAGAGGAGTCAGTTCCTCACCTTCTATGTTCTTGTGCTGCCCTAGCACAAGGACGTACATAGACTCCACTTGGGAGACTACTACTATAACGATCCTAGTGATCTAAATAATTCCGACATTCACTGTCTTAAACGTTTCATTGTTAGCTCAAAATGGTTTAACGAGTAAGGGTTATTTTTGAAATCCTGTGGTATCACAACGGACCAAATATTGGTCTAAGTGTGTTGGCCTTTTACGGTCAGCAGCCACCTTAACCTAACCTAACCATACATCTATTATCTCTTATTTTGTTTTAAGAACAAGCTGTTTTTATGAATAGTTTAAAAAAAGGAAAAATATTTTAAAAAAAAGTTAAAACAAATTTTTCTCTGCTGATTCAGTGGTTTTATCCATTACTGATAACCAATACTTAAAACCAAAGGGTTTTAATTTCATAAGTTTGTAAGAAAACTAGAAAACTAAAAAACTAGAAAACTAGACTTGCAAATATTGGCGTAAAATATAAGTTGGATTAGTATCATGTTAAAGCTGTTTTTTTTACGAAACTTGGTTAAAACGACGATTTTGTAAAATTTATTCGAATATACATAGCATCATACTTTCTCTCTTCTTTTATTAAAGCTGAAATCATCGAATACCTATTTTATTTGTTTATCATCGTGCTAACTTAATATAACTCTTTGACATTTTCAAACATCAAAAAAGGTATGTTTACGCTCCAATTATAGCTTTAATTCAAATGCATTATTGGAACAAATCAGTGGAATTAATTTTTTTGACAAGCCAGTTATAGCAATCATTGACAAATTGGTTTCAAAAAAAGATCCTGTCAGTGACTGATAACAACCAATTGTATGTATTTGAGGTTACAGTTGATCTGATATGAAAAGTGACATTTGAGAATAGAAAGAGAATCAAACACATTCAGTGAAACGATTATGTTCCAAGTTAAAGAAAAGAAAATCAGCTGTTCATTAAAATTGATTTCTATCAGTGAAATAATAAAAGTGGATTTAAAAGAATTTTTAAATAATTAGTTTCGTTTTGGTACAAATTAAAGCCATTGCAGTTTGTCTAATTGTCTTAAAAATCGAAATGATAATTTTCAATCATGCATTTTAATGATAGATATAACTGGCCCCTAACTTAGTTTTTTGCATAAACTGCCATTACTTTAGATGTGTTTAGAAGCTATTTATTAAGTTTAAAATTTAAGATATTTACAATTTTGCGCCATTGTTTTTAAACATCTATCAGGTGTTAAGCTACTGCTTATTTTTTGAAACTTCAGCGCCTTGTATAAGCATAAAAGGACGAATTCGTCAAAGGTACAAATTCGTTACGGCGTGCACTTGAAAGTACTTCTTTTTTTAATGAAAATATATTTTTGAATTTTTCCAATGCATTCTCTTTTATTTTAAATAACTCTTCGACCAACGCTATTTTATTCCCGAAAACATATTATTCAACCAAAAATTTTTTTAAATAAATCAAGCTGCCATAACAAGTTTTGAAAAGTAAATTTCCTTTGTAATTTAACATTACCTCAATTGTATCAAAAAACAGATTTCTGAACTTTTAAATTACATAAACTTGACATGGAGGAAATTTATGGCCTTCGAAAAATTATAGTCTGGTTTAAAAAACATCAATTTGATTAATTCTGCTGACCTGAGCATATCACATTATTTACAGTTGATTCTGTTTTATGCGGGTAAAAAAAAAGAAAAATCCAATTAACGGACAATTTGACCTTCGTTGGAAGGTTTTGAATTTCATTTAAACGTCCTAAAATAGATGCGAAATTCAGCAGGAAGTGTATTCTGTATCAAGGACTTTCCACTTCTGAAATCGAAATTCTAATTTTCCCTATTTATAGTCCAAGATTTATAGCTCAAACACGGCAAAGCCTTGATCAACGTTGGATAGAATAATGTTATTCGACTATTGGCAACTTTTAACCATTTTTATAATTAATTTAAATTTTTGTATATCATTTCAACAAAATTTATAAACCATGATTGATTCTCTAATAATGATATATGAACCACCAAATACAAGTAAAATATCCGTTGAAATAGTATTTTTGGTATTCTTACAAATGATGATGAAGCTCAACTGATTTTTTTTAAATATATGCGCGGTCTTAAGTGCAAAAGAGGGAATGTTTTGAAGATACCGATGCACAATAGTTTTGAATTTCTGAATACTACGATTGGAATGAATAATAGAGCTAGGTACAGCATTCCACATTCGTGTAGTGGGGCTGAAAAAAGAATACGTCTGAAGTTGGGCAACTTACTATTTCAGCTCTCTTTCGAATTCTGTCTTAAGGGTTCAAATGGGTTATCGGAGCACCTGCCCAAATATAAAAATTGTACGCGAGTTTCGGCCGAATAACAGTTTTATAGATTACCGCCAAATCAAAATGGTTGAAAAATTTAAAAAAAAACCTAGACACTTAGTAGCGTTTTTGGCGACATCGAATAGGAGATCATTCCAACTAAGGTAGTCTGCAATACACATTCAAAGAACTGAAAGATGGTTCCCTCAATGCAAGTACCATTCATGAATAGTGGCATAAGGAGAGGATTTCGTTTTAACGACAAAAGAGAGCATTGAGTTTTTGAAGCATTAAGTCAGAAATGAAATTTTGAAACCAATGTGAGAAGCTGTTCATCAGCAGAACAATATAATAGATAAGAAGTTTCCGATGTATTTATTTTATGAATTTTAAACTTGAAACCATCCAATACGACTTGTATTTAGCGGACCGGAAGGTAATTTCTAATTCAACGAAGAAGAGATCCATCAATACCAAGTAGAACGCATTTTCGGTAAGCAAGCTTGATGTCAAATTCTATCAAATACTTTTTAAATATTAAGGGCAATTGTTTTACTGGTTCCACTGCTCGGTGAGATCAGATCACGAATTGATCTTTTGCTACAAATGCCGAACAAGTGCCGGCCATTCAGAAGCTTTCGTTCTTTAAGATATTTCTTAAGCTGATAATTAAACAGTGTTTTTATGACCTCACATATACTCAATTTCGAAGTTAAGAAAACGATAATACCGTACGACGATTAAATTACACTTTACACGGTATCTAGCAGAAGTTGTAGATGCTTTGAATCATTGAATTTTTTCAAATAGTTTTCTATAACTCCGTCATATTATATTTAGAATTGATTTTTGAAGCAGAAAAGTATATATTTTTATAACCTATAATGCCTTGTGTTGGCTACGAATTTTCAAGGGAATATTGCCCAGTTGCCTCCATTTTTAACATTATAAGCATATTCTTGAGTGCGCGTATAATATAAAAAAAACCGCTGGGGTCATTCCGTAACTCGATTATCGTCAGACGATATCGTTTGAACGATATTTACTTTTCCAAAATCTTCAGATTGCAATCGCAAGCACAACGTTCACAGCAAAAATAAGATTTGGTCGCGAGCAAGGCCCTACACGGCGAACATCAAAGCCAACGAACACGACAAAATCGAAATTTTTCGCCAACAGCGAGCGGCTCGCGAACCAGCCCCTACACGACGAAAACATAGCGAGCACGAACAAGTTCGGCGAGCATGTTCGTCGTTCAGGGCTAGCTTGATAGATTCGTTTTGTTTTAAAATTAGTTTTAGTTATCAAGTGCCAATGAGAAAGCGTTGTTAGCTAGCTTTCAAGTAGCATACCAAAGCAGGGAAACCTCATACAATTGCTGAGAATCTAATTTTGCCTGCGGCCCTGGATATGGTTGAAACTATTTTGAGCAAACAGGAAGCAGATAAACTTAAAAATATACCATTTTTTGTAAATACAATTGAGGAGTTTTGAGTGATCAGCGAGAGCGAACAGACGTGTGTTATTAAAGTCAATTCATTCTTGTACTGCGGATATCCGCACTCATAAACCAATCATAAACTTAATTTTCTCTTCTGTGAGATAAAAACTTTATAAAGTGGATAGTAGTGAACTCAATCAAAATTATATTCCAGCTCCGCTGGGATATAACGAGAGCATTAATAAACATTTAAATTTGATTAAAAGCAATAATTGTGAAGTCCCATTTGATTTAACATGTGGTGACAATCACCTGATCAAAAACGCTGAGCAATCTGCACAAACCAGTTTTGGGAGAGCAAATTCTACTCAAAGTATTATAATGAACTCTGATAAGAAAGTGTACAACTCAAGTGAATGGACCACGGTCCTCAGTAACTTAAACCGGGCAGCAAGCCAGTTCAACACCAGCTCCCATAAGAGGAAAAGAAGAAATGAAGAGCCAGTGCATGTGACCCATGATATGACACCTAACCTCGACAACAATCCCTTTGCACCTCTAGCGAATCTAGAACAGATGGACCACAGCAACACGATTGATAACACGCACGTGAGCGCAAGTGAGCATCTAAGTAATCCGAAAAAACAACCTACTAACATTAATTTAAGTCTAAATTCTAATGTTAACAAAAATAAAATTGTATTCTGCCCCCCTATCTTCGTCTTTGGTGCTAATTGCACATTGATTAGTGAATTGATTAAACTTGCAGCTTCAGAATGTAAAATAGTAGATATTCAGTATAAGTTTGTTAATATTGGATACCAAAAAACGAAAGTTTATGTAAATGATGCGAGTGTGCACAAACTAATAATTGAAAGATTACGTGATACAGGCTTGGGTGCTTATTCTTTCTCTCCTAAAGAGACAAAAAAAGCGTCAATGTTACTGAAAGGTCTGGATGGTGATACTCCCATTGAATTAATAGTTAAAGCCCTAAAAGAATCAGTACCAAATATCAAAATTGACAAAGTTACTCCGTTTTCCACCGCGAGAACAAAAGATTTGAACATAAAATTAAATATTTTTGTTGTTCGGCTGGATGTTGGTGAATCAATTAAGGACTTGATTTGTATTCGAAGTTTGTTACACCAAAGAGTGTATTGGGAGCGTAAAAATAGTAAACTAGTAGTAAGATGCTTTCGTTGCCAAAGATTTGGCCACACAGGTGAATGCTGTGCTTATGGTACGCGCTGTGTTGTCTGTGGAGAAGCTCACGCTTCCGAACCCTGTATTGAAGCATACAATTCGAAAAAAGAAAATAATCTTGAGTTGCCAACGCTAAAATGTGTAAACTGTAATGAAATAGGTCATGCAGCTAATTCTCAGAGTTGCCCATCATACATCAACTATAGAGATAGAAAACAAGCTTTAAATTCAAACTCGGCTTTCGTATCGCAAACAAATAACAACGTAGTTCAAAAGATGGTGACCCAATTGGCCACACCTAAATATTCTTTTGCTGATATTGCCAAAAATACTAATAAAAAACCAACTACTTTTGTTAAAGATACACCTAACCCAGGAAATCTCAGTGATTTCCTCAACGAATCCAAAAACTTGTTTAATATTCCGTTTAAAGACCTTTTGGTTAAAATTAGACAATTTTGGCCAACATACCTAAATCTGCAGTCAAAGGAAGAAAAAATGTTCGCGTACCTAGAGTTCGTCGCTTCTATCGTTATATAATGGCCCAAGCAAAACTTAACATATCATCGATGAATTTTAACTCAATAATTTCCCATGACAGACGTTTTTCACTTTTAAATATACTGAAAAGTTCAAAGCCCGATATTTGTTTCCTTTCAGAGACAAGACTAAGCAGTAGACACAAACCTTCTTTCGAAGGTTATAATATCCTAAGAAACGATGCAGGAAGAGGCACTGCAATCATTGTAAAACAAAAGTTATCGGTCAGCACTGTTCCTTTCCGTTGTGAAACCTTTTCGGTGTGCTTAGCATCGATTTCATTGTATAGTTCGAGGTGCACCAATTTTAAATTGTTGATAGGAAGCATTTATATACCGAGCAATACAGGTCAAAGTTTGCAAAGGGATCTTGACAGGCTTCTCTCTTTAGGAAATACTTTTGATGCAGTTATTCTTGGAGGAGATTTCAATGCTCGCCACCCACATTGGGGGGACAATGTTATTAATCCAAACGGTAGATTAGTTTTTGACTGGTTTTTCAATGGTCCATACTTGAACCTTGACCTTATTCCTTCGGATGGTCCAACTTTCCCAAGATCTTCCTCCTTCATTGACTTCTTTTTCCTCTCTTCAAACCTTAATGGTAGTGAAACATCAAACTCTTGCACAACGTTTGCAACCCCATCTGATCATTTTGGTATCTCCATAAATGTAGGAATTGGTAATTATTCTCCTCTTTTGGTATCCCCAACAACACCTTCTAGAAGCTATAAAAATACTGATTGGGAAGCGTTCCGATTTAGCCTACATAATAACATTTCCCTCCTAGACATACCGTCCGAAAGAAATATATCAAATTCTGAAATTGATAATATTATATCTGATTTGAATTCCAAAATAACAACGGCGGTCGAAGCCAACTCAGAACTATATGAACCTAAAAATAACAAGTACAAAGATGTGTCTGAATTTACAATGAAACTCATAAAGACTCGTAGCGCCTGGTTGAAAATCTTAAAACGAATTTTTCATAAACATGTTAATAGGGTCAATCCTGAATACAAACAATTGTCAGCTAGAATTCAATGCCTTAGTAAGCTTATTAATCAAAGAGTAAGTATCGATTTAAACAATACTTTTAAAACCAGATTACAGAATATTCGCCCGTCGCCACAAGCTTTTAAAGAAATTGACAAGATAACTGGAAGGAAATTCTTTGGTACAGATATCTCACAAGATGTACTTAAAAACAATGGCTCGGAGTTAATCGATACTCAATCAAAAATTAATGCCTTTCGAGACCTTTTTTCTGCTCTTTACACTGAAAAAAATCCTACTTACGATACAGACCTAGCCAACGAAGTAAATTTCAAAGTAACCGAATTTAACTCACCTGAAAATAACTCCGAAATTATCACCTTTTCGCATTCCAGGCCCTCATTTAATCCAGCCACTTCACCTTTCACAACACCACAACATGTAGAACTGTGCAGGAAAAGCCTCAAAAATAAAAAATCCTCAGGAATTGATGGAATATCTAACTTTATTCTCCGCAAAAGCTGCCATTCACTCGATGTTTTACTGTCATCTTTATTTAACCATTGTATTAATAATGGCTACTTTCCTTCTGCCTGGAAAATAGCAAAATTGTTACCGATAGCTAAAACCAAATCGAATTCAGAAATTAAAGACTTTCGACCAATATCCTTGCTTTCTAACATAGGAAAGCTCTTCGAAAAAATATTAGTTGACCCAGTCAATACATTCTGCGAGGATAACAATATTATTCCTCAAACTCAATTTGGATTCAGAAAAGATCATTCAACTGAACATGCAACACTCCTTCTTTGCAATAAAATAATTCAAAACCTGAGATCTAAAAAATGCACGATTTCGCTGAATATAGATATTGAAAAGGCATTTGACTCTCTTTGGCATAAGGGGCTCGTTTATAAATTATTAAAACTCAATTTTCCGAAATGGCTAGTGCGAATTATTCAAAACTTTCTTGAGAATCGTTCCTCCTCAATTTTTATTAAATTTGAACAATCAGCCCCTTTTCCGGTATTGTCAGGAATACCTCAGGGATCAATTTTAGGCCCGATTTTGTTTAATATATATTTGTATGACTTTCCATTTGGTAACTTTGCTGATGAAGAACCTAATGGAATTTTGTTCGCAGACGATACCGCTATAATAGCCAGTGATGAGAGACCCCAAAAAGCTCTAGATAAAATAGAGCAAAAAGTACCTTTACTTGTAGGGTACTTCCAAAAGTGGGGCTTAAATATAAATATTGAAAAATGTAGTCTAATATGCTTCCGAAACGCTAGTGGAAAAGGCCATCGACTTGCAGTTAAAGAGAGTAAAAGTCTGTACTTAAAAATTAATAACATACCAATCCCGCTGACATCTGAAATTAAGTATTTAGGTATTCATTTTCATAATAGATTCCTATTCAATAAACATGCTCGGAAAACACTAAGTAAAGCAAAATTTGTAACCGCGAGACTTAAGTCAGTATTGCATTCGAAAGGAATGCCTAAAAACACAAAAGTTTTAATATATAAAACTTTGATTCGGCCGATCTTGGCATACGGGTTCTGCTCCTGGTTTACTATTTCGCCTACGATAGCAAAGGAGCTCGAAAAATTTGAAAGGAAAATTTTAAGATTCTGCTGCGGCAAATTTAGAAGAGCAAATAAAAAATATTTCGCAAATAAAATAATTTATGAAGATTGCAAAACAACCCCGCTCTTGGAATATTTAACAAACCTTGCAAAAATCAAACTAAAACGCACTGAACATCATCCAAACAACTTAATAAGATCCATATTTAGTTCAAACCTGACAGACAGCTTGAATGACAATTATTATCTTTCTCCCTACAATATTATAAATGAGAGATCAATACCATTAATTGAGCCTGACATTAACAGGGACTTCTTGATACCCTTTTACGAAAAAGCGTCATGCTCCAACTTAAGAGGATAAATGCCTAAGTCCTATATGTTGTAATCGAAGAGTATGCACTCGCATTATTATAACTCCTTTTTTCTAATATAATTTTATTAATATTCTAGTTTATATACATTTCTACACATGCATATATACATATACATACACACATGAAATACAAGTATTAAGTTGAATGGCTTGTTAGCCATCTTTTGTTTTGTCTCATTTTTTGTGTTAGGTTCTAGTCACTAATTTAAGATATAAAAATAAAAATAATATGAAACGTACGCCGGGAGCAAGCGTACACTGATCACTAGCGTTACACTGTACAAGTATCACTTAATTAACTGCTTTAATAATTATATGAACATTATTTACTAAAATTGTTTTGCCTGGCATATTTTTAAGTCGGCTACATAATAACTTTAAGATATATATACTAATATACATAAGAAAATTGTGTTTCAAAAGTCTCAATAAAGAATTGAATTGAATTGAATTGTAAATACAATTGAGCGGAGAATAAGTGACATGGCCGTTGACATTCAAGAACAATTACATAATTGAAAAATTAAAGAAGAGTCCACATTTTGGCTTGCAACTGGATAAATTTCCTGATGTTTCAGACTGTGGTATTTGTTAGTTTTGAAGCAGAGGAAAACATTGAAGAAGAAATTTTATTTTGCAAAGCTCTTTCTGCTAATACTACTGGCCAGTGTTTGTACGTTATGTTTTTAGAAAGCTCTCGCGACTACGAGATTGATTGGACAAAATGTTTAGCTGTTTGTAGCGATGGGCCTAAAACTTTGACGGGCAACAAAAGTGGGCTCATATCAAAATTAAAATTAATAATGCCAAACGTTTCATGGACACACTGCTTTTTTCAACGACAAGTTTTGGCATCCAAGGAGTTACCTTCTGAATTAAATGATGTGCTTAAAAATGTGATTAGAGTTGTGAACTCTATTATAGGCAAGGCCTTGCAAAGTCGGCTGTTTAGGATCATATGTAATGAAATGGGTCCACTTCATCAAAATCTTCTTTTACACACAGAGGTCAGATGGCTGTCAAAAGAAAAGGTATTGACACGAGTTCTGGAATTGAAAGCCGAATTATTGATGTTCTTACAAGATTCAAAATCTGGAAATTCGGATCATTTTTCTGATCCCACCTGGCTCTTAAAACTATCATTTCTTGCTGATCTTTTCAACCACTTAAACATATCCAAGGGAGAGAAGAAAGCATTATAACTGCAAAAGTTTAAATCAGAGCATTCCTCGCAAACCTACGTTTGTGGTCATAGTCTTCACAAACAAACAGTTTTAATTACTTTACCTGCCTTCGAAAGATCCTCGAAGAAATTTCATTAGATGAATCGATATCATTAAGCTCTCATATTCATCTCATGGTACAGAGTTTAGAGAAGAAACAATTAAGTTACTTTCCGGAACTGGATTCTGAAAGTGGAGATGGACAAAGATTGGTATTGAATTCTTTTTTTTTGAATATGTCAGTCAAACTCGCCGATCAACCATCGGTAAAGATGAAAGAAAATCTTATAGATTTAGCTGTAAATGACATACTCAAAATGGAATTCAATTTGAAAACGATTGACAATTTCTGGATAAAGAGAAGAAGGGGAGTATCCTGAGCTGGCAAACGAGGCTTTGAAGTTGTTACTGGCATTCGCCACTTCATACCTGAGTGAAGTCACATCTTTCCTATCCTTCTTTCTCTTCATTAACATCACGCCCGCTCTGTGTTGAAAAAACATTTAAAGGGTAATCATAATCCCTTGAGCGCGGGTAGATTATAAAAAAAAAATAAAAAAAAAAAAAAAATTTTAATATTGAAACTAAAAAAAGAAACAGACTAAATTTGGAAAATGATTTAATCTTAAAAGTGTCAAAAACTAATCCAAGATTTCAACGTTTATTAAATAAAATGCAGGACTGGATCGCACGAACTTGCTCTTATGTAAAAGTACTTTGGAATTTAAGATACATTTTATAAATATAAAACATAAATTTAAAATGAAATTGCCATCTAATTTCTAGAAAAGTATGAATTTATGCAAACAAACTTTAAAAAATTATTAAATAAATAAATTTTTTATATAAGAAATTTCTTTAAAATTTTTCAAGAAAAAAATGTGGGATGCGAATTTTAAGTATTTAATAATATTAATTTTAGGAAATAATTTCAAAAAATAATCGTTCATAGGTTTTGAAGATATTGATTTTTCAAAAAAAAAAAATTTTCAAAAAAAAACCAACAAATAATTTTTTGAATATTTTTATATACAATATTATTTTAAACTTAGGGGGACGCCTGCTGAAAATTTTTGGTTAAAATCGTTAGAGCAGTTAATGAGAAAGTCGAAAATCAAAAAAACGGTTCTATGACAGGTACCGTTAATAACATTTTGCCCCAATTTTTTTTTTTACCAAAACGTAGTCCATGTCAATAATATCACACCTAATTTTTTTTTTTTCAAAATCGTTAGAGCCGTTTTCGAGATAAATAAGATTTTGCATTACGGGTGTATGGGGGGTACCGTTAGTTTTAGAGCTAAAAAAAAAATTTCAATTTCCCCTCTAGGGAATCACCGAAGACCCATAACTACCGAGTTTGAAGAAAATAGGTCCAGTGGCTTAGGCTCTAGATCGAGGTACAGACATACAGACAGACAGACAGACGGAATTGCCGGACCCACTTTATTCGTCTTCGCTATCATCGTAATGTCAACTTTGATCAAAATCTCGAGTTCGATTTTTTTTCCAAATGCAGAACTTGCCCTATACTTAGTACCTATATCGCAAGTAAAAATAAACAGGCACATATGTCGCACTAAAAATGTGTTTTTTTTATTTAATTTTTTTAGCAAATGACCCTTGTTTATTAATCTTACCGGCTTGCGACCGCGACCCCCCCCCCCAAGGATCTCACAGTTTGAAAAACACTGAGGTATACCATCATCAGATCACCAATGGGCCTATTACTACTAAGGTTATACAGCCAGCCAGGAGCTTTCGTTCCACAAGATATTTCTTAAGCTGAAAATTGATCAGCCTTTCCATGACCTTGAAAAGAAAAGATGTAAGTGCAATTGGTAGATAGTTAGAGGAAGGAGGATTCGCCGTTTTTAGGGACATGCTGGACAAATGCTGTTTTCCATCCACTCGGAAAGAGACTTGAAGAGTAGGACATATGGAAAAGCTTACGCATTATGTTCTCTTTCTTGTCTATAAAACTGAACAACATCATATCAAGATATACATACATATTATAGGCAACAAATAACCCTCTACGAGTATCACGATGTTGAACTATTTGTATGTTCTTAATTAACACAAAAATAAATGTAGTTACTATACATTGTAATTTTAGTATGTTTTCACACAAAAGAAAAAAAAATTATTTATTCTGCCAAAACTGCATATTTATTGTTACAATTTTTTGCACCATATATCTTCTAACTAACACAGGCTTTTGAAGGAATCTAAAAGCAACCTAAAACAAAAAATAAATTTGTTTGAATTCACGTTCCTCCAGCTTTTTCTCTTTAGTCCCTATTTGAAATTGCAGGGAATAAAAACTCATCACGATAGAAAGGATAAAAAGTTGGTATCGTTATTTTCAGGACTTCAAAAACAAGGGCATTAACCACGTTGGGGTTTTAATTTATGAGTGACTGGAGGCAGAATTTATTACCCAGATTCGTTCAAAAGGCTGTCCTGCACACTATACTACGAGTATAATAAAAGTATGGTGACCGTATTTCTCGAAGTAAAAGACAACAGCGAACAATGACGAAAAAGCGGGTATCTTAGATCTTCATGATTAAATAGAATTAATATTATATAAATTACATAATCCAGCCAAATGTTAATAATAGTTTTCAGAAATTTAAAAGTCTTTGTTAAAAATGAGACGTTTGCGTTTCATCATTAATGCCATATTTCTTGCGAGGGATTGACAAATCCTCCAAGGGCATCTTTTGTCATGAAAAGTGATGCTTAGCTTATCTTAACCTTTCGGACTTGGCAGCTAATTGCAGGTCCCCTCCATTCAAAGTAATATGCATGATTGAGAGTTGTAAGTTACTATACTCTGTCCAACAAAAATTGTCAGTACAGGCCTTATGGGAGAGATTTTTCTAAAGCAGTGGCGCCTTATGCACCCCCACTACAATGCGTTAGGAAAAATGCCACTAAAAAAAGAGCAAGCCACTGACTTTTCTTAAGGAATTGTTGTTGTAATTCTTTGCAAAATGTTGTACACCCCAACATGACCGTCGTATCCCACTGCTGATGAGATACTGTCAAGTGTCAAGAGTGTCAAGTGTCACTCAATACGATCGTGCGCGTGCGCTCTTTATCTACATCAAAACAGAGTTACCATTATCATTCTCAATTGCAAGCAAGGAGCTTTTTCAGTGGTTTTTATTAAGGAGCTTTTGGGATTTGGAGCTTTTGAGAACACATTTTAAGAAGATGAGTATGTTGAGTGTTGTCGTATTGCTTTTCAACTTAAAAAAAAAAACGCGCCTATTATCTTACCGCTTGGCGTTGTGGGAAAAGGTAAATTGAATATTGTTTCCAGTCGTTTTGAATCGGCAGACAGTAGCCCTACGCGTTTTTTACTCTCATTTGCGGCGATTTATAATTTAAACTACTGAATCCCTGTGAGAGCTTTAAAAGGCAACACACTTATGCATGGCAATGCAACCAGAATGAGAGACAAACGTCCTATCTTCCTTGTACTGACAATTTTTGTTGGACAGAGTATAGGTCCAGGTGCTCATCGAACTCTTGCACCACTAAATTCCATTTAAATTTTGATTTATTGCCCAATAAGCGCACTAAAATAAATCGGGAACAATTTCAAAGCGATGGCAATGACCTGAATTTGAATCCAATCGTATAATTACTCAATTGGCCTTAGTTCAAGAAATATTTGGATCTGAACCAAATATTCTTCTCGCAAAATACACGTTGCGGAATCTTAAAGTTTTCATCTCTCCTTTCAAAATTCATTTTGAAACCCTCCAATACTATTTCTTTGCTTTTCGAAAAATCTATATTTCATTTGCATTTTTCATCAGCTCTACTAAGTACCCGGAAAAGCCACAACATACACGCATATGAAAAAACTCGTAAATTTTCCTTGAGACCTAGATTCATTTGAGAAGTTCTGAGATCGGATTCGAACTGGTTTAAAACTGGTCTTCAAATTGAGTCGAAAACTGCTGTGAAGTATTTATGTGTTTCTCGGACAAGTTCTTGTGCCACAATGAGCACATAAATACTCAGTTAGAAAAGGCAAGAGCAGCATTTACGTATCTCAAAATTTGTTTCTAATTTGGCTTCTTGAGACCCGATGTGAAGATTATTTGTTACCAAGCATTCGTTCTCCCAGTTCAGGCTTATGCGAGTCCAGTGGAATATTAACTCTTCTTATATGAAAGGAAGTGTTTAAGAGTATAGAAGTGCACATTCTGTTTTTCGTAACTATGTCCAAAACAAAAGATTATTAAGTGCTTCCGGAGGGTCCAGATTTGACAACATCATACAGAAAACAAGTTCATATCGGGACTATTTTCCCAAAACCCTTGGTATTTAATAAATGCGTTGGAAAGTGGATACATACCACCGGAGACATTTTTTTTTTTTTTATTTTCTCGAAAACGCCTGGTTACCCTAACAATAATGTGTTTTCAGAGGCTGCATATCTAGGACACTCGTATTAATGGGTGTGTTTTATTCTCGCTTATTTATGAAAAATTTATGGCTGAGTCTAAAAGATCCTTAGAACAATCAATGCCCACGAAAAAGAAATTTTCATTTACCCACACAATCAGGAGTAATTATTGTTCTTTTTTTTTTTAAATAAATTTCAAAGGATAAATAATTAAAAATCGATTTGGGTAAAAATTGAAGGAATAAATGAGATGATAAGAAGATTTGCGCCAATTCTAATTAAAATTTATGAATAATTAATTTAGAATGTCTATTGGGTCAGATCAATTAATTTACCATCCTGCTGCTGACTTCGACGCCTAGCCACTCCACCCCGACCCTTCCAGAAAAATGCCATCAAATGATGATTGAGATTATTTCCTACCGAAAAAAGACTGTTTTGAACATCAAAATAATTAGGGTTATTTTCTGTTCTATCGAGCGACTAATTTGAAATTTCATTTCTGAGGGATTTAATATTTTCAATTTGATTTTCGATGTTAAGCTGTTATTGTTGTTATCTCTGCCTTTATTTTGTGATGCCTTGTTGGTAATTATAACTACACAGCGTTTGGGTAAAGTAGGGTTATTGACGTGCGCGCATTTAATGATACCAAGGATGTATATATTTTATGTGAGCTCCATGCTGTTCTGACTCGGTATAATATCGGTCAAAGGCGAGTGTGAGATAAAATTTAAACTTTTCAATTGTAGATATACAAAGCAAAATATACCCCCTATTATATATTATCCTTGAATGGCACTTTGATCGGAGAAACCGAAAAGCTGTCAGTACTTAGTATGTGTGACAACGACGATTTTCGTAGGAAATTTTTGAGGCCGGAGTTAAATGTTTAGGATTTCTGCATTGGTGCAAGAAACTTTTCACCCCATCTTATATGTATAAGCACATCTTTGGACAGGTGCTGCCACAACTTCCCTTCATTTACTGTTACTGGATACAATTCAGAACAGAGGGTTAAGACCGATAGGAATTAGAATTATCATGGAATCATTCCTATTTCTTGAGTCGGAATGTTTCATGTCTTTCTTCACTCAAATTACCCAATTGTATTCTTCCCTCAATCAGTTCACTCGTGATTCCCGTTTTGCTGTTAATACTCATTAGTTTACTCTCGAGGGTAATTTTGGACGTATCGTCAAAAACTGATTCGCATAGACACCTCTATTCTCTCCGTCCCTAATTTCCCATCACTCGTGCTATGTTTATGTTTAACATTAAAAATGTCTCAATAAACCCTTACAACAACATACGAGTATTTGAGCAAAATTTAAAACAGCAGTTTTAAGATATATGTATGTAAGTAAAGTATGATAATAAACAGTTTGCAAATTTTTTAACATTTTTACTAACTTTTTCTTTATTTTAAATCCATTTTCAATAGAATAATGCTGAATAAATTGCTCCTGAACACGATTGTACCAGTGACAGTTCGTAAAAAAAACTAAACGTCAAAGTGACATAATGAAGGGCCAACGGGAATAATAAAATAAAATGGTTGTGCAATGAGCATGATGTATTAACACCGTTTACGACTTTATGTTCAAAGTTGAAATGGCTAATGATGTAAAAAAAATAAAATGCACGACTGGATCGCACGAACTTGCTGTTATGTAAAAGACTAAAAATTTTAAAAAATGTTATTGAAGCAAATATGAGTTTATGCTAGAACAAAAATTATAAGTCGTTGTAGTCGTTTCTTAAAAAAATTAGCTTTTACATACAAATTTTTTAAAACATTCTTAAGAAAAAATTTTGGTACGCCAACTTAAAATTTGTATTACTGTTGGAATAAAAATTTAATTTCCAAAATATATATGCAAAGCTTTTCAAAACTTTTTAGAAGCTTTTTAAGAAAAAAATCATTTGAATCTGTAATGAGAAATTCAAAATTTAAAAAAATGGTCCAGTAGTCAGTAATATCTTAATTTCAATTTGTTGTATTGATTTATAGATTGTTAAAACTAACCGAAAACAAAAAAAAAAAACAAAACTCTAGGTGTCGTTTTCGAGAAAAAAACGATTTTCGAAAACCATTTTTTAACATTTGTACCGTAATTTTTAGATAAAATAAATTTTGTTTTCTCATATCGTGTGGACTGCATTAAGAAACTTTTATTTGTCAAGTTTAAGAAAAAATCGGGCATGGGGTTTTCGGAATATTGAGTTTTGAAAAAAAAAATTTAATTTTTTTAAAAAATCCAAACAATTTTTTTTTTTTATTTAAATACTATGTGGTATAATAATATCCAAACTTTGAATGATCTTTAGCATAAAAAAATGATCACAATAGGTTCTAACATTTTAGAGATAGTCAAAAACAAAAAAAAAATAGTTCCATTAAAAACCATTTTTCGATACGTTTTTTTTCAAACATTACCTGGCTTTAACTAAATAAAATTTTTTGAAACAGGCGGAACAGTTTTTGAGAAAAATATATATATATAAAATTTCGAAAAAAAATCGTATGGCAGGTACCGTTATTTTTGGTCTTAAAAATAAAAAGAAATAAAATGCACGACTGGATCGCACGAACTTGCTCTTATGTAAAAGTACTTTGGAGTTTAAGATACATTTTATAAATATAAAACATGGATTTAAGGAGATAATAATGTTCAAATGCATAAAATTGCCGTTTGGTTTCCAGAAAAGTATGAATTTATGCAAATAAACTTTAAAAAATCGTTTTATTATTAAATACATTTTTTATATAAGAAATTTCTCTAAAATTTTCCAAGAAAAAAATGTGGGATGCGAATTTTAAGTATTAAATAATATTGATTTTAGGAAATAATTTCAAAATATAATCGTTCATAGGTTTTGAAGATATTGATTAAAAATTTTTTTTTTTTTTTTTCAAAAAAACCCAACAAATATTTTTTCGAATATTTTTATATACAATATTATTTTAAACTTAAGGGGACTACTGCTGAAAATTTTGGGTTAAAATCCTTAGAGCTGTTAATGAGAAAGTCGAAAATCAAAAAAACGGGTCTATGGCAGGTACCCCTAATAACATTTTGCCCCAAAATTTTGTTTGACCGAAATGTAGTCCATGTCCATTATATCACACTTAATTTTTTTATCAAAATCGTTAGAGCCGTTTTCGAGATAAATAAGATTTTGCATTACGGGTGTATGGGGGGTACCCTTAGTTTTGGAGCTAAAAAAAAAATTTCAATTTTTCCTCTAGGGAATCACCGAAGACCCTTAACTACCGAGTTTGAAGAAAATACCTCCGGTAGTTTAGGCTGTAGTTCGAGGTACTATCATCTATCATCTAATGTCAACTTTGATCAAAATCTCGAGTTCGATTTTTTTCCAAATGCAGAACTTGCCCTATAGTACCTATATCGCAAGTAAAAAACGCGGGGGGGAAATAAAAATTAAGTGAAACAAAAAAAAATTAATCAAAATTCTGAAGCCTTTTTCGAGAAAGCTACGATTCTCGAAAACAATTTTTTAACATTTGTATGATGGGAAACGTTATGTTAAAAACATTTTTTTTTTTCTAAATTTAGTAGATAGGTATTGTTAAGAAACTGTTAATTGTCAAAATTCGAGCTGTGTTTTTGAAATATTGAGTTTTCAAAAACGGAAAGAAATCCATTTTATTTTAAATTTTAATACACAATACTATTCAAACATTTTAGAAGGTTAGGCATACTTGTATTGTTAAAAATCATGTTTCATTTTTTTAGAATAACGGTCGACCCGTTTAGGCTGTGTTCGAGCAGAAAGATAAAATTGCGGGACCAAATTGGCAATTAACAAAAAAACTAATCTTGGATTTCATTACAATCAATTTTTTTCACGAATCCAAAACTAAAGACCTAAAGACGCTATGTAAATATGTATACAAGTAAAAATATAATATATACTTAAGCATAGGCATATGTATTGAGAAACATACAAAAAATTCAGCTAGGAAGTTCCCAATTCTTCGATTGCCTTTGACACACAAACATTTTTATCTCGTTTAAGAATCTCTGACACTATAAAAATTAAATTCAGTGCGGGTTTCTTCACCAAGGACACAATTACGTATCGCTATCGGCAAAATTTACCTACTTTTTTTTTAATCATCATAATGTACCTATTGCGTTAAATACAGTGTTCGTTAGCATTTGTTACACCTGATCTGTATCAATTTGTGGGCAAGTTCCAGCTAGCGATGAACTCGGTTTTATTAAGATGCGGATGGTGTAGAAGATGGTAGCTCTTTGTAGGACTATTAACAAGTGCTTGTCACGTTTTAATGGATGGCAAAATGAAAATGAGAACGAGAAGGTATTTTTTCAGGAGACTTGAAAGAGGCGACATCCTATTATACATAGCTCCTTTTTCTGGTAATTTTATCGATGTTTTTGCCAAACATTAAAGGGAATTTTATATTAAAAGAAAAAAGTTTTAAAGAGTAGGTAATGATAAGAACTTAGACGTTTTATTTTTTTTTGTTTTAATAAGTTGTGTTTGGTAGTTCATAAAAATTAAAAGTATGTGTGCCTTGAAATTGGAAGATAATTTTTTAGTGTTTAAATCATTATGAGTTTTAATTTTTAAGTTAAAAAATTGGAAACATCTGTTAAATGATGAATTTTGTGTTTAAAAAATCGATTTTTCTAGTAAAGAGAAGTATAGATAGGCGGAATTGCCCGTAATTTCAGTTCTAAAAAAGAAAAAATCATCGTCGATTATGTTGTTTAAAAAAATGTCTATGACTGTCTAATATAAAATTCTTTTTTTTTTGCTATTTAAGAAATATACTTTGAAACATTGAATTGTAGCAAACAAATTTCGAATCCTCGAAAATACTTTGACGTGGTAGCCGTCGCCAAAGCGAGAGTACTCAATTGAGATATTTTTTGTGAACATAATACAAATTATGAACTTCACCTCATGGATTAGTGTTTAAAATTATTTCTTGAATCCAGTGTGGTATTATATCTTGAAGAAAAAATGTAATAAATTATTAAGCTGAAGATCGCTGCATCCGTATCTATTTTTTCATTTAGGATAGCATATCTCAAAAAGTATCAAGGATATTGGAACATTTTGAACGCCAAAATGTTGGGCGGAAATTTTCCTAGGGGCGATATCCGTTACTTTTTTTAAATTGTATCTTGTTATATTTTATTTTAGTGAGTTTTAAAAATTTTAAGACAAAACAATTTTTAGGAGAGGATATAGACCGCAATAATTTTTCTAGAATTAAAATAAATATGACCCAATGTAGAATATACGTTTCTCTAGAGGCGATGTTTCTTCTTTTTTTTTAATTTTTTTTTTTATTAAGCTTATTTAACCATGAAATAAAAAAAAAAAAAACAAAAAGTTTGGACCCTTTGAGTTTGGAAATTCTAATTTTTTCATGTACCGTTCTTATACCTACGATTAGTTGATCCGAAGTTATAAAGGTCTAAACTTTTTTTTTAAATTTCATGTTTGAAAAAATTTAATAAAAAAAATTAAAAAAAAGAAAAAAAATCGCCTTTAGAGTTTGGAAATTCTAATTTTTTCATGTACCGTCTTTTTACTTACGATAAGTTGATCCAAAGTTATAAGGGTTCAAACCTTTTTTTTTTTTTATTTCATGGTTAAATAAAAAAAAATTAAAAAAAAGAAGAAACACCGCATCTAGAGAAACGTTTATTCTACATTGGGTCATATTTATTTTATTTCTAGAAAAATTATTTCGGTCTATATCCTCTCCTAAAAATTGTTTTGTCTTAAAATTTTTAAAACTCACTAAAATAAAATATAACAAGATACAATTTAAAAAAAAGTAACGGATATCGCCCCTAGGAAAATCCCCGCCCAACATTTTGGCTTTCAAAATGTTCCAATATCCTTGATACTTTTCGAGATATGCTATCCTTAATAAAAAAATAGATTCGGATGCAGCGATCTTTAGCTTAATAATAAATTTATCTAGGAAATTAAGTCAACAAATCGAAATTCGAATATCGGGCGCATTTCAAACTATAGCAGCTTATATTTTTGCTCGAAGGTCTGGTAATACTGCCTCTAAAATTTCATCGCCAGTTTATTTTTTGACTCAGCCAAAATAGATTCAATATCGATAAAATAGAACCCTTTGAATATACATATACGCAGAAGTAATTTTTCTTCGCAAAAATTCTTCACGACAACTTAAGATACTGCTCTTCTACAATAGTTATTGGTTAGTTCTTGTTAGACTTAATTCCTAAATATGACTGAGTTCGTAATTGCAATGTTTGTTGCCCCTGACCCGTCTAAAACATGCTTCAAATACATTTATGAACACAATTACAACGCTATAAGATAAGACGGTAAGTCTTGCATGCAGAAAGCCGCCTCGAAAACGTCTTGGACCTCGATATTTGCAATCAGGGCGCTTAGCTCTACATTTTGAAGTTATGATGGCAAACAATTATTTAGACTTTGGAAAGAACTGCATACTTGATGCACTATTGCTCCCACCAGATTATGCAAGACGTAAATAACTACTAAAGGCCTATCTAATTAAGCTAATTATTGTTTCTTATCAATCACACCCAAAAATTGCTATGGGATCTCGGTCTATATGTACAATAAATATTAATTATTTTTCAGGAACTTTTATTTGGTTTTCTAATGTTTTAACATCCCAACATACCATCTGTTTATAGACTTTAAGGCCGCCTATGATAGCATAGCCAGGGTAGAACTTTACAAAGCCATGAGAGAGTTCGGCATCCCAAATAAATTGACACGACTATGTAGGTTGACCATGACCAACGTAACAAGCCAAGTAAAAATAGCCGGATTGCTATCCAGACCAATCAACATCTTTAATGGACTCCGACAAGGGGACGGTTTGGCCTGCCTCCTCTTCAACGTGGCGTTGGAGAAAGCAATCCGTGACTCTGACACGGCAACAAGAGGGACCATCGTCAACAGGTCCAGCCAGTTACTGGCTTACGCAGACGACATTGACATCATCGGAAGAACCGAACAAGCTGTACACGATTCCATCCAGATCGAGCAGGCGGCACAAAATCTGGGGCTGCACATTAGTGAAGGTAAAACAAAGTACATGGTGGCGTCGAATGCGAGAGGAACAGTTGGACAAACAATCAAGGTAGCGGAGCACGAATTTGAAGTGGTGCAATCGTTTAAATACCTTGGGTCAATAGTAGCAGCCGATAACAATATAGAAGAAGAAATACGCGGGCGGCTTCTCAAATCCAACAGAGCCTACTACAGTCTGTCAAAGCTCTTCAAATCCAGAAATCTCACCATAACTTCAGAACTGCTGCTGTACAGGACCATGGTCCTGCCAGTACTCACATATGGATCCGAGACTTGGGTGCTTAGCAAAAGGCACTCCGACCTCTTAAAAAGCTCGGTAGACTCCGGTGGGCAGGGCACCTAGCTCGCATGAGCGAAGAGGAACCTGCTCGGAAAGTTCTTTGTGGTACATTCTATGGTAGACGACAGCGTGGTAGACCATGCTTGCGCTGGAGAGATGGCGTAGACCAGGACGCCCGAAGCCTTGGGGTGCGCAACTGGATGGCGTCGGCTAGAGACCGGGATAGGTGGAGAGACTTGTTGAAAGAGGCCAGGACCGGAACCCGGTTGTCGAGCCGATGATGATGATGAATGTTATTTTAAAAATGGCTGGTAAAAACATAATTTTAAAGCTCATTGTCCTTAGTCTTCCGGATGGAACCAATTTTGAAAACATGGGACAAAAATTGGTAAAAAACCGAAGACGAAGGAAAATGTTTTTGAATAAGAGAACCTTCAGAATGAAGTTTAGGCATATTTTAAAAAATAAGAATTTCCTCAAAACAATCAAATACCTCAGCCATTAGCTCTGGAGGAAGTTCAAGATTGTGTTGAGATCCATAAACTTCATCGAACTGATGGAAGTAATATCATGAAGAAGCCTCTCTACCGCTTAGTTTATTTTTTTTTTAATAGTATGATAGGAAGCTTTTAAATTTTGGAACTTCCTTATAATAAATATCCTCCCTATCTTAAGGAAACGTGGGTAAAATAATGTTCTTGGAAAACCTTTCCCATAGAACGTTTTTCTTCCTGCACCCAGCTAAAAATTCAGATTGCGTTCCCAAACGGATGGAAACCAATAGTTTGATATCAGCATTGGACCAGATTTTGGCCTTGTATTCAATCCTGTGGATGGATAGTTATTAATTTCTTATCAAAGATGAAAAAATCAATATTTGTACGTGTAATCAGTATTTGTATATTTCCTCTGCCGTTTTCCTGCAAATTCAGCAACATAAAAAAAACACATGCCAAATTGACCGCATTTTGACTATTAGTTTACTTTTATGAAGACAAGTGTTGCCATGCTCATGCAGAGATGATGCTGTTTGTTTACAATTATGAACGCTATTTTTGCAGGACTGCGGAAGTTTTACAAATACGAACTCAGCCTATCTTATGACTTCGCATTGTTTTTAATCGAGATTCTCTTAAGATATTTTTTACTTAATCGAAGTATATGTAGTAGTTGTCTTTTAATTACTTGTTTTCATTTTAAGTCAATGTTTTTTTATTATTTTTTTTTTCAATTTTTTGCTTGCAATATTTTGAACTCTTTACAACACCGTTTTCCAACTTGGTTCAGGAAAAAGAGGGGTCCCAATATGTAGTTAATCTTGTATGTATATACGTACGAGTATTTGAAGGGGAAGTTTAATATCTAATTTTAGATTCCGTAACGGGTTATTTGGAAAATTCTAGTTTCACGATGTGTTATAGTCTGAAAAGTAGCGGAAATAGATTTTTTGGTAGGTGATCTGTGGTTTTTCTGAGCGGCAAGAAATAAATATATTTCAGAATTGCCTAGAAGTTACAAATCCTCCAAGAGTATCACTGATCACTGTAGTTTAAAGTGTTTTTCGTTTTAGCAGTTAGGACTCGGCTGAAAATTGAAGTCACATCCATTTCTGTCGCCAACCAACAGGAAAGGTTGGGAGTTGTTAGTCTATATTTTTAAGTTTTCTATGAACTGTTGGCCTCTGATTAATTCATTTTTAATTTATATCTCTTTAAAAATCTTTAAACAAAAAGTGTGTCATTTAACTATTAACGAGTCAAATATAATGCAGCACGCAAATTTAACTTAGATTCCTGAGATAAACCATAAAAATGTAAGTTAGTATAATTAAAATTGTTACCTATCCATTTTGTGGGTCAGAAAGTTAATTTAAATAAAACACATTTATAACTCGGATTTATATTAAAATTTTATTGCAATATATTGTCCAAATCCTGCAATTTCAAACGGAATATATAGTAATGCAAATAGCTTTCACGGGATTTTTTGAGTAACTCGACACTGACAAGGTGATTTTCGATGACTTTTCGTCACATATCTTTCAATTAATTATTAATTAATCAATTAATTAATTCCGAACCCTAACCCGTTCTACTTGGCTGTGTAATTTTTCCGCTGCGATATTATTGATTTATTTTTTTAACTATCTATCATATTTTAATTCATAATCCCTTGTTTTTAGTAATTTATTAATATCTTTTGTATATTTCATCTTCACGCGAGTGATTTTTATCAATTGTCATCTTTTATTTTTTCTTACAAAAATAATATAATTTTTCGATTTACAAAATAAATATATATAAGTGAGTGATATTAATCATAAGCTTTCACCCATCCCGCTCGCTCGTTGCTGAATCCGCTATTACAAGCACAATTGCTGCCTCATCTGCCGTGGTGAGTGAAAATTTTTTGTATTTGTTCTGCCTATGAAGCAAATTTGGTGCTACACACAATAAAAGATTTTGTATTCTACATTACATGCTACCCGCAACCCGCATTCCGCGTCAACATCAGAGCTTTAACTGGGCACCTGTGTGCTGTCACAATTATACACATAGCCTCAACAAAATTGAATGATATCTTTGCATATACCTACAATTGCCCGTTTATTTGGATACCAAAACTTTTTTAGTTTTGTCTCATCATTTCCCTGTGAGTACATTTTTAGTAGATGTTCTGCCGATAGTTTTTTTGATTCTACATAAACAAACATTTGACTTTTTCTCTTGGCAATAAAACAACAACAACAACGTCTGCAACCGAGAAATAAACATTCGAATTGTCAAAAACTACATTATCCTACATCCTACATCTAGCTGATGCACGAACCCTTTCATCACACTAAACTACGTTACCTACCTGAAAGAAATTTTCACACTGCTCTAAAAAATTAAGGGACAAAACTGAATTAAAAATTGAATTAAAATGTCATCTTGCACTTTATGCGAAAAAATTGCGGACTATTTGATTGATTCAATAATATGTCATGGCAACTGTAGAAGATCATTTCATATAGATTGTATTGACGCCCCTTACAGCACTATTAAGCTTTTTAAGGAAAGAAAATCTTTCTATTATTTTTGTGACGAGTGCGATCCGTTTGCGTACACTAACATTACTCGAGACGTAATACAAAATAAATATAACCTCGAAAAGTTACATGCTCAATTACTGCATCTTACCGAAAAAGTTGACAGATTAACCACTTCGCCTACAATACATAATACGGAATCACATAATGACGAAATCGAAATGACTGATAGCCGATTACTAAACGATACATCATCTTTAAAGCGAAAAATTGACGAAACTGATACCGAATCTTGTGAAGTTAATCCCTCAAATAAGAAGCCTGCTACGTCTATTTCTATCACCGCATCTCCGCCGCTTCCTCAACCTCTTCAATCATCTCTACCTCCATCTACATTATCAACATCTTTTGACCCAATCATAGCACCAGTAATCTCACCATCATTAATTGAGCCTATAACTGTTGTAGTAAATCCATCATCATCAACGTTACCTAATATAAAATCTGCATCATTTCATTCAACCAAAAAACCTAGTCTTGTCAATCATCTAAATTCACCCATTTCAAGTGGATTGAAAGTAGTAGAAGGTCATAGAACATTATTTATATCTAAACTTGACCCCTCAACAAACGCCCTCGATATAAAAAACTTTATTTCAAATAAGACAGGTACATCTTCGCTATCAAAAGTTGAGAAAATGATTCATCGAAACTACTCCAAATATGCATCTTTTAAGATAAGAGTTCCAGATTCAATTTTCCATCTTCTCAACTCATCATCACTTTGGCCAAAAGGGATAATAATACATGAATTTGAAAATAAGCAACATAAAATAAGAACCTCATCCCATAACCCTTTTCAAGAGACACGGACAATGCAATATCATCGAAGAAGCAGCTTCAGCAAGTTCTGATTTATTACCAAAACGTCAATGGACTAAGGACAAAGATCAATGCGGTCTACAAAAACATAAATCATCTCCAACATGACATAATTATATTAACAGAAACTTGGCTAAATAATTCTTTCTTAGATACCGAACTCTTCGACTCAACTTACCAAGTTTTCAGACGAGACAGGCACCACTCTAATGAAACAGAGACAGTTGGTGGTGGAATTGTATTTGCAGTCAAAAACTACTTAATATGCAGTTTGGTTGATGCTTTTGATCTTTCTGACGTCGAAATACTGTGTATCAAAATCAAATTGATAACAGGTTATCTTTATATCATCTCAGTGTACATACCTCCGCGATCTTCAAGCTGTATCTATGAAAACTGTATAAACTTAATTGAGAAAATTCATGACCAAATGGAACCAAATGATGAGCTCCTTATCGTAGGTGATTTCAATCTTCCAAACCTGAACTGGAAAAAATCAACAGATTTCAACAATTTTTCCCCTGTCAACCCGACGAGTACTAATGAGTTCTTAATCATTGATGGTCTAGCTTCTTGTGGACTTAGTCAATTTAATGGGGTTGCAAACCGCTTTAATAAATATTTGGATTTAGTATTTTTCTCCGACACAATAAATGCTGACGTAGCTGTAACTTCAGCCGATGTTATACTACTAGTAGAAGACCGTCACCATCCAGCTTTAAATATATCACTTAATATAAATGTATGCAATATCCCTCTAAGTTCAAATGAAAAACTAGAATTCAATTTTAAAAAATGTAACTTTAATGAACTAACCAATTTGTTGTGTAATGTTGATTGGAATCAAATTCTCTTAAATCGTAATATTGATGATATGTGTCTTAAATTTTATAGTATTCTATTTAACTGTTTTTACGAAACTACACCATTACGCAAATCTTGCTATAATCTTAAAACTCCACCATGGTTTGACGCTCACTTAAAAAACTTAAAAAATAAAAGAAATAAAGCATGGCTTAAATTTAGTAAAACCAGAGCTGATGATGATTTCAGAACTTACTCCGAAATTAAATATATTTTCACTGATTATTTCAACACTCTTTACTCAGATTATATTTTAAAAATTGAAGAAGAGTTAAAACAGACCCCAAAAAACTTTTGGAACTTCGTGAAAAGTAAAAGAAAAGTTGATGGCTACCCTAACTCAATGTCATATAATAACACAACAAGTCATGACTCCCAAATAATTTCAAATATGTTTGCTAATTTCTTTAAAGATGCTTTCGATGTGCCTCCGTCTTTTCAATCTTCTGATTTGTTCTTTCCAGCCCAAAATTTTCCACACCTTAACTCACTTAACTTTACCATATGTGAAGATTCAATTGTTCGTAGCGTCTCAGAACTTGACGAATGTTTCAGCCCTGGTCCTGATGGTGTACCATCTTGTGTGTTAAAAAAATGTGCGTCCTATTTATCCTATCCTCTTTTTTTATTATTCAATGAATCCCTTAGATGCTCAATCTTTCCATTATTATGGAAAAGTGCTTTTATAATTCCAATTCATAAAAAAGGGCCTAAGAATGAAATCACGAATTACCGACCCATCGCCAAACTTTCTGTTATTCCCAAACTGTTTGAGTCCATTGTATGTAATATGTTATCCTTTAACTGTAAGTCTATCATTTGTGACAATCAACACGGTTTCGTCCAAAATAAATCAACTATTACAAACCTACTTCACTTTACTTCTTTTTGTCTTGACTCCTTTGAAAATCGGAAACAAGTAGATTGTGTGTTCACAGATTTTAGTAAAGCCTTCGATAAACTATGTCATAAGACCTTAGTCCATAAACTTAAAGCCTTAGGATTTAATGACAAATTCTTAATGTGGATCTCGTCATATTTAACGAATAGAAATTATAGTGTTACTTTTAGAAATGAGCTCTCTGATCAATTTTACGTTAACTCTGGTGTTCCACAAGGCAGCCATTTAGGACCCCTATTATTTATCTTATATATAAATGATATAACTTCTGTGATAAAATACTCTTCGGTTCTGATATACGCTGATGACATTAAAATTTTCAAAACTATATGTTCAATTAATGACTGCTCACAGCTTCAAGAAGATCTACATAGTTTTAGGGAATGGTGCAATACAAACCGACTTTTCTTGAATATTGACAAATGTAAAACAATGTGTTTTACACGCAAAAAAACAATTATAGATTATAATTACATATTAGACTCTTCTTCTCTTTGTAAGCTATCAGTTTTCTCTGATTTAGGAGTTATTCTTGACAGTAAATTAATGTTCATTGACCATTATAACTTTATAGTTAAAAAAGCTAATAAAATTCTCGATTTTATTAAACGATTCTCTCGCGATTTTCGTGATCCCTACGTCCTCAAGCTCCTTTACATATCTTTTGTCCGACCAATACTTGAATACGGCTGCGTAATATGGGCACCTTACTATTCTGTTCATATAAACAGACTTGAAGGTATCCAAAAAAGGTTTTTGCGATTTTGTCTTCGTTTTTTTCCGTGGTCCCAGAGATCCACACTACCTCCATATTCTCACAGACTCTTGCTTATAAACCTCCCATCACTTTCACAACATAGACAGTATCTCCAGCTTTGTTTTATTGTAAAATTAATAAATGGTTCAATAATATCTCCATCAGCTCTGCATCGTCTAAATTTTAGCTATAGTCAAACTAGCATAAGAAGGCAGTTGCCTCTATGTCCGATTTTCAGCAGAACAAACTATGGTGCGAACAGCCCTCTAAATCAATTGATTTCAGTTTTCAATAAATATTATTTTTTAATTACTTCTATAAACGACAATGTCAAAAGTAAAAAATTTAAAGAAAACTTTTTTAACACTCTAATATTGTAGTTATATATACATATTTATTTATTTGTAGATAAATTATTTTTTAAATTAAAATATATGTAATTAGCTATAAGTTTTTTTAACGTTAGACCATTAACGAATTAAATAAATAAATAAATAAATAATCGGCCTAAAAGGGGAAGTGTTGTGGGAGGAGTGGCACCGTCTTGTTGAAAGCACATGTCTTTCACATGCATATTTTCGATTTCAGTCTGAAAATGTTCTGTCAAAATTTGACAATAGCAATCAGCATGACGGTGATAATATCACACTAACTCGTTTTCGAAGAAGTATGGACGAATTTCATATGTATGTATGTAAATACTTCAGCACAAAATTGTATACGATTTAGTAAAATCCTAAAGCCATCTTAGTAAGTTACTAAGTTAAAAAGAAGATTTTGTTAATTTTAAACGATTTTAGCATAATACTATCTCTTAACTAAATTTACTAAATTTAACATCACAAAATGGATATTTTAACTTTTAGTAAATTGCTAAATTCATTACATCTTGCATTTTCCTCAAAAAGAAAAATTCTTGGCAACTTTACTTAAAAGAGTTAAATTGTGCTTTATTTATGATTCGTGACCTAATTCATTTAAAAGCAAGTAAAATAATATAAAATGTTTTCGGAAGACGAAGATTTCGATGTCTGAAGACTCAGCTTTGTGCAGAAAAGTAAGATGTTTTAATTCTCGAGCAAATCTTTTTGAAGAGACGATTAAGAATTTTACTCTAAGTATGGGTTTGATAAGACAACAGTTCGGTTCTTGGTTGAAAACTTAAACATCCAATTTCGAATCACAAGCCGTGGGCTTCCGATTTCACCAGAATTACAATTACTGGTTAAATTAGGCTAAATATCCATCAACTTGATGTTGGTAAGTTAATTCCCTAATGAAACACAAAGGCAGTACCTATGTATCTTCTAATCTTATCGAAGCATTATAGCAGTCCACAGTGCGGAAAATAATTTCGAAAAAGGTTGTCACAAATAAACAAATAACAAAATAAATTGTAGAAATTGTAGGTTGTCACTATGACTTCTGAGTTTCAAAATTTCAAATTTTTATGTCCCTTCCCCAGATTTAGTTTTGTTTAATTTGTTTTATAAAAGGGAATCACTTTTTTACCAGTTAGTAAAAAGGATTGAAATGATTAGAAGATTGCTCACTAGTAACATGTTAAGCCCTTAACAATAGGTTGTTTAAAAATTTTCCTCACTGACTTTTTGTAGATGAAATAGTTTGTTGAAAGTAACGTATGGATTTTCACCTGGTCGTATACAAGGGTTGTGTAGACACCGAAAATGATCATCATTATTCAGGAAAATGTTGGGTGAAAATTCGTCTACAAAACGTAATTAATTATTTTCGACATCTGCTTTTATAACTGTTTTTAAGTCAATATGAAGTTGTATTCTGTATACATTCAATGAATAACAAATGTCATTTTTTTTTTTAAATGTAGTGTACATATTCAATTAAAAGCTCAAGTGACCTCAACTCCAAGGTGCGTTTCGCCCAGGTACGACAGTGGGCTCATCAGTTAGATGCTGCCCTACCCTTCTAAGACGCAAATATTGGTCGATGTTTACCGACTCTTATAAAATTTACAGCTTTAATAGACTGTGAATTTTAATTTTCTAGAGGAAGTTCATTAAATTCAGACACGTAGAATAATAATGTCCGTGGTCTGACTATTAAATCTAACTGATGAGCCCACTGTCGTACCTGGGCGAAACGCACCTTGGAGTAGTGTTAATAAAACAGCGATTGCTCGAGTTTTCGATAGTATCGATAGTTTAAAAAAAAAAACTATCGATTAATCGATAAACAATCGATAGTGTTTTTTTATAATAATATATAATAAAATGAGTTGAAAAAAAAATTCAAATCTTTTAAGAAAAATTTCAAAAACAAAATCAGATTTTGTAATCATTTAAAAAAAATGTTCACACTTGCTGATCAAAAATTGTGTTCATGTATTTATTATTGGCGTGATTTTTACGCAAAAATCCTTTTGATGTTTTTTTTTTGATCGAATTTCTTGAAGCCTTGGAGGGCATTAGCTTTTGCACTGGTGCAATTTGATTTCCATCTGCATCAGAGGATGAACGATCACCTTCTATATTTATAGATACGAGTATTATCAGCATCAGCATGTTTTATTTTTAAATGGTCTTTAAAATTTCAATAAAAATTGCCAGATTTGTTGATAAAAGTCCGAAACGAATATTGATTTTTACGCAAACTTAATTTTACAAATAAACAAAACACAGAACGGGGAAACTGTAAACTCGAAAGAACACTAAACATGTAAACATATATGCTCTGTAATGAAATGCTGATACGGGACTTTCCCTATTAAAGCGGCGATGGTAAGCATGTCAAAAAAAAACTGAAAAATCGAGTGGGGTATAGTATTCCACATTCGAATAGTACGAGTTGAGAAAGAATCTCTGTATTTTACAGTACACCCGGAATTAGGCTCAAGGGTAAACTGATCAGCATTCTTTGCAAGACGAGTATTACGGCGAAAATTTTTCAAGGGAGGAATGCAGCTGGCTATATCATTAGAGCACTGTTTATAGAAGTTCGAGAGAAACAAACGTTTTGGTAATAGAACTGGCTCTTTCTTGGATTCTATCAAACATGTGCAAATGGGTTTTAGGAGCCCAGATATGGGAGTTATAATTAATTTTATGCTGAATGTATGCCTTATAAATTATAGCCAAATCAGAATGAGAAAAAAATACTTGCATCTTCTAAAGAAACCGAAACATTTAGCCGCAACTGTCATTTTTATCATTCAAGGAGAATTTTCAGTAAACGAATCATTTATTACCCCGGTTACAAGAGTAGATTAAGGAATCGAATCGAATTCGAATTGAGATTTCGATTCAGGATCGAGAGATCGAATTGAAATGGAATCGAAATGACAATCTGGTTTAAACTGTTGTTGAACACACACTCGATTCTTCGATTCCTCGATTCAGGTATACAAGCATATTTTCGATTCGATTCAGCTCGTTTAGTGGGATCGGATCGAGAAATCCTATTTCAATCCGATCCAGGTATACACGGAGCTCAAACCTGATTCAATTCCGATTCAATTCTCCATATAAACGTAGTATATAAAACAGAAACACATCAACTGTACAGACTATTGATGTTTTCACCAAACTATCGATAGTCGCGATAGTTCAAAACAATCGATTAATCGATTAAACTATCGATGTTTTATTAACACTTCCTTGGAGTTGAGGTCACTTGAGCTTTTAATTGAATTTCATTCAATCACTCCACTAAAACAGAAATAATTTTCTATCTTCATTGTAGTGTACCTAGATCTACATACCTATACCTACTCTCAAAGTATCTGATATTATGAAATCAAAAATACCCTTATTCAGTGATATTTAACCTTTTTGCTACTTACTTCCTTAGCAAAATGAACGTTTTGTTCATCTTTATAATAATATATCGTTAACGAAGAGTTATTAAAATCAAAACATTTCTTTTTATTTTTATTAAGGTATTTAGAGTAAGTGCGGCAAATATGGCCTACCCTTAACATTTTTTTTAAATAAAACCATACATTTAAGTCGAATTCATTTATTTTTTTCGTAAACAGTTTAACAAATTATTTGTACTTCAGTCTTTAGAAACTATAACTAAAAAAACACACATAACAAAAAGTTAAAAACAAAAACTTAAGGGAACTTCATATTTGAGTTTTAAAAAAATTGCGGTTAATATGGCCCACCTGGTGTTAAATATGGCCCAGGGTAGGCCATATTTAACACAATGTTTTTTAGTGGAACTAAATACTTAATATTTATTGGGGGCTATGAGGAACAAAATTTCCCTCGGAATTTTCCCCATCTTTGAAAATTGGGAAGGTCAATACTTCTGCACTGTTCATTGTAAGCTGGCGACTGGCCTTTTTTAATGAGAGCCAAAGTGCACTATAAAACTTAATTCCCGACATCAATAAATTATAAGGGAAAATTTCGAAATTAGTCGAGATGACAGTTTTGAAAGTTAGTCACAATTCCCAAGGAAATTTTATTCACGATAGACCCCATTGACTTTGGAATGAAATTGGACTTTGGAATGAAATAACTTTCCTGAATTTCTTATGAATAAGCCGTTTCTGCGCGAATGCGTTTTTTTTTTTTTTGTTCGGTATCTGTTTGCTTTCCAACATCATTTTCTTCTTCTTAATTTCTTTTCTCTCTTATTCTTCAGATTTATTGATTCTTCTAGAGAAGTTTTATAAGGAGATGAGGAAATGATCTCCGATTTTCCTCGTTTTCGTCCACGATTCGATGTTTTTTTTTAACCTTTACAGGAATAGGAGAAATTTCATGAGTCGTCTCATGCCCCCTCAATATCACATGGATTGGTAAGCGCAAGATTTTCTACGTTGAATTGATATTTTGTTGAATCAACTTCTTCTGCTGATAAAAAATCGTGGTCTTGGAAGATATTTTTTAAACAAATAGCCATATCGCCCTATCATAGAAAAACCTTTAACTGCGATCTGTCCAGTTTGAGTCTTAAGGTATGCTCGACCGAATAGCTCAATTATGTCGAAGTGTGATAAGGCTTTATAGTTTTTGATGACCAATCGTCCAGTTTCCTCGGTCAAGTATCTACTTATTTAAGGGTCCCATAAAAGTCTTGTCTAGCGGCTGTATCTTATAGCTCGAATGCGGATGAATGGATAGAACGTGGATTCGATTTTTTCTTGCGAGGTCCACAAGCTCTATATTTCTTCCATGGTTTTTGAATTCATTTAGACATTTTAGTCTTCAAATTAAAAAATTAAAATAATTTAATTTCATTCAAGCAAACGTGTCAAATATGGCCTACTGGGCCATATTACCAACACATGGGGTAGGCCATATTAAACACATTGTGATTATTTCATTCATTTTAATTTTAAATACACTTCATAAACTTTTTTTCTTAAATAATATCACACAAATTAAGAAAATACATAACAGTATTTAATTTTAGAAAAAAGTTACCAATTTAATACAAAATTCTATATAAAAACACTTAAGGAAACTTGCCAAAAAATTACATCAAAAATACAAAAAACGGAAAACGCCGTATATTTTCCACGATCGGCGCGCCACACTCACCACAAAAGGGTGATGCTAAACCGGTTTGAAGGCGTTCGCAATGAATTTTTTTTATTTCGCTGTGGATTTTGGTTTGCGAAATAAAGCAATAGGCCATATTACCCACGTAGGCCATATTTGCCGCACTTACTCTAATTAAGTGAAAATAATCTTCTTTTGGTTCGAGAAGAAACTTCGTTTGTTCTTCTTCGCAATATTGGCGAAAAATATTAATGAAAACGAAGAAACAATCAAAGAAAGTTTTCTCATTTACTCGTCTAAGGAAATTCAAATGCCTTTCGTCGAAATCAAAATAAGAAACTTCATAATTTCCAAATAACATAAAAGCGGAATGTAATAGCGTTTCTTTTTTGTTCTTATTTTTTGCTTTAATCAACTTAACTTGTTAGGACAACGAAAATAAAGGGAAAACATTCCTTTTTCTCTTTTTTTTTGTAACGGATGAACTTTGCCTTTTTTGGGGGAATTAAATCGACAGATGATACCTACGCAAGAAACAAAAATCCTACTTTTGAATTAAAGGAATTTCTAAATAAGACCAACAAAATGCTTATTAATCTTTATGCTCAAATATATATATTTTTTGCTTGCTGGAGATCTTCTGAGTGTTTTTTGTTTTAATAAGTAAATAATTTATATACAAGAAAATTCAAAGATATTTCCAAATATTTTGTCAGGGTAACATAGACGTAAAGCCTTTAAATAAGCCTTAAGATGACATACGAGTATTATACGTAGTGGTTTTAATGTTTTGGTATTTAGGTTTTAATAAACTTGATTTGTAAATAATAATTAATAAATTGTAAACAACAAAAATAAAAAAATATATTCATCACATTAATGTTCGACTCTGACTATGAAAACTAGAATGAAGTAGGAATAACACTGTTCACCAAAGTCACTTGTTAACACTTTTAAACTAAACAATCAACTTATTTAAAAATTTAATTAGAATGATTTCATATATCTTGATTTGAACTGCATTTGAAAAGTTTAATCAAGGAATACCAACATTTTCAAATTTTGTTTCCATCTGCTATTTTTTTTTAATTTTGGAGCACCAAATTGACATTGAAAGTTAGAGATACTGAACTACATTGGTTTTTGAATAATTGAGTATCGCAATGGGAGGGTAATATTGAGCCGGATAAGGCATTCCACGTTCGTGAAGTGCGGCTTTAGAAGGTACATTATATCTGAACTTAAAAATCCATTCTATGTTGAGCTCAAGGGTTAACTAATGGGCATTTCCTGCAGAGCGAGTTTTACGGTTAAATTGTTTAAGAAGATGAATTCTACAGGTAATTTCACTCTCATACTTGTTATAAATAAAATGCACGACTGGGTCGCACGAACTTGCTCCTATGTAACAGACTAGGAATTTTAAAAACGAAAGTTTTTAAAGAAAACTGTTCATTAGGATAAAATGAATTTTTTACATTCTTTTAGTAGTAAGAGATAAAAACAGAATGCTATGCAAATATAAATTTATGCAAGAACAAAAATTATAACTCGTTGTAGTGGTTAAATAAATTAAATTAAATTTGGTTGTGCAACAGCTCGAAGTGAACCAGGACCTATTGACTTACAACTCTCAACCATTCCTGTGTGCGTGTTACCAGGAACGGAGGGGACCTACAATTTTCTGCCGATTCCGAACGGCTAATGAGCAGCACTTTCCAATACAAGAGATACTCTTGGAGGATTTGTCAATTCATCGCAAGAGGCAGTACACCCCTGAAAAAAACTTTCTTGCAGCGGCTGAGAATCGAACTCGAGACCTTCCGCATGACAGTCCAACGCACTAACCATTATGCCAAGGGGTACTAAGTGGTTCCTTAAAAAAATAAGCTTTAATGTACAAAATTTTTAAAACATTTTTAAGAAAAAAATTTGGTACGCCAACTTTAACTTTTTATTATTGTAAGAATAAGACTTAAATTTCCAAGAAAAATACTAAGCCGTTGATATATCGAATTTTCCAAAAAAAAAAACGACTTTTTTTCTACAAATTGAAAAAATATATTTTTTTTTAAGTTTTGAAATGCAATGTTTTTTAAACTTTTTAGGAGCTACTTTATAAAAAATTTCATAAAAACCCATAATGCCGATAATGAGAAATTCAAAGTTCGAAAAAATCGTTCTATGGTAGGTACAGTCAGTAATATCTATATTTAAATTTTTTTTATTAAATTATAGATCGTAAAAATTAATCGAAAGAAAAAAAATTTTAGCTGAACGGTTTTCGAGATAAATACGATTTTCGTAAACCATTTTTTAACATTTGTATAGAAGGTACCATTAGTTTTAGATAAAACAATTATTTTTTTTTTTTCAAATCTTGTAGATTATATTAGGAAACTTTTATTTGTCAAGTTTGAAAAAATCTAGCAAGGGGTTTTCGAAATATTCAGTTTTCAAAAGAAATTTTTGAATTTTTATTTAAAAATCCAAAAAATTAAAAATTGAAAATTTGAATATGTAAAAATATTTAAAGTTTGGAGGAGCTTTAACATACAAAAAATTGTTTAAATCGGCTGTACCGTTTTCTATAAAATCAAAAACAAAAAAATGGACCCAGGGGGGGTACCAAAAATAACAATTTTTTGGAAAAATTTTTTCAACCATTACCTAGTCTTAACTAAATGAAATTTTTATAATTTTTTTTTTAATTCTGTGGGACAGTTTTTGAGAAAAAAAAATATATATAAAATTTCGAAAAAGAACCGTATGGTATGCTTAAAAAAAAAAGAAAAAACGTGTGGGAGGGGGGAATCAAAAAACATATCTACCAAGTTTTAAGAAAATTGGCCGAGCCGTTTAAGCTGTAGTCGAACCGACAGACAGACAGACAGACAGAATTGCGAGACCCACTTTTTTGGTCTTCGCTATCATCGTAATGTCAACTTTGATCAAAATCTCGAGGTGGATTTTTTTTCCGAATGCATAACTTGCCTTATGAATGATGAAATACATGAAACATTGTAAATGTGCTCGAGAAAGACAAACGTTTCCATTATAATTTTATAATTGTACTTTTTGTAGCCGTTTTTCGAAAAAAATGTCAGAAACTTTTTATGGATAAACGAAGTTTTTTAAATAATTTAATTTTAATTTAATTTAATTTTTTTTTAAACTTCGTGTTTGCCAAGTTCTTAAAATATATGGACCCTGTAGTATTTGATGTATTGAGTTTTTTAATTTTTCATAAATACGATATAGATAGATATATGTATATTCATTTCGAAACTAAAATTTTTTTTAGAAGATTCTGCAAAAATGTTGTATAATCAAAATCAAAAATTGTAGGTACATATAAATTTCGAGAAAATCAGAAAATCGCAAGAATTGGTTCTGTGAGGGGTAGTTAAATTAATATAATTTCTTTAATTTAATTTTGAAAATATTGATGTTTTTGTTGATCCAAAAAATTTTAAAAAAATGTATGCAACTACCAAGTTTAAAAAAATTCAACCTAACCGCTTAAGCTGCAGTTGAACATGACAGACTACCGAATTACGAGACTTACTTTTTGTTGTGTTAGCTATCATCATAATGTCATCTCTGATCAGAATCTGGAAATCTTTTTAGAATTCGTTACTAGAATCTTTAAAGTACTAGAGCACCGTAACTCTACCCTAATTATTACTCTTTATATTCTAACCAGATTTGTTGAATTTCCTAGAGCAAATTTTGAAAATTTTTATTTAGTAAGTCCGACTCTCTGTGATTAGTGTCTTAAAAGATGGATTGAATTTACCGCATTCTACTTTTTTAAGTCAATACCTCAGAAAGTCAGACCCATTACAAAAGAATTTTCAAAATAAGCAGCTGAATATACTCGTATTTCACCTGCACAAGTTTTTTCTTGGTCCAATAGGAAGTGAACTAATTCGGTTTAAATAAAGGGAAGCTCTGGCAGGGGAAATATGATGAATTTGTTTTGTATGTATTAAACTTTATGTTACAATTAATTTGAAAATAAAACTCCGAATTTTTGTATGCAAAAGGCCGATAACTATAAGTGTTCAGATAAAGCAAATAATACTTGCAGCTAATTTTGATGTTGGTCTACGTTTCCTGCTAGCAACATGGCCCCTCTTTAACTTCTCAAGAAATCATTTAATCCGACAGGTTTATTTCCGCACTCGTACAGTTGCAAGAGCCCTTCAAGATCTTGATATACACAAATCAGCTGGTCCTGATAGTATAACCCCCATTCTTGAGAAGAGGGTATTTTTATCGCTGGCAAAACCATTACGTAAGCTCTTCCACCGCTTCTACTGTTCTGGAATTTTCCCTAGAATAAGAATAAAGGCATATAGCCTTTAGAGGAGCCAGATCAGAAGGGATAGAATACCCTAACACTTAGCCGCGTTTTTGGTGACGTCAAATATGTGATTCCTTCACAAAAGCCGCTCAATCTCCTCGATTGAAGTGCCACCCATAAAAGTGGCATTGATTGAGGGAGGGTTACGCTTTAGCGACAGTAAACAGCATTGGGTTTTCGAAGAATTAAATTCTACACGGTTTTTGTTTCCCCCTTGTCAAGATCAGGATTTAATGAGTTTATCATACGTTGCCGTTAGAAGTCCACATCCGAAGGACAAGGGTGTGAATCTAAAAACGAATACGAAAAGCTGAGGGTTCTGTCATCAGCGAAACAATTTAGTGGATTAGAAGTTTCAGACAAAACATCATTTATGAACAAAAGGAAGACAAAACGGAGCCCTGGTGAGATATACCATCAAATCACCATACTGCCGAACATAAAGAAGCTTTCGATCCTTAAGATATTTCTTAAGCTGAAAATTGATCACCGTTTCCATGACCTTAGAAAGAAGGGACGTGATTGCAATTGGACGATAGTTAGAGGGGGAGGAGGATTCGCTTTTTTTAGGGACAGGCTTGACAAATGCAGTTTTCCATCCACTCGGAAAGAGGAGAGAGTAGGACAGATGGAAAAGCTTACTCAGTGGTTTTGCCAGCGTTAAAGAACACTTATTCAGAACAATAGGAGGGATCAGGGATGGAAAATGCAATTTTTCAATTGTACTGAAATCGGGAATAAAATTGTACTGAAATGATGTCAATTGTACCGAAAACGAATTTTGTATGAAAAAAATCAATAATTAAAAGTTTTCCAAAGTATTTTATTTATAAAAATAAAGCAGAAATGATCAGTTTGTCTTCTTATAAAAAATATAAATAGCTTCACAGAAAAAAATACTATCTTCATTTTAAAAGTATATGATTGAGGTTCAATGTTCGTTCGTACACTTTTTCTTTTAAATATCCCAAAAGATAGAAGATTAACTGTGTCAAATCACATGATCGTGGCGGCCAATTAACATCGCCACGACGCACGTGAGATAACACGGCCATTAAATTTCTCGCGCAAAGGAGCCATAGTTCAATTGTTGGGCACGATGACAAGTCGAGGTTGACGGCTCTTCTGCCACACTATCGCGAACAACAGCATTGTTTTCCGCAGAACGAACTGGGTGAGCATGCACAGGTGTTTTCACATTTCCTACAGACCCGGTTTGCTGCAATTTGCGCACAATTCTACCGATTGTGGACATATTTGGTCGATTATGCTGACCAAAAAAATCACGAAGTACACGAAATGCATTTTGATTTGAACGCCCATTTTCGAAAAAGTCTTCAACAATCTTAAGGCGCTGCTCAATTGTGTACCCTTACATGGTTGAATTTTTTTGAACACTGAAACAAAGAAATGTCAAATTAAGTTGACGTTAAGGTGTGACATCGTGCATTATAGTTGGACCACCCTTTACAAAAAAAATTAAAACATAAAACTAAAATTCATAAATTAAATATCTTAAAAATGCACAGACAAAAAACCGTAATCACAAATCACATCCACAAGTTTTCAGTTCAGTGTTTAAGCCTAGTTCGTAGATCGGAAAAAATTTTGTCTCCCATACAATTTTTTTCCTGGGACAAATTTTATCTTGGATTTTTTCCCGAACAGTACGCAGTTCGCGCGAAAAATGTATACTTTTGTGCATTGCTGTACAAAATGTCTCCACTAAATTTTGTCAGAAAAAGAATGATACAAGTATTATTTTGCGGGACAAATTTTGACAGCCACCGTATTCCGAAAGTGATTTTTGTCAAAACTCCTTTTATTTAAAAGGTGCTGATGCTTCTCTTGAAAGCATCAAGAGGAGATTTCAAAAAGGTATGAACGACTTTTGTAAGACAATTAGACAACCTGTTCCATAGATACACTCCAAAACACATTAAATTATTTGTTATCTCTCCAAACTTTTGCGCGACATTTGGAAAAGTTTTGTAGAGATTAAAATTGTAGAAATAAAATTTGTCTTTGCTCGATCTGCGTACTAGGCTTTAGTTACCAAACCGAAGCGATGTCTGAAAAATAGACAAATAAACAGAAAAGCAAGAAATTAAAACTTTAAAACTGTAGTTAAGAGTTATAAGGGTTTACAGCTGAGAGTTATTGTTCTGGTAAATGAATGCATTCAGGTCAGGATGATGTTTTCAACTTTCAATTTTATTTTATCTGCTTTTGTTTTTTTTATGAAATACCATAAAATATGGAAATTTTGAAATTGTACTGAATTGAGACAAATCCGGCTAGCGGATTTGTAAATGCCAAGATCTTTTAGTAATCTAACTTCTGCACGAGTGCGAAAGAAGATTCGTCCCACAAAATCGCTTAAGCTCTCAAATACGGGAGGAGTCATGTCACTCTCTGAATTATTAAATTAAAAAAAGGCTATCTCTCTTTGAGCATGGCAACTTATTCATAGCTACTCGTACACTCCTAACTAGATTCATCTCACACAAAAACTATTCTTAAAGTCCATTTTGATAAACAGAAGTTATCTTTTAATAAAGTGAACATGAAAGTCTTCAAATACATATATTTTGAAATATTTCATCCATCCATACAAAATTCAAAGTCATTTATGAGTTTAAAGAATTAAAAACGCATACGAAGCATGCTTGACTATAAGCCCTTCTAATTGATTTACCTTATTTTTAAACTTAATTCTAATTTCAATTTTAATTTTATTAAAAAATGTAGCAAAATTCTTTTAACAAAAAATATTAGTAGTAAAAATTAAACATTATACGCTTTGTTAACAGAAAATAACAGAAAACTCAAATACAAGCTGTAATCAGAAACCCGAAACCACTTCTCTGCCTGATTCAACAATTATGCTCTCTGCAGTGCAGTGTGCTATTTGTGTGTGTAGTAGTTATTATGTGCATATATATTGAGTACATGTGTAAGTAATTATACCTAGAATTTGTGTAAGGAAACATTATTAAACTAAATAAAATTAATAATTAAAAAAAACTCAAACTCAAACTTACAAAGAAAAGAAATGGAAAAAAAGCGAAATGAGAGAATAAATGGAAAATAATTGATTGACAAGAAGCAACGACGATGATCATCGTTATTACAAAGAATCATCATGCACTTACCTCGTATCCTCGGAATCACAGTTCTCATTATCATCGCCACCATTATCACTGTTTGCATTATCATCCACATCGTCCTGGTTATGTTCGTATTGCTCCATTATGTCATTGGATCCGTCCAGTAATCTGGTCTTCTTATCACGTCTTATTGTTGCGATTTTTTTCTCTTCTTCTTGTTTCAACTTTTCAACTTCATCTTTCGATAGGAAAGAGAAAACTTTTTCTATTTCGTAAAAGAATATAAAAACAAAAAAGGAAAATTAAAGTAAATGAGAGGATACCGTTACGAGCATCAAATCATAAAAAGGACTTCATAGTAGAAGAAGGTAAAACGAAAAAAAAAAAACCATCTTGTTTCGCTGAGTGCTCTTTGCTTCAACTCAGGATCAACCAACAAGGAATATCTCGGTTGGGTGGTTTATTTTTTTAAGTGGCGTTAGTCTTTTTTTTCCTATTCAATTAATACAAAGGAACTAATTGTGAATGGTGGAAGCAGTAAAATAACTAAAAGTTGCCATTCAAAGAGAATAGTATGGAAAAAAGAACATACAGAGAGTGGAGGGAAATTTGAATTGAAATAATTTCTCGAATTGGGGCTTCGAAATTATATCCACTGGATGGACATTAATGTGCTAAGAAGGAATCGAGATGTTTTAAATGCGTTTCCAGGAGAATTGAATGGCTTTAGCTTTTCACCAGTTTTTTTGTATTCTTTAACTTAAAGCCCTTTTAGGAGAAATGGTTAAAGTGGAATCAAATTGGTCAGTAATTTGATGGCACGTGTTAGTGTAGGTTTTTAAGTTTTAAAATTTACCTGTTAAATTAATTAAGAAACACAGCACGTGAATCGAAGCTGTTGAAGTAGGGAAACTATGATAATGCCGATTAAGTCCAATTATAAAGGCAAATGCTCATTATTTTTTCAAAAAATTAAAATTTTATGGTGTTAAGTTGGTAGGTGAAGTATCTCATTTGTGGAATCCCAAGAAAACCAGGTAGTTCGTACCAACAAATACATACCCTTCAAAAAGTCATTGGCGCAATTGATACTATTTAACAATTTGCTAACTTTAAAGTAGTTTACTAACCTTTTTTTTTAATTTTAAACATTTTGTAACTAGTATCGTACTAAAGGAATTTTCTTAAAAAATTGCTTCTGAACACGCCTAAAACAATGACAGTTCGTGAAAAAAACTAAGTAAACAGACCTTTTGTGGCATTTGTAAATGCCAAAGATTCATATGAAGTTAGCACGATACTAAAAAAATAAAATAGGCATTCGATGATTTAAACATTAATAAAAGGGTAGAGAAAGTATGATGCTATATTCGATTAAAATTTGTAAAATCGTTGTTTTAACCTATAGTTTCATACTAAAACAACTACAATTTTGCGCCATTGTATTTCGGTCAATGTAATTGAAGCATTGTTTTATATAATATCGTTTTCATAAGCAGTACGAATCTATAGATTGAGGTTTTAGGGATAGGTTTTGCTTTCTTATTACTTTAAGGAGAACACCCTGAAATCACACTTTTGAATTAAGTATTGTTTAAGCCAAAAATAAACTACATTATCTACCTTTATTTTGTTATCAGCTTTCTACATTATCTACCTTTATTTTGTTATCAGCCTTAACTTTATTTTACGTTATGAAACCGCAGGGGGCAGTTTGACTTGCAAATACACCTGTTATCGTGTGATAACCTAGTCAAACGATCCTTCCTGTGGCCCTTTTACTTTTAGTCATTCTCTTTTTTCTACTAACCCTCTCCGAGGTAAGACATCGTCGCTAAGTATAAGAAATAATAAATTTTGATTATCTTAATTTTCTACTGTGTTATTATTTCTTCATTTGGTATTTTTCTTTTTTTTCTATTTTACTACCGGGATCAATTCCGCATCCCAACAAGTATAATTTCATCCGTGTACTTCCCAAAGTCATATTCCAATTGAAAATAAAATGCACGACTGGATCGCACGAACTTGCTCTTATGTAAAAGTACTTTGGAATTTAAAATACATTTTATAAATATAAAACATGGATTTAATGAGATAAACATGTTCAAATGCATGGAATTACCGTCTGATTTCCGGAAAGTACGAATTTATGCAAACACAGTTTAAGAATCGTTTTACTATTAAAGAATTTTTTTATTTAACGTATTTCTTTAAAATTTTTCGAGAACAAAATTTGGGATGCCAATTTTAAGTGCTTAGCAATATAGATTTAAGGAAATAATTTCAAAAAATAATCGTTCACACGTTTTCAAGATATTGATTTTTAAAAAAATAAATTGGATTTTTTTTTTTTTAACAAAAAAATATTTTTTCGAATATTTTTATATACAGTATTATTTTAAACTAAAAAGAAAATTTTCAGTTAAAATGTTTATAAAAAAAATTGATATGCAATATTTGTATTCAATAAAATACATTTTACAACGTTATTCAAAAATTTATTCGTGTATGCTTTCAAGATATTGAATTTAAAAAAAAAAATTTAATATTTTTTTAAAAATCCAAAAACTATTTTTTCGACAAAAAATTTTAAATTATATTTTTTCAAATGAAAAGGAGCTTCTGCATAAAAAGTTTGGTTGAAATCGTTAGAGCCGTTGATGAGAAAAAATTCGAAAATCAAAAAAACCGTTCTATATGACGGTACCGCTAATATCATTTCCCCCCAGAAATTTTTTTTACTAAAATGCAGTTCATGTCCGCAATATTATACCTATTTTTTTTATCAAAATCGTTATAGCCATTTTCGAGATATATAAGATTATGCATTACGGGTGCATGGGGGGTACCGTTAGTTTTAGAGCTAAAAAACAAATTTCAATTTCTCCTCTAGGGAATCACCGAAGACCCTTAAGTACCGAGTTTGAAAAAATAGGTCCAGTGGCTTAGACTCTAGATCTAGGTACAGACATACAGACATACGGACATACAGACATACAGACAGACACTTTATTCGTCTTCGCTATCATCGTAATGTCTACTTTGATCAAAATCTCGAGTTCGATTTTTTTTCCAAATGCAGAACTTGCCTTATACGAGTAGTACCTACATATGTAATGTATATCGCAAGTAAAAATACTAGAACCTGTCGTACTTAAGCAGAAAACTGTTAATTATAATATACTGCTAAGCGTCAATTTGAGAGTCGAACAAAAATACTAAGCCATATGCGTGCTGAAATAACGAAATTACTATTTAAATATCGAAAGTCAACTGGCGTTAGTCAAGTCGATTAGTGGAAACTCGCTAAAATAATGCGCGGCAACACTAACTCGGAAGTCAGATATAACATCGTTTGAGTTTAGAATGCACTTCCAAAACCTACTCAATCCAACATCACCTGCAGTAATATAATATGAATATACATTAATATCTGTACCTTTGCTTGATGAAGACATTAAAAAAGATGAAGTTTAATCAGCTATCGCATCAGCGAATGATAACAAAGTCCCAGCATCGATGGTATTCCTTTCGAATTCTATAAAAATACTTCACCTAATTTAATTAAAGAAATGGAGCCCACTATTTTGTGACATCTTTTGTACAGGAACCATTTCCGATTCTTTCAAAATGTCAATAATGTTTCTTCTTTTCAAGAAAGCCAACCCTAACCGAGGTCGCGGCGGCCATTTGGCCGATGTTTTGCTCCATACATAATTGAACCATACCAATCATCATATAATAAAACGGCAAACATGTTATTTGTGGTACACTTTTCGCGGCCCACAAAAACCGAAAGGGCATAAATTACATACTAAACAAAAGCATTCTTTGCATAGATGTGCAGAATGCCAAAATTATTTTAATATGCTACACAGAAATTGTTTAAAACAACAAATAAAAATTGCAAAAAAATGGCCGGAAAATAAAAACATTTAGAAATGTCAAATCGACTAGCGACATCTGTTGCTCAATAAAGCATACATTTATACTATACTGTCATACAGTTTTAGCACAGATAATTATATATACATATAATTTATCTGTGGTTTAAGTTTAGTAAAAGTTAGAACCGTTTTAACTTTTGTTTTTGTTGTTGTTTGGAAAAATACAGCACATTTTGTTCACTTTTCTCACTCTTTGAAGTTGAATGTAGTTAAGTCTTAAGTATTAACTACATCTATCGGGCAATTTCTGTGTTAGGCTAGGCGCGCACATTCAAGTTTTAGTTGCACATCACTGTTTGGTTGCTTATAGAAAACAGATGAACTATTTGGTTGAATGTCCGCGCAGGTGCATATAATATATGTTACACAAAATAGCGAACTCTTTTTGGGCAATCGTTTAGTTTGTGTCAAAACACAAACTTTTTAGTTGCTCGAACCAAGCAGTTGCGAAACTAAAAATTGGATGTGCGCGCCTACCCTTAGTGTTTTCAAAAAGTGAAAAAGTGAAATTTAGAACCATTTTAACTATTACTTTTTGTGTTTTTCGAGGTGGAAGATAGAAATTTGAAATAAGTTGGAAAAAAGAGAGCATGTAGTTCTAGCTTTACTCTATGCGTTACTGTTTTCAAGTCTTCCCTGAAAATAAAATATCCCCCTGGTTTGACAAGAATGCGTTAATATTCTCAAAAACGTTAACAAACAAACAAAATATCAAATTCGAATTAGAGCTGAGTAAATCGTTCATTTCAAATGATTGATTCGTTCAACAATCGATTACGAAAATGATCCGATCATTTCAACCAATCGATCATTCGAAAATTTTCATTTCACTGAAATGATTCAATACTGTTATTATTCGATTTTACTTTCGATTTCGATGATAAGATTGACTTATGGCTTTGATAGTTCTCACAAAATACTCTATTTATATTTGTACATGAATTCAAAAGTGTCAAAAAAGTTTTCGGCTGACATTTTGTACGAAATACACTTTTTACGTCATAGCTGAATTCGTCCTCTATTCGTCAAGTCATAAACTGTTAAATTCCATCAAAGGATTTAAGATTTCGATGGATTAAGAAACGTCTATAAATATCCAAAAAAAAAGGTATTTTATTTTTTGTTTAATTTGAGCAATTTTAGGGCTTTCGGCTGAAGTTTTTTACGAAATACTCTTTGTAAGTCACAACGGAATTCGTCCTCTATTCGTCAAGCCATAAACTGTCAAATACCATCAAAGGATGGCTACGATGTCGATGAATTAAGAAATGTCCAAAAATCCACATCAAACATACCGGATTCTGATATGTACCATATGTACATATATGTTCAACCCAACAATTGTTTTTGCGGCCTACAACATCAACAACCCATCTGCAACGTGTCAAAAATCTACCATGTGTCAGAAATGTGTATAAGTTTGAAAGTTTGTTTACCATTAACTGAATTCTCATGAATTCTCTGGCGCAAAATTTTAAACATTTAAAACCTACTCTAAATCAATTTTAGAATGGGAGTCGACTCTAAATATTGAGTATAAAACGAGAACCGACTTTTTGTTAATTTTAAAGGACATAAACTATGCTTTAACGTTGAAGAGCTCGTCTTACTTTAACAGCAGCAAATAGCTGGTTTATCTTTTAAAAGTATACTTTATCCATATTGACAATGGTCATTTCATACCAAAGCAAATCGAAGAAAAAATGTTTACTGATGTTTTATTCGATTTTTTAAAGATATTTTTTGTAAATAGACTGAATAACTGAATATTATAAATTCGAAATAATCGTACAAAAGTGCTCTACGATGAACAAATATGTAAATACAAATGTATGTAGGTACATACATATCTTATGTATGCACGCGCGCCGCCGCCACGGCCGCCGGTCGAGACGAGTATAGCTAAATGAATCTGCACCTTGCAACAACAAATTGAGTTTTTATGCTGTGAATTTGCGATTTATACGAGTACTTTATTTCCATCTAAAATAATGTAAATAACTTATAAACAATCAAAATCTGTACCGAGGTAGTATTTATATAAAATGTACTTTTTTCGGCGAAAAATTATTTGGTTTAAAGTTGTCTGTTCTTTTTACTTTTTTTTTTGTTTTTTTTTTGTAGTTGTGGCAGTTATGTATCTGTCAAATTAAGGGTTGTTCAACGCAAATTCGCTTAGGTTTTGTTGTAAGACCCACATCAGTTAGAAGAGTTGTCTAACGTGTTTAAAATTATGCAGAAGTTAGACGAAGTCTCCAAGCTAACCGACTGCGTTAAGTAGAGCCGGTTTTATTCCTTAAACGAGAACTGTTTAAAATTTTGCGCCTCTGTCTTTTATTGAATGATAATGAATTAAATAAATAAACTGGCACTTGAATTTCGAGAGCTGGGTCGGCTAGTTATCATAATAAAAAGAAATGACAATAATTTCCTAAATAATTTGTGTTTTAATCAAAATCAACATCGGCCTTTAAAATTTAACCACCCTTTATATGTCGCAAGTAAAAAGGTATAAATAGTTATATACTTAGAACATTTATGTACATGTACAACAAATTACATAGTGAAATATGTACTTAAAAACCAAAGTTAGCAGTGGTGTTTACATTAATGAATTCTGTGGATGAAAATTTCAAGCACTATTCTTCGGACAGATGAAAAACATTTATATAAATAAATAATATTTGGATTTATCACATACAGTGGTGGAAAATTAATTAGAAACGATATTTTTATTTTTTTAAAACTGGCTGTATCTACATATTCTTTTAAGTAGTTGGTAAAAATATTTTTTTGTTTCATTTGTTGGTTCTTTAACTTCATTTTAACATAAACAAAATTATTTTTTTTTACAAAGAAAAGCTGCATTTGATATATATATTGCAACAAAATGTGTTTTCAGCTGGAAAAATAATTAGAAACATATTGTAGTTAGCATGTGTATATAGCATTATGATTTAATCCAAAACAAATTTAACGGATTTTCCAACTTGAAACGTTAGTACTTGGTTGGGTAACCCTTATTTTTAATCACGGCTGCACAACGCCTTGGAAGGCTGGCTACCAGGTCCTGAAATCTTTTCACGTTAATTTTTTTCCATGCTTCGTCAATGTTTTTGAAAAGCTCAGATGCATTTTTGGATTTTGTCTTATGTAAAGCTCTCTTTACATCTCCCCACAAATATTCTAATGGATTGAAGACCGGAATTTGAACTGACCAATCCAAAACTTTATTTTTTTCTTTTTCAAACAAACACTTCACAAGACATGAAGTGTATTTTGGATCGTTGTAATGTTGAAAAATGTAAGAAACAGGCAAATTTTCAAACCCTTAGGGCTTCATTACATTTTCCAGTATATTTTTATAATGCTATTGATTCATGCGTCCTTTAATTCGCACTATACGACCCACACCTCGCCAGGAAAACCCTCTATAAACCATCACATTTCCGCCCCATGCTTGATTGTCTTGATTGTTTATTTGAAATTTAGCTCCTGGTTAATTGAACGTCGCGCATACCATTTGCCAGCTGATCCAAATATGTTTACTTTTGATTCATCACTCCATAAGATATTTTTTTCTAAAATGAGAGCGGTTTTTCCAAATGTTCTCGCGCAAATTAAAAACCACGTTTAAAGTTTTTTTTTTAAACGCATGGTTTTTGAAGAGCAATACATCCCCGCCAGCCACTTTCGAGAAGACGATTCCTTATAGTCCGTACTGTTATTTCATGGCTTAATTGGGATGAAATGGCATCACGAATTGCTTGACTGGTGGCAAAAGGATTGACCCTACTCTGTTAGACTATGAAATGATCTTCTCTTGGAGTTGTTTTTCTTTTTCTCTCTTTCCTCTTGCGGTTTTCAACGCTGCCAGTCTCGGTGTAAAACTTTATGGCATTATGTACCATCTTCTTTGAGAATTTTAACTGGCTTGCACTGGCTGCCATGGAAGACTTTCCTGAACAAGTACATACGCACAATGATCTTACGCATTTCAGGTGTGCAGATTTTTTTTACCCATTTTGCGTATTGCAGATATAAGTTCAAACATCAGAAAGATAAATTAAGAATTTTTCGAATCCAATAACTCACCATGTTTGCAGTTAACTAACAAAATTGAACTCGTTTCTAATTATTTTTCCACGGAAATTGAATATTTGTTTTGGAAAAACTCAAAATTTTATAATTTTTTTCGTTTTCTAACATTAAAAATAAAAAATCCAGCGAAGAAGAGACTAATAATAGTTATGTTTAACTATGTAAGTTCTTACCATTTGTATTGAATAGTTAATATGGCCAAAATTTAGGACAGAAAAACAATAATTGTTTTTTTTTTCATCGTTTCTAATTATTTTTCCACCACTGTACATATGTATGTCCGTATCTGACATGAGTCCGAAGTTATGAAGTGGTAAGCACATTGTATAATGTACTCACTTCATATCATTTAACACTAAATCTAAGTAAACTGTGAAATGATACAGACAACGGTTAAGGCACATACAAAAATAAAATATTGCCCTAAAATCCCAAGTGCGCACTTTTTCAAAATCCAGGGGAAAAAATAACTTGGACAAACATACATTAAATATTAATGCATTCAGAACTTACCTGCTTTCTGTGCGGGCTTATGTTGATCCTCCATAGCCGATTCAAAGAACCTCTTTTTGTCCGAAACTGATTTGGGTGTTTTAGCTGATGTTGGTGGGGACTGAAAAATGATAAAGTCAAATTATAAGATATTAAAGGCACGATTCGCGATAAACTCAAAACATAATAAATGAAAAAAAAAAAACTACCCAAAAATTAATAAAAATAATTCAAACAAGGGAAACGAAAACAAATCTCACAACAACAGAACAGTAAAAAAAAAAGAAAAAAAACAACGATAAAGAATAAATTCATAAAGTCAGTGTTATATTACAGATGCTTCACTATTAATCACCAAAGATAAAGAGAGGAGACAGAGCCAAAACTCGAAGGTGTATGTTATCCGTGTGCTCATTGAGGAAGGGAAAGGAAACTTATTTTCTTGGATTTAGCATATTTTCCTCTGACAAGTTGAAGCATTACAAGGAGTATTATGGGGAACGTGAGTGTAAGTGGGAAAGAAAGAATGCAAATGCTCAACAGTCATGTTCGGTTTTTGCTGCAGCAATCTACATACACATTTACGGACGCCCCCCCACATCACCATCACTTCCCATTAATTAGAGCTGTTCGAACAAAAATTAATTTCACATCAGATTAGAATTTTCAATTAAATTCAATATCAAGGATGGAAAGAGGCACCCCGTTTGTCGGAGGGCTCCTTTCGAGTGCATCTCAACAGCCAACGCTATCTCTGAAAATAGCTCGTTCAGTTCGTATTTCTTGCTCCTTTCGAAGCCATCTTCAACATCTTGATAGGATTTTCCCTCATTATAGGAATTAATTTCATATTTATGGGAATTTTAATACGGTTAGTGGCATCAGAGAAGGATTCCAGATTAGAGGAGTTCAGAAAATCGTTACACACCGGCATTTTGCAAAATTTTAATTATGCTATCGTGTCATTTAACGGCTAATAGTCGCAGCTGGTAATCTCAAAAAGGGAGCGGTATACCTAAAGAGTTCTCATAGAACAAGCCGATCCGATGTCATGAGTTCAGATTTGAAATATCTTTTCCTAGCATAGCGTCCCTTTTCTCCTGAATTGACACCCGGGAAAATTAAATTTCAAATCATTGATTAGCTTGCTACGATGCTGGTGGTTGGTTGGTGCTTCTGATGTTGCTTCTTGGCAAAGAGATTAGATGAAGGAACGATTGGAGCAAGTTTCCGTGGTGAAATGTCAATTAGCCGTTTATTGATGTGGATGCAATTATGTGGATGATTTGCTAATGACGACGCCAACTATAGCAAAATTACGTTTCTCTTACCTAAATTAAAATAAGATAGATTCATTAAAAAGGTATTTGATAATTACGGGAATTGAGGGCCACGAAATATGTTGAATGATTTTTAATGATTATAGAAACGGGAAATATTTTGTTGATTGGGTGTTAATTTTTTTTTTTAATTGTTTTATAGGGAACATTTCGATTCGTGTACAAAAATCGAGGTTTTAACGAAATTCAATAGTCAATAAAAGTCAGCTTAGTTTTCTTCATTTTGCTCGTCTGTGCGTAGGGTCATGTCCCCAGTAGGCGAACACTTAGTGGCTCATTGTTAAGGAATTCTTAACTGCGAACGAACCCTCAAGAATTAATATGTAATATAAAATCGATTAGCAGGTTAAATTCAAACTGTTGTTATTAAATTCAAAATTTTTCTAAAATATTTAATTGTCTATTTATAAAAAAATAAAAATAGAAGAAAGTACAACTTCCCTAGTAAACGAACATACATAGGTTGCCTGAACCCGAACATAAAGTTTCCTTAGTTCGAACAGAAGATTTCATGTATGGGTGAAGCCTTAAACAAAATAAAAGTAAATTTTGGAACTTCTATCTCGATTTCAATGAGCAAAATACTTATATTTTTGTATATTCAATTTGATTGAAAACACAAACAAAACAAAATTATTTTGTTATATTTAAATTAATAATTAAAATATAAAAACAACAGTAGCTAAGAAGCAAAGTAAAAAAATAAAAATATTAAATAAAATTTAGTCTTAAAGTTTTGGATTGAAATTTAAGAGCAAAAGTTTTGTTGGTTAATGGGGCAGTGTTTTTTTTTTTGAAACCTTCTTAGGATTTCGTAATCTCAATAAGTTTTTTTGACATTTTCTAAAATGTTAAGCAATAGTTCAAAATTGATTTCATTTTTTTGTAGCCTTTAAACGCTCGCTTATGGCCATTGACTAATGTGATTTATGTCAAAAAGTAAAAGGACCAGTCGTTGAAAATGATTATGATCAAGCCAACCAGTAAAATCATTTGTGACATATATAAAGTGCGCCAAATTCCCTACTCACTACTAGAAAGCTCAAACCATTGTCAGGAATCAAGCAAATTCAAAGCATTTACTAATGAGGTTTTACTATTTGTTTGATATCTTCGTTTCATTTTGTCTGAAATAAGTCAGTTTTCAAATTTATAGCAAGAAAAGGACCTACAAAATAAAAATATAAGAAGTGTTTGAACAAACGAAACCAAAAATAGAAGGAGTTTCCTTTAATCGAACACTGAAGAAAAGGTGTTCGAATACTGGCCCTAAAGTTTTTGGTATCATTGTTGAAAAAAAAACGTTAAAAGAATTTAATTTTATCTAATATTCATTGCCTTACAGAAAAATAAGATTTTGGCCAAGGTGCCTATGTTCGAACACTAGTGTTCGAATAGGCAGTTCGAAAAAAATTAGCGTCCTATGATCGAACAGCGAAAATATAATGAAATAATTAAGTTTTAAGATAAAAATCTTGCTTTAATATCTAATGTTAGATACTATTTAATGAAAAAAAACTTCAAAAATAGATACGAGTATCTACACTGCCGCTCATCTGAATAGGTTCACTGTTTTTCGTAACTTACTGTAAGACTCTCTGCATATATATGGCAATGACACGTCTATGTTATGTATGTAATGAAAGAGGATTATTATGCGCTTAGTTTGGGAGAAAATTTTTTTCTTAAAGCTTACCGTTATTTTCACACGCTAGCTAAACTTCATTGATTAAAAAGAACTAACTTTTTTTGGCTCATCTGAATAGGTTCAAAAGCAAAAAATTGTAGAAAACAAGAAAAATGACTGTAATTAAATGATTTATTTTGCACATTAAATAGGTAGGAACATAATAATTCATATAAATAATATGTATTGCCACTTTTTTTTTTAAATTGTTTCGAAAATTGGATTTTGAATGGAGTCATACAGTTTTTCTAGAAATTGCAGCGAAATCTCTGCCCACGCTTTTTTAATTCCCTCATTTAAGGACAACTTGCCTTCATATTGTCTCTCCGACTCATACATCTTACTGGAAAGAAGTCCCCAAACATTTTCAATTATATTAAGGTCAGGTGAGGATATAGCCTATACCAACACCTCTACATTTTGGTTTTCGATCCATTGTTTTACCGACCTCGCTGTATGGATAGGGGCATTATCATGCTGGAATGACCATGGTATTGGTCCTTAAAGGTCAGAGATTTGTGGGGAGATCTTTTCCAGCACACCTTTGTACACATTGACATTTATTCGCAATGTTAGAAATTGCAGCTCAAAGGTTCCATAATATGAAACTGCTCCGCACACCATAACACTGCCTTCACAGCTATGCAGACGGCCTATATAATGTTTTTTTTTTACGAAGGTCATGAAAGTAATAGTTGTAGAAATCTGGGCCCTCTAAGTTTTTTTTTTCATCTGAAAATATAACTCGCCTCCACTCCGATTTCCACGACATGTTTTTTTTGCAAAATTGGAGACGATTTTCTTTTCGTTTTTCGTTCAAAGGTATTTTTTGTTTTTTTTTTTTTTTCCTTTTAAATTTTAAGTACTGTTAATAACGCGTAACCGTCGCCAAACTACACTAACACCAGTTTGGGTGTCTAATTTTTCACGCGGAATCATGCAAATTAGAAGCAGCTGTTATGATTGCGCCTTTATCGCCCATTGATGTGGCCTTATAAGTTCCACCTTTCATATATTTTCCGTAGTTTTCGATGTGTTTTGCAAATATTTACCCATTAAATTTTGACTTCTCCCGTTTTTTTTTGCGATTTTTCTTTGGCTTGGCCCTAGTTCCAATGCTTTTATTTTGCCTTTTTCTTCCTCGTTTAAAGATTTTCCGCAACCCATTTTTCTTGTTAAACTGTTTAAAACAATTCGATTTACCAAAAAACTTAACTTTCAGTTCACATCACCCGCGCACATCAATTAAAAATGATTTTTTAACTTTCGAACCTATTCAGATGAGCCAAAAAAAACGTTAGTTTTTTTTAATGAATTAAGTTTAGCTAGCGTGTGAGAATAATTGTAAGCCTTAAGAGAAAATTTTTTCTCCCAAACTAAGCGCATAATAATGTTCTTTCATTACATATGTACATAACACAGACGTATCATTTCCATTTATATGCAGAGAGTCTTACAGAAAGTTACGAAAAACAGTGAACCTATTCAGATGAGCGGCAGTGTACCTTCATTTATCAACAAAAAACACAGTTTCTCACAACACCCGCCACAGTTCTTATTTCTAGCAAAACCTTAAATAACCAAACTATCTAAAGCTTCATTACAAACTGCCATTTTCACTCTTGACATTTATTTAAGCAGTTGGTAGTTCCTTATAGTTAAGGGGAATAACATATGCTGAATTTCCTATTTGTTGAAGTTGAAAATTTCAGAAATAACACAGTTTAGACGGTTTTTCTCAAAAAGTGTTCGACTACTGGGAGTGTTCGGAATTAGGCTACTCTACCCTCTACCCTATAAATATCTTCTTACGTTGAGTCTAAATGAGTTGAATAAAATTTGCTTTAAATGTATTGTAGATTACTTTGCAATTTATGTGATTTCATATTTGAAGAGAGATTCAAATTGTTGTGTTAAATTACTTTGAATTGGTTCCATACAACAACTTGGGTTTTTTTTTGTATTATTTCCCAGCGAACGAGTCTTATAATTTTGATTAAACTTTGTACCTGTAAATTCTTAAGCGATTCCGATTAAACAGGGTTTTTGATTTTATACCAAAATAAAACTGGTTTCCTAGTTTCAAAAACTGTTGCAGATACAAAACTTAAAATACAAAATTACAAACACAAAATGACAAAATGAGTTAAACTCTAAAGTGGTAGTTTCACTCTAAAGTGATCGAAGAAACGAACAGAAATATATTTTCGGAAATTGTTTGAAGCAGTGGTACCACTTTACTTCAATTGAATTAGATATACTTCTTTTTTTCAAAATATTTTGAAATTAACTTCCTATTTCGCTCCATCAGGAAAATCTACTTCATTTAAAAAAAAAACTCTTTTTGAAACTACTTCAATTTTACAAAAACAAGGCCAAATCTTCTTCTATTAAGGATGTAGCACGAGAATCACAAAACAAATTAATTGGAAACACAATAAAAATATACAAATGAGTAATTTTAAGAGCATAGAAACACGAATCTTATGAAATTTCGCTTGCGCGTGTGTTTTTATTTTAAAATTAAATTATGTTTATTGAATTATTATAGTAATTTTAAAATTATTCTTTGTAAATAAAGTTTTATTAATATATTAATTCTTTATATAAAAATTTCTTTATAATTCAAAGAAATGTATTGACAAATTTAAGTATATTATGTAGTAATCTAAGAAAAAAATTTTATGTATATAATATTATTTCAAAATCAAAGAAGCCCCGATATAAAAATTTTGATCGAAATTGGTAGTCAAAAATGAGAAAGTAGAAAATCGAAAAAAGGATATATGACAGGTCTCGTTAATAACATTTTTTTTGACCAAAATGTAGACCGCATTGTTGGGTTGGCCAGAACATAATTTTTTTTTATAAAAACCATAAGAGCCGTTTTCGAAATAATTATGATATATTTCATAATGGCTGTATGATAAAAAAAAAATTTCAATTTTCTGCTCTACGCTGCAGGTTGAGGTACAGACCTGCAGACAGACGGAATCTCTACTTTTTCGTGTTGTAATGTCAATTGATGAAAATTTCGAGTTAAAATTTTTTTACAAGCAATTAAAAAGTCATTTTAAAATCTACTTCGATTTTTCTCAATTTACTTCACTTTTTTCTTCAAATCTACTTCGACATTTTTTCCGGAAGCTGTAACGCTGTTTTGAATTTAGGTTAGTATATGTATGTAGTATAAATATATGTTGCTGCTTGAAAACAGCCAAGTGTTGAGGACGTATTGAGGTATATTCGATACGATACTTCACGATTTTCCCATTTTAAAGCAGTTACAAATTTTTTCATAGTATTAAACACTTTTAAATCAGTACATTCTTAACCTTATATTACCATCTTAAGATAGTACTTTTTTTACTTTGATCTAGTTCGAATCTTTTAAAAAACTACAAAAAATGAAATTTGTATTTAATTTTGTTAATATTGTTAAGCTTTTGATATCAAAGCTCAAAACTAAAAATTATTTACCGGGGCTATTTAAATGGCATGCAATCAAGTTATTTGTACACTAAGCCGGACCGTTGCCACTAAAACCGGATCCTTTTAAGTTGATTTATTATTAAAGAGAACATGAATGGTATAGGGTTTATGGCTGATAATTAAGTTGAAAAAAATCAAATACTCTAAAACTAGAAAAATAGGTGACTGTAAGTTTCCCGATATGTAAGTCATTTACGTCTAGCCAACCAACGAAAAAATTCGACTAGTTGAAAGAGGTCATAACTTTTGTATATTTGAAAAAGAGTATAATATGCCAGGATCGGATTTTAATGCAATTTAAAATAATGTACGTGAAAAAGACAAGTAAAATTATGTAAATTTGTTTATAATTACTTAAGCAATATATACAAGTTTTTGGACAAAAAAGCCTGAAAAGTTGTCCCTAAGGAGTTTTTTTTACAAGAGTTTAATGTTATTAAAACATTGGCCGAAATCAGAGTGGCCCAAGTTAAGGGGTTAATATTTTTTACTTCTACCTTCCAGGAACTTTGTAGATTACTATTTGGTGGAATCAACAGCATTAAATTTGGTACTTTTTCAATTAATGAATTTTTGCAAACGAGATGATCTTTTCAATTGGTAATCCGGAACAAAAGTCGTTCGAAGGTTGGTGGTTCTAGAAAATTCAAATTGCCTTCATGGACCCTTTAACCATATAAACGTCGATTTGTCTTTACTATAATTTAGTAAAACAAAGCTGCAGAATAAGGTTAAGAAAGGCAAAATAAAATGCATACATTTGTCATAAGGAGAACTTCCGGATCGTGCTATGTTTTATGTCAGTATTTTGAATAGTCTTATAAAAAATACTATAGAATCTGTTCCCTGAAAAAAATATTATTTAATATTTTGTAAAATAAAATAATTGCTTAACAATATCTAAAATGGAGTGATTTCTTTTAAATGAACATAGGATAATGTTGAAGAAAATCTTATGAGAAACTTGGAGGCTTTTTTTTGATAAAAGTCTTCTTATTGAGTATTGAGTAGTTAGAAATATAGGAATCTTTCCCATTCTTCATTTTAGTTTCCCATATATTTTCTCAGACTAATGGACAGCTTGTTCTTTGATATAATGTAGTACTGAATAATTGGGATATTCTATCAAATCATTCAGAACATCATTTAAGACTAAAATTAATGTAGGACTGACACATAAGTTTTAATTTAAAAGTTTGAAGTAGATAAAAAACATTTTTTTACTGATTAAATTAACTTTTTCTGATAAATGAAATAACGTCTAACAAGAAGGTTTGTACTTGAATTAAAAACAAAGAGAAAAACTCAAATAATTTTAATTAACGTTAATCACTACATTGTGAACAGAAAAAACACACTGAGAATCTTGGTTGATGTGAATATAGTGTAAGTGGATTGTTCTCATAATTATCATAAATTGAAGACATAGCCTTAAGGTAGCACCTGCTATAATGTTGACATAGCTAGAGGCTAGAGGGCCACACAAGGAAAATAACAATGCTTTGGTTCTACTACATTAATTAAAGATCAGAGTTGTCGGAATGCTATGTATTGTGTTCTCGTCTTCTCTCGTTACTACAGTTACAAGCATGATTTGTTTGGGTTTAATTGAAATTTGTATTTAACTACTTTGTCAAAATTATTTTAACTTGATACTTAGTTAAAAAGCTAATGCATCAAAGAAACAAGTATCTGGGACGTTATTTATCCTCTGAAGCTACTTCTAATAATCAAACTCATCAAAGGGATGAACTTGGCAACTCATCTAGCTCTGAATGGGGGCACAATAGATCTTTAGGTCGCAGTGCAAACCCAATCTCAATATTCATTCATTCGAGTTTAAATGACAACTTAAAAGTTCTAAGTATCGTATTTTCTATTTAAGTTAGTTGTTTTATTAAATTTAAAATAATCGAATAATTATTATTTCACGTTTTCTTTCTCATTATTTGATTGCAGGACATCTGTGAGTAGGGTAATATTCATATTAACCAGTTCACATGTGGATAAAAAATAAATTTGGTGGTGCAACAGCTCGGAGTGAACCAGGACCTATAGTGACTTACAACTCCCAACCATTACTGTGTGCGTGTTACCAGGGACGGAGAGGGCACCTACAATTTTCTGCCGATTCCGAACGGCTAATGAGCAGCACTTTCCATGACAAGAGATACTCTTGGTTGGAGAATTTGTCAATTCCTCGCAAGAGGCAGTACACCCTTGAAAAAAAAAACTTTCTTGCAGCGGCTGAGAATCCAACTCGAGACCTTCCGCATGATAGTCCAACACACTAACCATTATGCCAAGGGGTAGGGTACTACATGTAGAAGGATATATTAAATTCTCAAAAACTGGAAGCACTTCAGCCTAAAAAAAAACACAGCATGCAATATGGAAGATTTATTGATCTGTTTATAGGTAGAGCTTTTGAAAAAAATTTTCCTTCCAAAATTGTCTTCTACGTACCTGGAAAGTGAAATAAAGTCCGTTCGAATTTCTATATTAATGGAGTTGTTTATGGTTCTATGACCACACTAGTTAATTTTTCAATTTGTACATTCTTTAAGTCGTTTAGATCACAGATCCATCAGTCACATAAGCACGTGTGTATACACCTTTTTTACATTCTTCTTTTTTTTTTTGCAGTTATTATTAAACTTTTTAATATTTGAATTTAAAAAAAAAGCTAAGAAAGCTAGGAAAATGTCCCATCGTTAAACATTAACTTTAATTACATTTTTCGTACTCGTTTTCAGCGAAAAAAAAACTCACCTAATAACTTTTTTCCGTACTCTCTGGAACGACAGCCCTTTTCCCCATACAACAGCTCGTATCTTATCTTCACAAACAAAATAAAAATAAAAGAAATTTCTACAATATTCCGTCGTGTCTGAGTTTTGCTGTTATCCACATTTGTGTCATAAGTTGGTAGACGATAAGATAAACTTCATAAACATTCGCTGTATCTACACATTTTGCAATTCGTGGAAATCCCAATTAAGTTTCCTTTGAAGTCAAAGGTAGATACTTCACTTATCTTTCGAAATTCGTGGGTTGAATTGTACGAGTATTACAGACAGAAATAACAGTACATATTTTGGTGCGTGAATATACAAGCATACATACATATATAGGAAAATAAGAAGAGAATTTGGATATTCTTACGTTTAATTATTTTATAATTTTAAATTAAATTTTATTATTTGTTTCAGGTATAAAATTCAAAGAGAAAAATATAGGTACTTGTCTAGTTTTTGTTGGTGTTTGTGTTTTATTTTTTTCGAAATGTGTTTTTTTTTATAAATTAATCGATATAAGTAGAAATTTTGTGGCTGAATAGCTCGTGAAGAATCAATGCCTAGTGAATTGAAATTCTGAATCATTTATCTGTGGATGTAATCGGCCAGGAATGGAACGAACTTACAAAAGTACTTTTTTGTTATTTATATAGATACGTAGTCTTGAAGGATTTGTTACTTTCTCCTAAGCAACAGAATCCCTGAAAAAAAAAAAAACATTTTTGTGTTTCAAGCTATATTATTCGGAAGTATTGAGACTTAAATGTAATTAATAAATAGAACAAAGTGATATCTATCTATAGCCAGTTCATTTAATTGAATGTTTAAGTTCATTCATAGTTAAGAGGAGGCAAATTTAAGCGTGACAAATAAATAGATGTATTTTTTTGATGACTTCGTATGCATTTTCGACTTGTTCATGTGACTTTAAGAATCATCCCTTCAGTACTGCGATTCAGTTCTTACGATTGCGATTTCTTTTGCACTATTATTCAATTCTATTTGCAGTTAATCTACACAAATTATATAAATAAATCATACTGGCTTGCGACCACGGTATTTTATATATTGTCGTTTGAACGATACATTTTTTTTTTAATATTTTAATTATTAAACAAGGAACTCACAAATTATTTGCCCTGCAAATCTCTTCTTATTTGTTTGTTTTACTCAGAACCAGTTCTTCAAACAAGATCAACAATGTTTTAGCTTCTAAGATATGTTTTTCAACAATTTATATATAACGAGTTAACTCAACAAAAAGAGCGAAGATCTCTTTTTTTCGAATTGAAATGGCTTTAATGGGAGAAATTCTTTGGCAATTAAAAATTCCTTCTCATTTTAGCCGTTCGGATTCTCCGTTGTGAGCAGTGTTGTCACTTCCATTTCGAAACCCGTGGTAGATTGAGATGAAAAACAGTGGTAGATTTAGATTTTGTGTGGTAGATTTTTAATATCCCAAATGATAATAATTTAAAATGACAAAATCCAAAAATATTAAATTATATTCCAACAGATTATATTTATATTTTATAATTATTGACAGTATATAATAGTTATAAGCAAAATAAGTAAGACTTAAGTAGTTTTTATTCAATATTTTGTATTTATTTTTTTATTTTTATTGAAAAAAAAAAACGAAAAAATAGAGCTTATAATAAATAATATATTTACATATACATATGTATATATTTGTATGTATAATATATAAAATATATATGTATGTATACATTATAAATAATAATAAATACAAAAATAACAGTCTTCTTTTTAAATAAAAATAATGAAAAATTTTATAAAGTTAAATTTTTTTATAGTAAAAAACTAAATAATATAAAACGTAAGATACCTTCTTTAAAAAATAAAAAAGATTTCGTTAAATCACATTGTTAAGGTCATTTATAACGACAAAGTTTTACTCTTTGATTTAATTAGCTAGATCTATTTGTTACATATTGTATATCTTCAAAATTGCCATCAACAAATTTAAATTCGAAATAAAAGCGGATCAATTCTGCGCAAGGAATAAAAATATCAGATATATTTTTCATTTCCTTAGCGAAAATAAGACTGTTTACAGTTTTGACGTCAAGTCTGTTTCGTTTTTTGTTTTCTATTTCATTCATTACTGAAAAGGCTCCTTTTGCTGCATCACTGCTATGTGAATTGAATTTCTTTTGGACTTAAGAATTGAAGCAGCTGGAGATGCTCACTTGAAAAATCGAACATTATTTTAGCTGATCACAAAGCTTAATGTAATACGCAAGAAAATTTTCTTTAATTTTATTAATTTCAATTTCCGTCCGGGTTATATTTTATTTTTAATGTGTGTATTCAATTCAATCAGTAACTGCCTGCCTACTCTAACTCTATCTCGCCAAATATAAATCAACCTGAACATGAAAACTCGTGCCAATCGGGAGATTTTTCTTCAATTTGCCTGCCCGAAAGTGAACAAAGTTTTAGAATTTAATCTTATCTACAACGAAGTACTCTTCAGAAGGAACCAAATGAAACTAAATAAAAAGCTGCGACAGACTCTGCGGGGTTGCCTTCGAGTTTTATTAAATTTCCCTTTGAAAGAACATTAGAAAAACAAATACCTTAACTCTGGTACGAGTACATTGAAGAAAACAAGAGATTTTAGCTGGCAAAGGCAAGAGTCTCCGGATCAGTGTTCGCTAGAGTTCTCAGGCTATGTGAAAAGATTTGTTTAAAGTTACTCGTACATTGCAGTTACTGTAGGTGCTAATGGTTATGTGACAGTGCCAGGGCTGCAGAAACTAATGAGTTTATGGAAACATGATGAAGATAGGGCTTTTGGAGCGTGGAACAAAAAAATAAATTTCTAAAGTCCTCACAGTCAACTGATGAGTCCATGTAAGATCGCCGGGACGAAACGTCAATTTTTGTGGATGAAGGCCAAAAAGCTATTTTGGATCAATAATTCAAAAAGTCTAATAATAGTCCTAATCAATGCCAGGCCACGGGCAAAGTCTTCCAACGTTAATGATTACAATTTTAATCTTGGTTGGGTATAGTTCACATTGGATTTTCGTCAAAAAATCGATGTAAGATGAACTGAATTTAACGAAAATTGCGTATTGACAAGGTTCTCACAGTCAACTGATGAGTTCATGTGAGATCGCCGGGACGGAACGCCAAATTTTGTGGACTAAAGGCCAAAAAGCTATTTTGAAAAATATTTCTCGCTTAGCTAGTTTTGAGATTATTTGTTAAGTTACATAGAAGGCCACTATGTTTGTATGTGATTTTTAATAAAATGCTTTCATGTCATACAAATTACGCTCAAGTGGGTTTTCGGAAGCTGCTGTTTCAGATTCTTACAAGAAAAAGTCGTATGAAAATGACTCCACAACTCAGCATTATAGAAATGGTATTAAATGTTGAGGATAATTAAATACAACAATGGGAGTTAGATACCGAAATATTTGACAGTTGTTCATCTTTGAATCCTAATTTGAATCTTTTATACAGTAATAAAAAAACAATTTGAATTAATTTTTTTTGTTTTCAAAATGCGCTGTTTCAAGTTTAAGTAAATCTTGGAAAATTGGGGAATTTTACAAGCAGGCTTTTTGTAGTACGTAGATATAGGACATTTTCTTGATGAATCTCAAATAGCAGCGTAGTGACTTTCTTTCTAACTTAACAATTAATTTAATTAATTTAAAACTAGGTAAACGATAGTTTCTGTTCTTGTTTCACTCATCACATTTCCATAAGCTTGTAAATTTCAGCAATCCGGGAATGCACATCTTGTCACAAAGAACCTTAGCGAACACTGATTCGCAAACTACTCGCAGATGGAAGATGGATGCTCTGGTGCGGTGTTCTAAGTTCAAATATATTCTGGTTTTCTTTTTTTTTTTCAGAGAAGCTGTTTGCTTTTGTTACTTTATTAAATCATGCTCGTATGTTTGTTTAACAATCTGGAGCCTAAGAATAATTCTGACATGAAAAAATATTAAGGAAACTTAAGTGCAAGGTTGATTGTTTTTGTCTTTTTGAAAGCTTTTTTTGCCCGAGTAAAGAAGTCTGTCCAGAAAATGTAGTAGAAGGCTGTCGGCTGCATTCAGAAAAAATTAAGACAAGCAAATTGTATTGCAAGAGTAATAGCAGATTTTTGTTTGTAATTTTCTTTTTGGAGGGAATGTAAAAAATAGTGGTAGAATTTTGAACTACCGTGGTAGATGTGGTAGATTTTGCAATTCTTAAAAAGTTGTGGTAGATCTACCACAATTGTGGTAAAGTGACAACACTGGTTGTGAGACACCTCTATTCTTCCCGATAACACGCTCTCAAAAAGACTTGTAAGTAAAAAAAAAAAACTGTTTCTCCGAGTACTTTTTTAAAGTCCAATTTATTTATTTGTTTAAGACAAGGCAGAAAATGGATTTATATCTTTATAGCTAGTTAGCTAAGAAGTTAATATTTTCATCGTAACGTAAAAAAAATGGGCCCAACTTCAATCCCTGGAGAACACCTCTCTCTGCTCAACAGCTGCTTGATATCTATTATTTAGGTATGAAGAGGAATTGTATTATAATTTTTCTATACACCGAATTGTTTTTTTCTTTTTATACTTAACATGCACTCATGGCTTTGAAGAGAGACCCTTATAATGTTTAAAACACCACGATGGGAAATAATGGGAGGAAAGATTGGAGGTGTTGATGAACATAAGTCTTGAATGTATACAGACTTAAATGGCAAGGGAAAACCGTGCTGAGTAACTCATTCATTCCATAATCGTGTTGTGCGACTAAAAATGAATCTCAGCTAAAATTAGGCTCGAGAGTGAACTGATTGAGCGGAGGAATGTAACAATCTAAAGTCTAACAAAATAAGGTAAATCACTTCGTTACTTAGTACAGATGGCCTCATTTTTTCTACTTCGTTGACTTATTGAACAATTGTTTTTCGGTAAAAATCATGACTGATTTCGACAAATCAAGTTAATTACTTTAGGAAACCTCTGTTATTTGTTTGCTCTTAAATACAAGGTGGAGCTAAATTAATCACTTTATCGGAAGATGTTATAATTTTTTCAAATGGCGTGGTATGTCAATCATATTTGACATTTGTGAACGAGACAGCGGCAGTACACAGAGAGAAAAGCAATAGAGCGCTATACTGCACAAGAGTGTGGACTAATTGTGTCGATTTTTTTTTTTTGACCAATAAACCGGTCGGTGGTGTTATTGCTGCGTGAATTTCGACTTCGATTTCCTAATCGTGTGGCACCAACTGGGCAAACATTCCAGCGCGTAGCTACTCGACTCGAACAGACTGGAACCACAGGAAACCATGCAGGACGTGGTCGCCACCGGACTGATCGTTCGGCCGAGAAAACAGTTGTCGGTGATCAGTTAATGCCCGTTCACGCGTGAAGAGTGATTGGGCCGTATTTTTTTGAGGAAGCTATTGGCAATACGGTCAATAATGTTACTGGTAAATGCTACAGGGCTGTCATTAACGACTTCTTACTGCCAGAATCGTATTAGTGGGGCTAAGTGAACATGTGGTTACAACAAGACGATGCAACCACACACAGCACAAGCCACAATGAATATTGTGAACGAAGCGTTTCCTGGTCGCGTATTCTCCTTGGAGATTTGGTATGGCCAGCAAGATCGCCTGATTTAACTATCTCAGACTTCTTTGGAGCTACTTGAAGTCTCGGGCTTATGCCAACAAGCCTCAGTCAATCGCAGACCTTAAGGAGAATATTTGGCATAAATGCCAACAGTTATCACCGGAAATCTCTCGGAAAGTCATGAGGCAAACTTGATAAATATCATCTTTAACAATTAACAGAAACAATTGTAAAGGTCCAAATAAAGATTTCAATCACTAAAAATTTTTGTTTTATTTAATAAAAAAGTAATTTTGTAAATTGGATGATTAGTTTTGCGCCACCTTGTATAATCATAAAATGGCAATCGATTTAAATTCATTTCAGTTTTCAGGCACATAAATAAGTTTTGCCTGTTTGGGGAAATACATGCCATGAAAATCGTGTTAAGCAAATGAGTTAAATATTTCAATTAAATTGGAAGAAAAGCTTTTATGAATATTAGCTGAAATTCAAACAAAAAAAAAATGCACGACTGGGTCGAACGAACTTGCTCCTATGTATTATACTAGGAATTTTAAAAACGAATGTTAAGCCTAGTACGCAGATCGAGACAAGACAAATTTTATCTCTACAATTTTAAACTCTACAAAACTTTTCCAAATTTCGCGCAAAGCTTGAAGTTGGAGAGATTAAATCTAATTTAATGTGTTTTTTAGTGTATCTCTGGAACGGGTTGTCTTACAAAAGTCGTTCATACCTTTTTGGAATATCCTCTTGATGCTCTCAAGACAAGCATCAGCACCTTTTACATAAAACCAGTATTAACAAAAATCACTTTCGGAAATACGGTAGCTGTCATAATTTGTTCCGCAAAATAATGCTTGTATCACTCTTTTTCCTGGAAAAATTTAGTGGAGACATTTTGTAGGGCAATGTAGAAAAGTATGAATTTTGCGCGCGAACTGCGTACTGCTCGGAAAAAACTATCCGAGAAAAAATTTGTCCCAGGACAAAAAATGTATGGGAGACAAAATTTTTCCCGATCTGCATACTAGGCTTTACTAGAGAAAACTGTTCATAAGGATAAAATTATTTTTTTCAAATTCTTAACAGAATGCTATGCAAATATCAATTTATGCAAGAAAAAAAAACTTATAAGTCGTTGTAGTGGTTTCTTTAAAAAAATAAGCTTTTATAAATAAAATTTTTAAGAAAAAAATTTGGTATGCCAACTTTAAGTTTTTATTATTATTCGAATAAAAATTAAATTTCAAAAAAACATATTGAGCCATTTTTGAGATATCGAATTTGCCAAAAAAAACTTACTTTTTTCCAAAAATTCAAAAAATATTTTTTTTTTAAGTTTTGAAATGCAATGTTTTTAAAACTTTTTAGAAGCATCTCTTTGGAAAATTTCATTAAAATCCGTTATGTCGATAATGAAAAATTCAAAAAAAATGTATCGAAATTCTAGGGGCCGTTTTCGAGAAAAATACAATTTTCTTATTTGTATGGTATGGTATGGTATGGTATGGTGGGAAACTTTGTTTTTAGGTAAAATAAATTTTTTTCTCACATCTTGTAGATTATATTGAGAAACTTTTATTTATTAAGTTTAAAAAAAATCTAGCATGGGGTTTTCAAAATATTGAATTTTGAAAAAAAAAATTGAAATTTTTTTCAAAAATCCAAAAAAATTATTTTTGAAAATTTGAATATACAATACTATGCAAATTTTTGGGGAGCTTTAGCCAAAAAAAAATATCAAAATCGATTGTACTGTTTTTGGGAAAATCAAAAACAAAAAACATGGTTCCATGAGGCTACCCTCAATAACCATTTTTCTGAAAATATTTTTCAACCATTACCTACCTCTGACCAAATAAAATTTTTTTGTATTTCTATTTTTTTAAATCTGTCGAACAGTTTTTGAGAAAAAAAAATATTTATAAAATTTCGAAAAAAATTCGTATGGCAGGTACCGTTATTTTTGGTCTTAAAAAAAAAGAAAAAAACGTGTGGGGGAAAAAAATAAAAGAGATATCTACCGAGTTTAAAGAAAATCGGCCGAGTCGTTTAGGCTGTAGTCGAACAGACAGACAGAATTGCGAGACCTACTTTTTTAGTCTTCGCTATCATGGTTATGTCAACTATGATCAAAATCTTAAGTTCGATATTTTTATTCCAAATGCAAAACTTGCTCTATAGTACCTACCTATGTAATATCGCAAGTAAAAACACGTTTTTCATATGTAACCTTATTGGTTAGTGCTCTTTATGGAGGAGCAACACATCTACCCAAAACCATTTTTAAAGAATTAAATTCTACGTGGTTTATGGTTCCCCATTTGATGCTTGATGCTATCGAGGTCAGAATCTAATGAGCTTATCACACGCAGCCGTTCTAGATCCACATCCGAAGAAAAATCAAAGGGCACGGTAGTTCCCAGTTCTGGCACTACACCCTTTTTACAGGAACAAACTCAGCCGGTTTTTGACCACATTACCCTTTAACTTTCAAAAGTGACGATTTAGAGGTTATATCAATATTTTGTCTAAATCTTTGTTAGTTATTGTTAGAATTCGACAAAAAGAAATCACTTGGTAGCTTATATGTTTTTGGTAAAATCTACCAAATTTAGGATCATTTGTTTCATAACTTTTTCTGTTAAGTCAAAAAAACAAACATGTACATATACCACAATACCCCAACTTCCTCTACCAAACGGTTCTGCTAGAATTATTTCCCTAACTGGGTTTTGTTGACATGACAAATTTGCAGATATTAAACAATGTCGGATGAGCCTAGTGGGGATAGTAGGCTCATGAGGGAGCTGAGGCAGGTTGTTAAACTCAGTTGTCTGACTAGAATAGCGCAACCATCACACTGCAACTAAAATGCAACAGTATCTTAAGGGCTGCTATGGATAATGTTCACTGGAGATCTCATAAATTAACAAGTACTTTATAACAAGAATAGCGGAGAAATTTACAAAATCTGTTTTACCAAGTTCCTTTGAATACAATATTGTACAATTTACAACTGCAAGTTTGTAAAAGCATTTCTTATTCCAGCGTCCAGTAACTTGAACTTCCAATCATTGCTATCACTTCCTCGGAGGAGGCAGTACTCGTTAAACTCGTGGTAGCGGCTGGTAAAATCGATCTTACATCTTAGACATTCAGAGTGACAGGCCAACGGACTTAGCATTACGCAAAGAGGTACAACGAAATCTGTACAAAGTGACAGCGATTTAACAAAAAGAAGATCGTTTTCAGCTTTACTTACAAGTTGATTTCAAATGTATAATGCATTTTCTAAGTAGGTACTTACTTGTAATTTTTTTATGAAACATTTTTTATTTTAAATCTAAGGATGGGGCAATTACAAATTTGTCATTGTAGGTCAAATATCTCAAAATCAAAATATTTCCGGAAATTTTTTTGTTTAAAAAAATTCCCCATACTTTTTCATAATTTTCTATTTACCATTATGATATATTTTTGTAAAATTAAAAAAAAATCTTATTTCGGTTTTATTACTTAGGGCCAGTTGTACAAACGTGGTTTATCATTGGATTCAAATTTTGGTCCACCGACTAGAAAAGGTTGTCTACGAGTATTAATTGACTTTTGATGTGAATACGCTATCAATTAAGTTCAAATCTTGAACCACCTTTGCACAACTAAACTGGACCTTATAAAATCAAATTCAAAAACATTTAAGGACAAAACAAAAAAAAAATTCAAGAACCATAAAAACTTTTGATAGATTTATTGACAAAAAGACAAATAAAAATTAATTGAAATGGTGAAACTTTACGAGTACCTTTAAATAAAATTTGTGTGGTTTAACTGTGAATATATAAGTTATAAGCTAATTTAAAAAAAAAATACTGACTTATATAAGTGTTTTTTTTTTTCTTAGTGTTCGTTATGCTTGTGTGTACAAAATAAACCCCTCATTATTAATGCAAAATGGAGTCAAGTATATATACGTGTGTGTGTTACAAATTGAATAAAAGTAGTGGCAGAGCTTAATCAATGAAGAGACTAAAGAACAAGGACAGAGCGTGGCAAAGGGAATTTGTCAATTTCCATCACACTGAAAAAGACACGTTCGTGCAACAGAATTTTTTCAATTATAGCGAAAAGGATTCGCTTCTCAGACAGTTGTCTCCTTTCCAACAGGGGTTGCTGGTGTATTGGGTGATGATGGCGACGACCCGCATGCTTGTGACATCATAAAGTCCAGCTGAGGCTGCGACAGGGAACGAACTTTTATCGGAATTAAAGAAGCACCTGATTTTTTTGCAAATTTCTTTGGTGGTAGCGGTGGGGGCGTGGAGAGGGGGGATTGGGTAAAGTATGCCACCGATGCAGCACTATTGCTGCGACTACCAAAGTTCATGCTGTCAAAGATGGCCGCCGAATTACTATAAATGGATTCTTCTTCAATGGTCGAATAGATTTCCTCGGCAGTTTCATAATAGGAGTTGACATCATTATGCGATGGTCCTGGTGGTGTTGTTGGTGGTGGGGGAAGCAATGGCTTCGATAGGTTATGGTAGATATTTTCAAAGAAAAGTTTTTGAGGCATGCTTTGGGATGGAACAGGTAGAGTTAAGGTCGGCGGAGGAGGGGCTGGGTTCATTGGTGCAGACAAATATTCACTGCTCTGAATATTCAAGACGCTTGGTGGTTTTGATGAGGATGGTGGAAATGGTGTTTGTGGTGGAAGCGGTGGTTGTTCTATTGGCGACTGGATCGGCTGCACTAGAGAGGGCATGACCGTCGCCACAGCATTACCATTTTCTGTCGTAGGACTCACCACCGTTGCACTGTCACTCACCATTAAACGTCCTGGTGTTAGCTGGTAGTGATGATGATGATGCTGCTGTTGCACTTGGAACGGGGAAGAAGGCCCACCGCTGACAATGGGAGATATTGAAATCGGTCCCAAGCTGGTGGATGATGACGCAAAGCCCGTCATAGTAGGATAGCCTAGATGATGGAAATAAGGCGATTGAGGAGTGGTAGTGACAGTGTTGGTGGGGGATGGTTGGACATTGTAATAATGGGATGTGTGTTGTGGAATGGGCAAACTGTTGTACTGCACAGGAAGGATTTGTGGCGTGGGGAATATTTGTGTGGATGTTAGTATAGGTCCGTGATGAGACTGTTGATGAGGATGGAGGGATGATGTCTGCTGCTGCTGCTGTTGTGACAACGACGACGAGGACGACAGTTGGAAGTTGTTTTCGGTTTGATACAATAAGGATTGATTAGTGTAATTGGAAATTGTCGTATCGGATGATACATTAGAAGGGTCGGAATCATAATCTAGAAACGGATTTACCGGATGTTTTCTGGTTAAAGCGTTACTCCTCCGGGTTGTTGATGTTGCTGATGACGATTCAGATGCTGAGGTTGAGGATGATGATGCAAGGGATTTTCGAAGCTCATTCTCTTGCAGCAGGATAGCCCGATGTACTTCCTCCGTGACGAGAATGCTATCGGGTGAGTTTTCATGGACAAAGTCCTTTGGTCGTTTGGCTGTGGCCGGAGAAGGAGGTGGTAATTGCGGCTTCTGTGTTGGCGATGGACTTACGGGAAGTGGCGGTAAGACCTCTAAGTACTGTGGATTTAATTCGAATTGTTTAGGAAGAGTGTCATAATTAACTGGTGGGGGTGGTGGACTTTCTTTTGGTCGCGACAGACCGATTTTTGAAGGAATTTTTGGATTTTTCACAACCTCATGAATGGTATTAGTTTTGGCATTATGTTCGAACACGGCAAAACCACCGTGACCAACGTCTGCGTTTTGGAATGTTTCAAGGGCTTCGTTTCTTCGTATGTCGGCGTGCTTAATTGTTGGCTTCGGAGGTGGAAGGGGTTTCACTGATTTTTGGGATAAGTTATCTGTTGACTTTGAATGGATCTGATAGCTCATGGAGTTTGACGAAGGACTGCTTTCTGAGAGTAGATCATCGTTTGATTTAGACAACGTACGGTCTTTTCTCCCCAGAACAAAATTAACCCTCGATCCTTTCTTTTGGGAATAGAACTTGGCCATTTGTTCATATTCGTCAGGTTGGCTCTGTTCTAGGAATGCTTCACGGAATGGATTTTCACGTTCTATTTCGTCGAGTGCCGATGGCGTTCGACAACTAGGAATGTCATAATCGAAATTTTGTTCTTGTCTGATTTCTGCGAGCACGGGCGATTCAATTTCTTTGATACGGGCGACCGTAGGCACTATTGGTGGCAGTTTTTCAGGTTTGTACTTTTCCAGGGTGGAATTGTTCGAAGAAGAAGGACTGGATGATCGCAGAATTCCCTTCCGTGGACGTCGCCGGTAATTGTATTCCTGTTCGGAGTCATATTGACGACTGCTCATTACTGACGCATCGGGTGTTTTAGGTCTCTCAAAGTCTGACTTAGAACGTTCGTCTGCACTCAGGTCAAAACTTACTGATTTTCTATGACTGTAGTCAGGTGTACTACGCCCAGAGCCAAGTTTCTGCTGTGAATGATAGTATTGGTCCTCAGAGTCTGATTCGAATGGATGACGCTGTGAGGTTGTTTCGTCATCATCGTCCTCATCATCTTCATCCACATCTTCAATAAAAACTTTTTCAACCTTGCTGATTGGCAAAGCTTTTGGCCTTTCAATGCCAACACTCTGATTGTGAACCATTTGCTTGTATTCAAACCTAGAATCGACCGGTGCACGTTTATCGGTGTCATCTTGATTGCTACCGCTTGGAATTTGTGATTTTGGTGATAGTGGAGTTTTCTCTTTGATTTGTTTATTTAATGTCTAAAGTTTTTGTTTTTTTGATCATTTCAAATAGTAGATATCGATTTTTTATTTGTAATACAAAAAAGAGAGAGAAAAATATAAATGTATTATTTAGTTTAAAGATATATTTTAATATATTATTTTTTTTTTTAATATCGTCGATGAAATGTGTTTTTCAAAAAAACTATAAAAAGCACACTGATATTATATGTTTGCTAGCTAGCTTTTGTGATATTTTTTTGTTTCATATCTGAATGTAAAGATATTTGTGTATGAGATCGATGTGCTGGAGATGAAATGACATCACACTTTGAGTTTTTTAGACGAAAACATATTTTTCGAATTGTTATTTTTTATTGACAAAATTGAAGTTTTTGATTAAGACGGCATATACATATGTAGTTTATTTCAAGATGAATTTATTTAGAAGACAACATAAAATTTTTAAATGAAAACATTGAACATCTTTTAGAAAAGCTACATTTTGTGACAGTAAATGAACGATATGGCGACAGAACTTGATTAAAAATGTAACTTTTATCAGTTAAATGATTTTTAAATAAATAAACAGATAATATTAATTTCTTGTGTCAGATAAAAAATGACTTCGAAGTAGGTTTTTATATATATGATGTGTATCATGTTCAGTTGGTTCGTGAGCATTAGATTATAATTTCTTCTGGGATTAACCTGACAGCTGCTTCCCGCTCGAAATCTTGACAAAAAGTCAGTATCATACTTCCGCGGAACTAAATGCGTTGCTTTGCGCTTGAAGAACGTTGGGAAATATTGAAAACTTATTTCCAAAATGAGTGCTGTGTACCCCAAACATTGCCTTTTTTGAAAAGTATTTTTAGCGGAAATGAAACTGGGAACAACATTTCGGTCAACTGTGGGCGTTTCAGAGACATGTTAACCGACTTTTTTTTACTGAAATTAAAGACATGGATTTGCACGACCTCAGGTTCATGCACAATCGATCTTTTGCGCACCAAATTCCCAATTGACCGCCTCGAAGCTGCGATTTGACACCTTTGGATTTTTTTTTTTGTGGAGAACCGTGAAGGAGCTATGTTATGCCCACAATCCGGAAACGATTCAAGCACTTAAGACCAATATCATCCAAGCAATCTGTGAGCTACAGCCCGAAACTATCAACAAGGTCTTGGAAAATGCAGAATGCGCTACTGCCAAGTTAGCCGAGGCAGGCACTTCAAATCTAACACACGCTTCGAAAAGCCCACAACTGTATTGCGGCGAATGCAATGTAGTGGAATCCGCTCACTCAAGAAGGACTAAGAGCTGGACGACCGAGAAGCTCATGGAAAAGGACAGTCGAGGACGAGTCAGCCCAACTAGGCAAGAGTTGGAGGGAGTTACGACTCATATCCAGGAACCGAACACGATGGCGACCTGGCGTTGTTGATGCTCTATGCCCCACTAGGGGTCCCCCACGGACATATACATAAGTTCTGAGGACCTACATAAGTAAGTAAGTATACACCCAACCTACCCCAAATCCTATAGTTTAGCCTGGTAGGGGCGTTGCAGAGGGGAAGCATGCAGAACGAGATGAAAAAGACGAAACAAACCATACCCCACACGCCTGTTCGAGGATAAAATTGACGAAAACTGAATAATACTGACTTGGTTCGTTTATGCTTTGAAATAAATCGAAAATGAGCGCCACTGACTTGGTTCTTTTACCGTTAACTAAGGAGCAAAACAATTTTTGAATTAGTTTATTACAGCCCTAAACAGGGGTCAATTTTGCGGAAATTTTGGCGTTAATTTTGGATTTTTTTTTGTATGACTTGGTTCGGTACAGCTGTCAGCCCTTCATATATAGTATGCATATGTCAGTACAGTAAAAATATTTGGTAGGCATGAACTTTTAAGACTATGCAACATATTTTCCGAAGAAGAATTACCAAAATACTTTAAAGTGAAGCTCAAAAGCACTTAAATAAGTATAATTTTCCATCTTGTGTAGTAGACTATTAAGCAGCAACAATCTCATGTACATTTAAATATTTTGAAAACTTTTAAAAATATTGTTGTCCATTCTACTTTGGAATAACAATAGGAAGAAACGAATAAATTTCACTCTGAAAAGTCATAATTTTGCAACTTTAAAGAATAAATTTACAAGAATGGTACAGGTACCCTAGTTACCAATGAAACCTTCATGGTCCATCAGATTTATGTTTTATGTATGTTATTTCATCCCGAATTGAATAAATCAATTTTCCAGCATAATATTGTGACCTTGTTTTGCTTTTTTTTTTTCTTTTTTTTTTTTGATAAATTAATGAAAAATGTATTTAACAAAATAAAAAAAAGGAAACCTAAAAAATGAAGAAAAGAATTTCCTTATTCCCGTCCCCTGCTTTGTGAGGAACTATTTCAGCCAACTATGTACGTTCAACTTTTATTCAGCATTTTAAATGTCGCCGGTGAAGCGGGTAGAGTAGAGATCATATGTTTCATGAGAGAACGTTTGACAAGTCAACAAACAACAATGACGTAAATTTCGCCCTGCCTGTGATTCGTCGTTGACGCTCTCGGCTGATTTCTGTGAATTCGTAAACGGTGAGTGAGGCCGTAAGGGTGCATTCCGTTATTGTCGCGCGACTCGCGAAACTAAAACGGAACGTTCCAAAACTCTCACGAAAGTGAAATGGAGCGTTTCGAAACATAATAGTACGAGACCGCTGGCGGTGGCGCTGGAAATGGGCAGACTTTAGATGGAAACGTTATTCTAGTCTCAGCCAGATCAATTTTTTTCCTCCCTCCTTCATCACAGAAAGTCATTTCGATTGTCTTGTTTATCGTTTAAATACTGTTGAATCTTCTAAAACTAAACATTTAGTACTTCACTCAACCTTTGAACTAGTTTTTGAAAATGAAAAGAGTCAAAGACAGCGGTGCTGAATAACGCAAGAAAAGGGCTAAGATAGAAGCAGATGCGAAGAAGTCTCAAGGTTCATTACTGAAATATTCTGTTCTAGTTCTGGTTCGAAAGCCACGTTAACGTCTTCGGCGGCAACCAGCAGCAGCGGAAGTGATTCCAATGTAAGTATATGATTCCTCCATCTAGAATCGTGCGTGGCCTAGAATTGTCCTCCGGAAGAAGACATGCCTGCCGTCGAAGTTGGAAGTCGTTCTGGTCCCACCACAGAGCATGGTCAAGACGAAGTCGACTCACCAGAAGTACCTCAAACATTTAAACACAAGGCTGCAGAAGAAGTGAACCTTGATGTTGCCAAAGAAGACATAATTGAAATCGAGCCTTCCGCTCCTGCCGATGCCAAAGATGTGAATCTCGACGATGTAGGTTGCTGGCCTTCTACTATGACCAACGAAGTCAGAACGCTTCTAGTACGTCGCGGATCTGACTCAGTACAGGACATCTATTCCAAATTTGCCGATGTTGTTCGCTCAGGGACTTCAACGAAAGGCGGTACCCGAAAACTAACCAGTGAAAACTAACGGTTAAAATATTCTCCGAACATGGATGGTGTACTCGCCTTTGAAGCAATCCTTGTATTGTTTCTGTTACAAGCTATTTGGCAATTCCGGCTCGAACTTTGCATCTGAAGAAGGATTCAACAAATGGTGGAAGCTAAATCCAAGTATCGGAGACCATGAGAACAGCCTGGACCATTAGCAGAGCTTCTTGAAATGAAAGGAGTTGGAAGTTCGCCTAAACCGTAAAGCAACCATTGATCAGAAACAACAAGAAGTTTTCGAAAGTGAGGAAAAGAAGTGGGGGGATGTACTGTACCGGTTGCTGAATATTATCGAGAAGACATTCGAGGAGATGATAGTGGCAATCGCGGGAGCTTTCTGGAGTTAGTGCACCTCCTAGCTTAATATGACTCTCTTCTAATGGAACACCTGACAAAGATAAAGGTTGGAGCAAAAGTCCCAGTTTCGTATCTATCTCCAGAAACCCAGAATGAATTGATAAACTTACTGGGATAGCAAGTTCGATACACCATCATCCGTCGCATTCAAGAAGCTAAATATTATTGCGTAATCTTCGACAGTACACCAGACATCTCCCACAAAGACCAAATGAGCCAGGTTCTGCGATACGTACATATCGAAGGAGAAAAGGTCGCCGTGGTAAATTCTTTCATCGACTTCTTCGAACCAAAAGGAAAAAATGCAGAAGGTCTCAGCAACGATATAATCGCGAAGATAACATCAGACGGACTGGACATACAGGACTTAAGAGGACAGGCTTATGACAACGCTGCCAGAATGTCAGGGATCCACAATGGTACACGCTGCTTCTGAATCAGTGAGTTCCGTGACTGAGAACTCTGGAGAAGCTATTTGCCTTCTTTTCTGCATCAACTGCTCGGTGGAACGCTTTGGTTGCCGTCACAGGTCAAGCAGTGAAACGAGTCACTGAAACGCGCTGGAGCGCTGGACATGAAGCTGTCAAGACGCTTAAAAATAAGTTTGAGGAAGTTCTTGAGGTACTGGAAGAATTGACGGATTCATCTCAAATTTCCGAAACAAGATCGGGAGCCAGTCTTCTTCTGACAGCCATGCAGTCATTCAACATCCTCACTTTTCTTGGCTTTTGGGCTGCAGTGCTACCTGAAGTAGATGACAAGATCATTCAAGAAATGACGACTCGATTCCAGCAAGTTCAAGAAATAGCGGACAAATTCGGATTTTTGACGCCAGAGAAACTTTTGGACAGCAAGTGCGAGTGTGGTTTTTTCCATGTATTAGAAGACATCCACAAGGATCAGTTTTAGATGGAGCGGAAGCGTCTGCAGCATTTTGTAGCCAGTTCTGAATCAGAGGAAGATATAAGGGGCAAAGGACCACTGGAGCTCCTCCAGTTCATTCAAAAACTGAATCTGGGAATTTCGGTTCCAAATATAGTCATCTTGATTCGTATTACATCTCTATTTGAACCTTTAATCTGTCGCATGTCAAGTCAATGTGGTTATTAATTATTCTCTTGCGATGATAGACACCTCGATCGCAACTTAGGCGTTGCTGAAAAATTGTCCACTCCGATGTATTCCTCGCTAGTGCAAATTGTCTAACTTTGACCAAAAAAATTAACTATATGAAGTTTGCTTGATGCTCGTCTAATCATTTGGACCTATTTATGCTACAAATCATTAGGATCATTTTTCATGCCGATCTCTACATGACTCGCTTTTTTAAGGGAAGTCATTTAGGTTTTAAGATTCTTAGCGAGGCGGGAATAGTTTAAATTGGACAGGCGTTTCTACAGTTTTTTTTGTTGCGTTCCGGTCTGTCGCCTTTCGCGTTGGAACAGTGATTATGAATTTTTTGATCAATTTTTGCGTTTTAACAAACGAAATATAAAATCAGAAAATTATATTGGACTCTCATTCATCCTACAAAAGGAGCTACCTTAAAAGTTTGGTGATGCGCATAACTGGTGGCAACTAGCTAAAGAGCGGAGCGGCTGAGACTATTGTCTTCAGACATACTGTTCAGATATTATTTCATTAGCCGCACAAGAAACATGTCTGCTAATATTCAATATTTCTCTCCAATTTCTATTTTCAGACATTCAAAACCAATGTGCAACTGTTTTTATTTTTAAATCCTCTCCTAAAAGCTAGCATTAAGGCATGCAAAATTAAGAAAAGTATATCTACATCAAAAGTATTGAACGGTTTTTTCTTATTTTCGAATTTCTCATCAATGGATCTAACGATTTTAACCGAAATTTTTATGCGAAAGCTCCTTTCTATTTGAAAAAAATATAATCTAAAAATTTTTTCGAAAAAAACTGTTTTTGGATTTTTAAAAAAATAATACAAATTTTTTTTTTAAATTCAATATCTTAAAAACGGATACACGATTAAATTTTTAAATTACTTTATAAAATATATTTTGAATAGATATGTTTGTTGAATATCAACAATTTGCATATCAATTTTTCTTATACAAAATTTAAGGAAAATTTAGTACACAAAAAACATGTTTCAGTGTGTCTGTATGTCTGTACCTCCCCTACAGCCTTAACCACTTGACTTATTTTCTTTAATCTCAGTAGTTAAGGTTCTTCCATGATTTCCTGTAAATTTCTTTAAGTTTCTAAAAAGTCGACTCGGTTGTTAGCATAGCTTTGTAGCGTTTATAAAGATAAATCTCAATTTGTACAGAAAGAAAGAAATTTAAAAAAAAAACATGAGCGCCTATAATTAACACAATTAAATTTTTATTTCGCTCAGAAAAAAAGAACAATCTGCTTATTGAAGTCGAATCCACATCAATTCAAACAAATGAACAACGTTATACAGCACAAGTCATTAACGACAAAAGGCAATTTATATCATAAACGCAATTATCATAATGAAATTAAAATGAAAAAATCATTTAATTTCACAGTAAATTCATAAACGAAAACAGATTTAATGAGTCACGATCTAGATGAATAAGTACCTTTTACAAGGTACTTCAAATTTAACCTCTCATAAAAATATATTGAAAAAAAAAATCCTGTTATATGTGAAATGTTAAAATAAGAAAAATCGTATAAAGTATACCTAACAGCGCTGAAATAAAACAGCTTGATGATTTGTTCGAAGCATCCAGAGAATTACTTTTTTTTTTGTAACAAATGGCAAGCAGAACAATATGACAGTATAAATGTTAACAGAAGTGGAGACTTTTTATCATTTTTTTCTGCTTTAACGTTTTTAACTGTTACTTATTTAAACGAGTATGTATTTTATTATAGCTACCTACTTTACGTCTTCCCCACAAAAGTTGAGCTTGAGCGACTGGAAACTGATTTTTCATGTTTATTATCGGCAGAAAAACTGCGAAAAAACACAAGCTACCCGTCATTTGCTAAAGCGCGATATATTTTTCTATATTCCTTATTCAAAACGATGTATGCATAATATGACATCTGACAGCTTAATGTCATTAAAAACCAATTAACTATAAATTGCGTATGCGTTGGCAACAATATCGCACAGGGATGGCAAGCAATGGCATGCCCTCGATTTCGATTTGAAGCTCTGACAGGTACAAATAGTAAAATGATATCCTGTCCAGGAGTGATGCGAGAGGAAGGATATGAAACGAGGTTTAAAAAACAATTCAATAAATTAAATTAATTGCTTTGCTCGCTGATCTGGTAACGTTTGCTCTGAAATAAAATTGATTGCTTCGTTTTTGTTTTTACCAGGTACATTTTTCTTAATCTTCGGTGTTCGTAGGTTGGTCTTGGTCTTTGTAAATATTAGGGCTCGTCCTACCTCGTCCCAAGTTAGTTAAATTACAAATTCTTAAGAAATTACTTGGGTCTACGGGGAGTTTCCTTCTTTTTTGTTTTGTATTTGATTTTCAAGCTTTAATGCTTATTTTATCCAAAATAAAATCCAAAGCAAAAAGGAATGGACTTGTGTATTTGCGTTGATTTAATTTGTATGCAGAAGTAATTCCAAGAAAAAGGGACCCGGACAAAGCAGGATTTTTGGTTTAGTTTAAGTGTGAAAGAAGTAAAATAAAGTAAACAAATTGATCGCACGTATTTTTCACACTTCTTTTGCACAGTGTTTTGGGGATTCTTATTTGGTTTATGTTTATATGTGTTTACTTTTAAAATTTAATCTAAATTCAAGAATATTTATAGAACTTTTGAATTTAAAAATGTTCGATGAAGAAATAAAACGTCGCAGTATCAGTATAAAGATTTTGTTTGAGAAACTTGAAACTTAATGTTTAATTTTCACAAAGCTCACATTCGTGACGGTGATTATAATTTTGTGCAGATTTTAATTATAGTTTTAATTACAGTTGCATTTTTTTTTTTAAATATAGGGTCACGCTTGGATATCCAGTATTCATAAGGCCTAAGTTTAGAAAAATGAGGGACGGGCACAAAATAAGAGAAAGTTACAACCCAAACAGAATGGATTTGTTTGGTGTTATAAACGGAATGATACGCAAATAAGTTTTATAAGAGGGTTTGGATGTCAACATAAAAATTAAAAAATTGGGGATTGCCGATGTCTATTACCAATCTAAACGATGATTCTCCATTAAATTGGTTGGTATTGTGTTAAGCAAAAGAATTAAAAATGACCTATTCCGAATAAACTGAGTGGGCAAATAGAAGTTTCTTTTTAACAATGCAATAACATGAACAAAATTATTTTTTTTTCCATTATGGAATACAATGTAGTTTAAGTGGATGGTCGTGCGTCTTCAATTGCTGAGTCAATTGGACCTTGTAAGCGAATAATCCAAGATCCTTGTGTAGAATTCTTCCCAGGCTAGTGCTTGAAAAGTTGAGCTGTTGAGATCGATTGCTATTTGATATCCGTGAATTGAGTCTCACACTCTCGGTTACAACAGCCACAAATTTGGTTACAAATTATATTATTTTATTAATTTATATTTCAAAATGAACAGAGAAACCCTTGATATTGTCCGAAGTAATAAGTAATATAATTGTATAGAACATTGGTTTTTGCGTTCTATAAGCTTGTTGCGGTAAAATTTACCACAACAAGTTTCACCTACCTATTCAATTTCCCCCAATCCATTTTTCATCCTCCCCTTCTATTGCGGCTCCAAAATACTGTAGAGCCCAGTTGAAATCTGGTTTCCATCGACCAGAGTCCTACTCTTAAGTATTCTGGAAAAGCAATCAAACTAGGTCTTCGAATTTCAAATACAAAGTTGAGTGACGGGCGGTCACCAAAAGCCATGTATATGTGACGGATGAGTCACAACGAAACCAACACACAGGTACACATGCGACAGATTGTCCACAAGAGATGTGAGTGTGCGACAGATGGCCCACACAGGATTGCAAAACATGAAGATTTTGACCCATGTTCAACAGCATGTGTGATTTCAAGTTCACACCAACATAAATTTAGTATGGCCTTCTGCCCAATAATAAGTGTCTGGCTCACCAAGTAAAATCACGTTGCGATGTTTTTCCCTTTATCCTTAATTGTCTGCGCGAAAGTCTACGGGCTTAAAATATTTTAAATTTCGCGTGAAACATCGGATCCTGTCTCACAATGTTTGTTGGGAAAATGGCATGGGATCCCATCTAACAGAATGCTTTCTTCAAGTTTTTGAGTTGGGCCGGTTGGGCTGGGGACTTTATTCGCGATCTTTAATAATTTTTCGTTTAACTTTTTAGACCATTTGAAATTGACGGATTAGAACTGAACTCGTCCATTAAGCCAAGGTTGGTGTTCAAATCACCAATATGAAAGAGACCATATATGCGTGGCTGGATTCGACAGCGGCATGCACACCAACGAAAAAGCCGGGCGTTGCAACCGCGACAGAATACCAACACGGACCAAAGGTCAGAAGAGGATGGCATATATGTCGTGGCCGAATGGATGAGAGAAGTTCGCCTTTTGAGAGGCACTTTTTAGAAAGCTACGAAAGAGTGAAGTTGAAGAAAAGTTTAAAGCGAAAAATTATTATTGTCGAGAAGAAATTTTGAGTTGTGTTGAATAATTAATTTTTGATCAGAGGAATCCCAGTTGGGGAATATTTAAAAAAAAAGTATTAGTGCTCTTTTTGTTCTGTGGTGACGAGAAGGCATTCTGCTGAGGAGATAGAGCCAGGGTGAGACTGGAAGAGACAGGATCCGCTAAAAATAAAAAGCTAAGTACACAGTGTTAATTGAATAGTTTGGGTTAGGAGAATTTTGATTCGTCTTTTTTACTTTGTTTGGAGGCTATTAAGTGCCTTAAAATTTACCCCGTTTAGGCTTTCGTTCCGTTCTTTTGTCTTCCTGAGATTGCGGGACTCGCGACCGTTCTTAGATTCCGTTGTTGTTCGGGAATGTTCCCAACGTGATTTTTCTTTGTGTCCCGTTGTGGCACAAAACCATTGTACTTGTTCTAATTTTGCATTTTTCATCTTTTCAACTATATTTATTTTTTTTGTAAATTGGCCATCTCCTAATTGCCAAATACCTTTATATATTCTTACTTATCATAGAAAAAATTCTGGGTTTTATACCTATACTTATAAAGGTTTCCCAGATAATTTTAAAATAAAACTTCCACTAAATCCTATTCAGGTATAAATTAAAACTTTCTTTTATTTTTGTTTGGAAAGGAACTTCTTTTTCAGCTTACTTATTCAAGGTTTGTAATTTCCTATTTAGTTCACAACTAAAAGATAAAAAAAAAATACTGGCGCCCATTTTAAATTTGGTACATCCTATTTTACAAATCAGTTTAATTCACTTTTTTTACATTTTTTTATCATCCACCAATTAATACAGCCCACCGTTTTGCTGAACCCACCCCATCGCTGAGCTATCTAGGTGGTAGCATTTTTTTATGCTCTCTGTTGCGAATTCTCTAAACGCACCCAACTTCGAGTGACAGTTGTCATTAGTTTTTTTCTCTCGCACGTCGCGCCGGCTCGTTTCGTGCATTCGATTTATTTAATTCGATTATTTGATTAATTATTCTATTTTGTGTTTTGCGGATTGTATTTCCGCTTTCCTAAATCTAAACTTTAATTCCCATAAAAATTCTCGTAGATTCGCGTTTGATAATTTTGCAACAAGCTTTATGCATTTTACTTCTCAAAACCGTTGTCTTTCATTAAAATTTTTAAATTATTTTCTAAATAATAAAACAAATTTTCTAAATTTTGTACTCAAAACACTTGCTACACACCACATTCTTTATGCATCGTTCACAAAACTATTCAAAAAACTATTGGAAAAGTCTAAAAATGTTGACCATATCAATATGAAATACAGAAATATACGACCGATTATCGTTTATTGTTATTGCATAACAGCAACATGGTCTCAATAAATAAATTATGAATTCATTCTTAAAATGAATGAGAATCAAAAAGAACGAACATCTTCCAAAATTTGAAGCACTACGCATATTTTGCCAGTTGACTTAGAGTTGTGCAAAGGTGTAAAAAATAGTCTCACTTGTGGTTTTGGTATTTGATTCATCAATATTATTGACCCTTGAGTTTGTAAAAGTTGTTGAGCGGGAACTTTTAGATTATTATTAATTAAAAAAACTACTGGGCTATTTTCGTACTTTATTTATAGAAAATATAGCTTGAGCGGATTGTCCAGCGAAAATTCCCCCGACGGGTTTCACCTTGTCGTGGTGGGGGGGCTTACTTCTATTCTCTCGCTACTCGTTCAGCTAAGAGATTTAGACAACTAAGAAAACCCACGGGAGTAGTAGGGTCAAGACGGGTGTGTGTTGGTAAAATCTCCGGCTACTTATGTGGCTGGAGATTTTTAAGGTATTCTCCAGGTTTTGAAGGGTCTACTAGGGAGGTCTAGGGTGAAATTGTATTGGTTGCTCGTGTTCGGGCTCTGGAGGGATTGACTGTTGGAAGTGAATTGCTACTGAACCACACAACGGAACATGGCAGCAAGCGTAAGTCCAAGATTATGGTTGTGGTGGCATACCTTTCCGAGTGCAGCTTGCGTAATTCCCACAATCATAATGGGTGGCGGGGAGCATAAGGCCATGGTTGGTCGGTGGTGGTGCAAGTGGTTAATGCATGGATGATGTTCTTAACTTTTGGGGTTCGTCCACTCGTGGCTGGAGACTTTTTGATGGATCTTAATTGGTAAGGGGAGTGAGATTGGTGAAATCTTCGGCTGGGCAAGCAGCTGCAGACTTCTAATGTCTTACTCGTGGTAGCAGTGAAATTAGTAACGTCCCCGGCTGCTTTTGTGGCTGGGGATTTCGAAAGTTTTACTGGAAGGGTTGATTAAGGTTGATTAAGGTTGATCTTGGTTGGCAGGGGTAAGATTAGTAGTCTCCGGCTGCTTATATGGTTGGAGATTTGAAAGTCTTACTATGTTCAATAAGGGTTTTTTATTTGTTCCTATTAATAGTAGCAAATAATAGGGGGATCATCGTCCTCGTTCTTTAGAACAAAGACTAGGAGCATCTTTCCTAGCTTGCCGTAAGGTGAACAAAAGATAGGAGCGTCTTTCCTTGTTTGCCGTAAGGTAAACTAAGGACTAGGAGCGTCTTTCCTAGTTTGCCGTTAGGTGAGCAAAAGACTAGGATGCACATTGAGTCGTTGGTTTCTACCCCGGCCGACTTCTTGGTGTGTATCCTAAGGGTTGACAGGTCCAGGGTTTTGCAGGAGCCCATCTAGAAGTGACGGGTTCAGATCTGGAAATTTTGAAGCTGAGTAGGAACTTGGACTATGTCCAGGTTCCGTTCGCCTAGGAAGCTCCATGAAATGACGAAGTTGCGAAGCTCCACCGAAAGCTATATTCTGGTTCTATGGGAGATAGTGCCCATTTGAGTCCGAGGTTGAGTTTTACCCTCGGCTCGAACCCTATCTATGAGGTAGGCCCCCTAATGGGAGCATCATGGTGGCTTGGTTTACTCCAAATGCGGAAACACATGGTTTTCAAGATTCTTTTCTTGAATTCAAGAGGTGTTTGATAGACCTCGCTTCCAAAGCAAGAGGTGTGCATATGCTGCAACATATCACAACTTTGCGACCGAGATAGCTTGCTATGTCGGGGTTAATGGTCAGGACTAAATCTGACTCTGATCGTGGTAGGCCATCCGTGGGGTAGAGCCGTAACAGGCAGGTATCCACGTAAAACCCAAAGACGATCTTGTCCAGCGGAAATTTCTCCATTTTCATTTTGTCCAACGCTAACGGGGAAAGATGAGATAAAGCGGTATTGTTCGATGTTGGTGATTTATGGATCTTACAGTCACAATAAGTATTTTTCAAGGACGGGAGGCAACAGCGTGTGATTCATAAGATGTGTAATTCACAATGCCCTAGTTCTGTATTTCATTGGAATAAAAATTGATTTATTATCAATTGTCCAAATATACCATTGTTTAATTTATTTCAACAGTGAACATTGTATTTAAAACAAGAAGAAAACTATATCTAATAACAAAATGGATCTGGTTCGACACGAATAGGTTAATCATAAAGCTTATATTGCTTTACTGAAAAATTGATAAAATATGAAGTTTTGTTTTTGAGATGATAGCAAAGTCAAGTAATTACGAGTAGATGAATACGTATTCCATTATTCAATTTTAAGATTGAAATGTGAATTTAACAATGACCCGTCACAGGACCTTACACCCAGTGGCGTAGCGTAGGGGGGGCGGGGGGGGGCGGTCCGCCCCGGGCGGCAGGCCTAGGGGGGCGGCAAAATGTCGACGGTGATGCGGGTAGAGTAGAAATCATATGTTTCATGACAGATCGTTTGACAAGTCAACAAACAACAATGATGTAAATTTGAAATTTGCCACCCTATCTGTGGTTCGTCGTTGACCGCTTTCGTGAATTCGTAGACGGTGAGTAGGGCCGTAAGAGTGCATTCCGTATTGTCGCGCTGATCGCGAAACTAAAACAAAACGTTCCGAAACTCTCGCGAAACTGAAAGGGAGTGTTCCGAAACATATGATATGCATATGCGAGATATGATAAGATAACTAGGATTCGACGGAAACGTTATTCTAGTCTCAGCCAGCTCAATCTTTTTGCTCCCTCCCGCATCACAGAAAGTTATTTCGATTGTGTTGTTTATAGTTTAAATACTGTTGTATCTTCTAAAACTAAGCACTTAGTACCAGCGTTACCACTTCCGGAAAAAAAGTCGAAGTAGATTTGAAGAAAAAAGTGAAGTAAATTGAGAAAAATCGAAGTAGATTTCAAAATGGCTTTTTACTTGCTTTTAAAAAAAATGTTGCATACAAAATTTTTTTCCTTAAATGAACACATATTACCTATTAAATATGTATTTAAAATTGTCAATACATTTCTTTTAATTTAAAAGAAATTTCGCATAAAATTACTCATTTGTGTATTTGTATTGTGTTGACGTTCTTTTATTTTATAGTAATTATGAGGTTATATACTACTACTTAGTGTGCAATAGAGAAAAAGAAGTAGATTTGAGCTTTATTTTGTAAAATTGAAGTAGATTGAAACAGAGATTTTTAAAATGAAGTAGATTTCAGTATTTTGCTGATGGTGCGAAGTAAGAAGTAGATTTTAAAATATTTTGGAAAAAAGAAGTAAATCTACTTCAATTGAAGTAAAGTGGTACCACTGCTTAGTACTTCACTCGACCTTTGAACTAGTTTTTGAAAATGAAAAGAGTTAAAGGAAGCGGCGCGGAATACCGCCAGAAAAAGGCTAAGAAAGAAGCAGACGCGAAGACGCGAAATATTTCAGTTCTAGTTCTGGTTCAAAAGCTACGTTAACGTCTTCGGCGGCATCCAGCAGCAGCGGAAGTAATTCCAATGTAAGTAAGATTCCTCCATCTACAATCGTGAGTGGCCTAGAATTGTCTTCCGGCCAATATTCATGGGAATGCATAACTTATTTTACAGGCAGAAGAAGAAGACGTGCCTGCCGTCGAAGTTGGAAGTTGTTCTGGTCCCACCACAGAGCAGGGTCAAGACGAAGTCGACTCACCAGAAGTATCTCAAGCATCTAGTCACAAGCCTGCAGAAAAAGTGAACCTCGTGAAGCTGTAAAGACGCTTAAAAATAAGTTTGTGGAAGTTCTTGAGGTACTGGAAGAATTGACGGATCGGTAGCCAGTCTTCTTCTGACAGTCATGCAGTCATTCAACTTCCTCACTTTTCTTGGCTTTTGAGCTGCAGAGCTACCTGAAGAAAATGACGCACAGATTTACCTGCAGCAATGTGGACTGAGTGTGGATAAGTGTGCTCAGAAACTCTGCGTTTTAAAAGCTCTCCTGGTGGAGAGCAGAGACCGTTTCGTCCAAGCCGCAATCGACTTTTCTAAGACTTTTTGGAAAAAACTCGGAATCGATCTCAAAACGAGTACAATTCGCAGGAAAAACGCATGCATGGAGATGAATCCGCAGATGCAGCTTTATATCGCGAGCCTCATTCGTAAGGCTCGTAAAATCCGTTTATGAAACCGCTAATTCTATTTTACTTTCAATGAAAGATACTTCATTGCCTGTGAAATGATGTCTCGAAATTTAATTTTAATTTAGTATTGAATGGGGCGGCAAAATGGGTCTCCCGCCCCGGGCGCCGAGATGGTATGCTACGCCACTGCTTACACCATTAGATTTTCAACACTAAAAATAAATTCCTAGGTAATATTGATAAAAACGTTTTGTTGACATTCAAAAAAACAATTTTATCGTTTTGATTAAATTTTTGTCAATACGAAAGAATGATTTTGTTGATTTCACAAAATTTTTATAATTCAGCATGATTTTTTGTCAGTTTAACAAAATATGCACTACAAATAATATTGTCAGTTTAACAAACCAAGTTTTGTTAATATAACAAAATAAAACAGAGATTTTTGTCACATCGACAAACTTTTTTGTGAAGTTAACAAAATGTTTGTTGTATCTACGAAAAATCTATTTTGTAAATGTTTGTCAATATCACAAAGTTTTTGTTAGTTTTTTTTTGTCAATTTAACAAAAAATGAAAACGTTTTTGTAAAAATGACAAATATTTTGTTTTGGGGTTGAGTTATTTTGTAAAATTGATAAAATAATATTATCAGATAGATAAAACTATTTTGTAAGGAAACCAAAAAATTCTGCGCGTATATTTTTTGATCATGACATTTCTTTTGTGTATGATATGTTCACATTTGGTTTTTGTCATGTAAGATTAACTGAACTTAACAAAAATACGCCCTCACAGATGGTTGCATGTGAGATCGTAGGGACGAAATGCCAAAAATGCCCAAAAAAATATTTTGAAAAAATTAATTTTGTGGATTCAACAAAAAAAAATTGTAAAATTGACAAAATAATTTGTTGAATTGACAAAATATTTTGTTAATTTAACAAAATATAACAAAAAAGTTTTGTTAATTTAACAAAACAATTTTGTTAATTTAACAAAAAAAAATTTGTTAATCCTATCATAGTAAAAAAAACAAACAAATTTTTAACATTAACAAAAAAATTTGTTAATACAACAAGAGAATTGTTAATATGACAAATTAATTTTGTAAATTGTACGAAATTTTGTCATATTGACAATGTCGAAAGTGAAAAGTCGAGCCATATTCATTGCAGCGTTTGTATAAAAAAATTTATAAGACTAGCAAGCCAAATATAATAAGTCAATGTGTTCAACAATGAATCAGTTTTTGTTTGGTTTAACGTTTATTTAACTATTGGTCAAAATATCTTGTAATTCAAAGACACTTAATATTTTATTTAATAACTTTTTATATATTTCAAATGAAAGAATACAAATTTAGAGATTATTCAGGAAACCAAAACACACACAAGGCAATGGACATAGCGAACCACCGGGTTGTTCATCTTCATATTGAACAGATATTGTGTAAACTTATTGTATTAATTGATACAAACAATAAATTTAAATAAAATGCGCGACTGGGTCGTATGAACTTGCTCTTTAGTTGAAGAGACTTAGAATTTAAAACTGGATGTTAAAAGTGAAAATTGTTCAGAAGCACAAAATGAGTTTTTAAAGGCTAAAACAATTTTTTGGAGCTTAACACAGAGTGCCATAAGCAGATGAATTTATGCTAGACATCGTTAAAAAAGAATTATACAATTTTTAAGCAAACATTTTAAGTTTCAATAATTGTACGAATAAAAATTAAATTTCCAATAGAAAATAATGGACTTATTTTTAAGATATCGAATTTTCAAATAAAAAAATCGGAAAAATATTTTTGCTACAGGTATTGTCAGTAATATGGTAATTTCAAATTTTGTTTTATTAATATTAATTAAATACATAGAACTAAAAAATAAACAAATCTCTAGGTGCCAATATTGAGATAAATATGATTTTAGAGACCATTTTTTAATAAAAATATCTAAAGATAAAATTAACCTTTTTTTCTACATTTTGTAGACAGTATTAAAAAGCTGTTAATTGTTATGTCGAGAAGGTGGTTTTCGAAATATTGAGTTTTAAAAATCTAAACATTTTTTTTTAAATTGGAAAATAAAATACTGTTCAAACTTTTAAGGAGTCTTATAACAATAAGAAAAAAATCGAAATCCGTTGCACCGTTTTTGAGAAAACTGAAAACTAACCCAATAATAATAATAATAATAGTGCATTGTAGTGCATTAAGTATGCAGTTCTTTCCAAATCCAAATAATTGTGATAACAACTTTGCCAAAATGTAGAGTTGAGCCCCCTGATTGAAAATATCGAGGTCCAAGACGTTCTACGGAAAAAAAATTAATAAATAAGTAATTTTTTTAGAAAAAAACTTTTGGAAATAGTTATCTATTGGAAAAAACTATTTTTATAAAAAAAACTATTACACATTTTTAATGCACTTGATTTCATATAATACGAGTAACTATACAAAATATCACTTCGCATTAACGGACATCCTTTCCCAACTAGAACACAACCAAAAAGTACAATATTTTGAGTCAGGAACTACAGTTTTCTAGAAAATGAGTATACAAATTGAACAATACATCCAAATCTACGAATTGCCTACCTAAACGTACTGCTAATTTCAGCCGCCCTCAAGAGAAATACTAATCGCTCAGAAGATATACAATATAAACAATTTGAATACGTTAACAAATATATATATTTATTATTTTATTTAAAATAAATATTAATATAATAATAAATTATTTTTGTTTGAAATACATATTATACAATTATACATCTTTCTGGTAATGTTTTTAATAATTAAATGTTTTCCTTTCCGTATTGAATATAAATAGGAGGCTCTATATTAACGTACTGTTTATTGAAAAAAAAAAGCTTTTTTTCTTTTATTGCAATTCTGTATTTAGGTATTTAAAAAATATGCAATAAAAAAAATATTTAACATTAAATTTTTACTTTTGTTTATTTCTAAATAGAAATTTTATTTTGTTTTTATTAAAATTACTGTAACAAGTTTCAACAATGTATTTGTTTAAAATTAGCTAACACTGATTGCTTGTATATGTATATAGTAGTTTTTTTTTTAATTTAAATTCTTAACTTATGGAACTTTAGTTTACTGAAATTTATTATTTTATTATGTTTTAGTATGATAGAGTATAATAAATTAATTTTATGTTTTTATTGTTTAAAAAACCTATTTGGACCTTGATAAGTATATTCTTGTATTTTTTTTTTGTTAATTATTTCGAAATAAATTTTGTATTTTTTATTGTTTCAATTAGGAGGGATTTGTGTGATTGTAAAATTTGTCTAGTTGTGATTTTAAATATGATTTATATTATAGAGAGACACAAACTATCTAAAGAGCCCTTTAGATCAATATACACCGAGTGAAAATATTTAAAAAAAAACCATATAATAATGTTTATCTTTTAACTATACTTTTATTCAAAGGAGTTTGACATTATGTTTATTCCTTCAACATACTGATTTCATGGCAGTTCTGTGATAAAATTAAAGATATAAAAAAAAAGATTAATCGAGAATTACCCAAAAATAACGTCCTATACAGTAAGTTCAAAAGCTGAAATAAGGCCTAGAAATGTAAAAGTTGGTAATTTGGGACTAAAGTTTTTTCGTTCCTATTTGAGGAAAAATCGAAATAAGAATAGACCTAATTTATATACATTAATATTTATGTGTATTTTAAATCATTGCAGTTCTAAAACCGAAATGTAATATGAAAGAAAAAGGAGTTAAAAAAAAATTATTACACCTACACATATGTATATACAACAGAAATATTACCGATTTAAAACAATATCTTTCATGCATTTGTAAAAAAGGAATTCACAAACTTAATAGTATTCATTGGTTGTACCACATTGAATTGACTAAATACTCTTCTGCAAAAACGTTTTTAGGGATTGACCGTTCCGTATCGCCAAAAATCGAGGTTCCCTCCATTCCTGATAATAATTTGTCTGCATTTTTGATATTTTCTACCGTTAAATAATTTTCTAAAATCAAAACTAAAACCAAAAACCCCGAGGTTCTGTGTCACGTATAATGCTTTCTTATACTATATATCTCTCCTCTTTCCGTGGTATTCGGCCCTATCGAGGTAACCGTCGGAGCGGAATTCTCTCTGATTTCCTACGAATCGGAGACATTTTGCTTCGAGGTAGTTCTCCGATCAGCTGATCGGATATTCTGTCCGGCGAAATCCAACGTATTCCATTTGTAAGCGAAGTCTTGCGATGATGTACTTCTAATGGTTATATTTTTCACAGATACAAACAAAATTTTCTCTGAAGTGCTCCAACAAGTTTTTGTTGCGGAAAGTGTTTTCTTTTTAAAGGAATAGTTCACTTAAATGTAAGTAATAAAGTAATAAACTTTATTAGCATTAACTTGTGATACCTATTTAGAATGGACTTTTTGTTTTTAGACAGAACGAAATTGTGTCTGTGTTTTGGAATGATCTGGCTAATCAGATTCATTGAATTCATTGGGACCAAGACAAAGGGATATTGGTGTATGGAAAAAAGAATGTTCGTGATCTTTTTTTTTGTGCATTGGTCCATTTCCATTGTGATTAAGGTATAAGTCAAATAAATAAATAATATGTATTGTGTTTCAAAAGTTTTTTTTTTTTTTCAATTTATTCTTTTTTTTGACACTTCAAATGGAAATTATATCCATCGCAATGCATCGTCGCATTTTTGTAAAATTTCTTCCGATGAAAGATTCTTCGAACCGAAATTGAATTTCCGACGAAGGATGCGTTGCAGAGAAAGTTCCGCTCCGACGTGACGGTTACCTCGATAGGGCCGATTATCTCGTTTTACAACATCCAAAAAACTATCCCGTGAACGTTACACGAAAAAAACCAACGATGAGAAAATGCGGCAAATATTTTTTGTCTCAATGTTTCTGAATTCGTACACATCAGCTTTTTGAATTTTCTTTAAATTCTAATCAATAAATAAAAGAAAAGATTGTCTTGAAGACAAATATTTTGAAGAGAGTATCCGTTAGCCATTAGTATGATGGGCAAAATAGATTTCTTTTTGCAAGTGGAGGCAAAGTAATTTGTCCATTGGTGGTAATGCGATGAATGCTGCTTGAAATATGTGTAAGGCTTTTTTTATACAAAGCGTTTCCGAATAGACTAGTATTATGCTTCTTTCCAGTTTTTGAACAGACCCACGTAAGTTCCAATTGAAAATCGTATGCGATGTGTAACCTTCACGTTTTTGTCGCACAAGCTGCAAATCGGCATACATAAAGTTTCAAGAATATATCGAAAATCGATTGAAAGTTATCCATGTTTGGTCTATGAAGAGACGATTTGTGTGCAGAAAATCTATCAGCCCACTTCACCTTCACTATGAAAGTATACGTGAGGAAAGCAATAAACGCGTCTGGATTTACCAAATGTTTAACTAAAACTAACTAGATTCTTAAAGGAATTAACTGGGACAGGCAAAATTATTGGTCTCAGAGAAAGGGACCTAATTGACAGGTCCACATTAACAAACCTTATTGACATCCTAAGAGATGGAATGATCAAAAAACATAGTTTCGAGAAAAACTTTCTTACACATGAAGCTGAAGATCGCTGCATCCAAATTAATGTTTTCATTTAGGATAGCAGATCTCGATAAGTATCAAAGATATTGGAATATTTTAAACGCCAAAATGTTGGGCGCAAATTTTCCTAGGGGCGATGTCCGTTACTTTTTTTAAATTGTATCTCGTTATATTTTTTTTTAGTGAGTTTTAAAACTTTTAAGACAACAAAATTTTTAGGAGAGGATATAGACCGCAATAATTTTTTTAGAAATAAAATAAATATGACCCAATGTAGAATATACGTTTCTCTAGGGGCGATGTTTCTCTTTTTTTTTATTTTTTTTTTTTTATTAAGCTTATTTAACCATGATTTAACCATGAAATTAAAAAAAAAAAACAAAAAGTTTGTACCCTTATAACTTTGGATTGACTAATCGTAGGTACAAAATCGGTACATGAAAAAATTAGAATTTCCAAACTCTAGGGGCGATGTTTTTTATTTTTTTTTTATTTTTTTTGTTTATTAAATTTTTTTAAACATGAAAGTTGAAAAAAAAAAAGTTTAGACCCTTATAACTTTGGATCAACTAACCGTAGGTATAAGAACGGTACATGGAAAAATTAGAATTTCCAAACTCTAGGGTCTTTGTTTTTTCTTTTTTTTTATTTTTTTGTTTATTAAATTTTTTTAAACATGAGAGTTATAAAAAAAAAAGTTTAGACCCTTGGATCAACTAATCGTAGGTAGAAGAACGGTACATAAAAAAATTAGAATTTCCAAACTCTAAAGGCGAAATTTTTTCTTTTTGTTTTATTTCATGTTCTTGAGTCATTTGCTGTCTAGCAACAAATTACAACAAAAAGGAAAATAGATATCTACGTTTTGTGTTAGTTAGTTAAGACGTTGGTTATTTGTAATATTTTTATATTTTTTATTGCATTATATTAATAATTGTATATTATCAAAATTATAATATTTACTTCATATAAATTTTTATTTTTTCGATTCAAGTTTTAATAATTCTGATAATAATTATACAAAATTGGAATTATATAAAGAAAAGATTAATTGTTATACAAACAAAAACAAAATTTCAGCAAAGACAAAGAAAAAGAAAATGCCAGAATGAATATACTTTATAGACTAACTATAAAAATAATTAGATAGATATTATGAGATATGTTTAACAAATTTGAATTGAAAAATATGTATTGCTTTTAGTTTAGCTAAAACAAAATTATACTAGGTTTAGTTCTAACGATGATTCAAGTTTTATTCCTCTCATTCATCATATTCATCTCATATTCATCTAGAACAACAGTCACAACTGAAGAGAAAATATACATTTTGTAACTCTTCCTCAGTTTTTTTCAAGTAGTTCAGACATCCAAATTCTTCCCACCGTTTACAAGTATGGCACTGGCACCAAGTTTGCTAGAACACAAATGACTCAAGAACATGAAATAAAAGAAAAGACATCGCCTTTAGAGTTTGGAAATTATAATTTTTTTATGTACCGTTCCTATACCTACGATTAGTTGATCCAAAGTTATAAGGGTCTAAACTTTTTTTTTTATAACTTTCATGTTTAAAAAAATTTAATAAACAAAAAAATAAAAAAAAAGAAAAAACAAAGCCCCTAGAGTTTGGAAATTCTAATTTTTCCATGTACCGTTCTTATACCTACGGTTAGTTGATCCAAAGTTATAAGGGTCTAAACTTTTTTTTTTTTTCAACTTTCATGTTTAAAAAAATTTAATAAACAAAAAAAAAATAAAAAAAAAGAAAAAACATCGCCCGTAGAGTTTGGAAATTCTAATTTTTCCATGTACCGATTTTTTACCTACGATTAGTCAATCCAAAGTTATAAGGGTCCAAACTTTTTGTTTTTTTTGTTTAATTTCATGGTTAAATCATGGTTAAATAAGCTTAATAAAAAAAAAATAAAAAAAAGGAGAAACATCGCCCCTAGAGAAACGTATATTCTACATTGGGTCATATTTATTTTATTTCTAAAAAAATTATTGCGGTCTATATCCTCTCCTAAAAATTTTGTTGTCTTAAAAGTTTTAAAACTCACTAAAATAAAATATAACGAGATACAATTTAAAAAAAGTAACGGACATCGCCCCTAGGAAAATTTGCGCCCAACATTTTGGCGTTTAAAATATTCCAATATCTTTGATACTTATCGAGATCTGCTATCCTAAATGAAAACATTAATTTGGATGCAGCGATCTTCAGCTTCATTCTTACACAGCTTAGTAACAAGAAAGACTGGGTAAAAGAGGAAACAAACTACACACTCGAAACAAATACCATCAAATGGTACACTGATGGATCGAGAACAAGCGAAGGGACTGGTGCAGAAATCTTTGGGCCAAAAACCAACCTTTCTATACCGATGGGGAAGCCGCAGTCCACCAGCATCTTCCAAAGCGGAGGTAAACGCCATAGGGAAATGCGTGGATCGCAATCTCGAAAAGAATTATCGTAACAAGAACATTGCCATTATGTCTGATAGTCAAGCAGCACTCATGGCACTAAGCTCATCCTCATACACCATCGCTCTAAGCTGGCGTGGGAGTGCATAAGCAGGCTAAACGAACTTGGTAACAAGAACAGGGTCACACTTTCCTGGGTATCTGGTCACATTGGCGTTCATGGAAACGAAAAGGCGGATTCCCTAGCAAAAATAGACCTTTCCACTGCTCTAACAGGGCCTGAACCCTATTGCGGCATAGGAGAAAATGTCATCAAAACCAAAATTAAACAAGAAGAGGAGGCAAACAGGTTCAAAAACTGGAATGAACTCCGTAAACTGAGACTGCTGGGAAATTACAAACGGCTACGTTTCGAATACTGTATTAACTTAAGTAGGAATAACCTAAGAATAATAACAGATATTCTAACAGGACACTGCAAAACTTAAAAGCAGTGCAACTTGCAGATTCTGTAACATGCATGAGGAAACACCGGAACATATACTGGGAAAGTGTTGCTCAATCATGCACCAAAGGAAAACAGATCTGGGACAATACCAGTTAGAGGAGAGTAACCTATCCTCTCTAAAAGTTTCCCAAATACTAAAATTCCTAAAAGCAATAGGTTTGGAGGAGGGGGCACAATAGATCTACAGGTCGCAGTGCATTAACCCCAATACAATTCATTCATTCATTTAACTTAAACTATAACGAATTGTGCGATTGAATTGTCGAATTGCAATATCCCACGACATCACCAAATTTGGCGGATTATTCCCCCTTTTGACAAAAAATTAACATAGAATAAGGTGTACGCAAAAAAATGATTTATTTAAAGTACAAATGCAATCCAGAAAACCCAAACATAAAAACAATTTAAAATTACCTATTGACAAGGTCCTCACAGTCAACTGATGAGTCCATGTGAGATCGGCGGGACGAAACGCCAATTTTTGTGGACTAAAGACTAAAAAAGCTATTTTGAAATTAAATAGGCGCCATTCGCTCATTTTACTCGTCGTTCTGAGATGACTATTTTTAAAACGTGGTGGATGGCTTAGTGAGTAATCAGGTAAATATATCGCCGCTATCGGTGAAACTGTGCAGAAGAATCCTGGGCAATCAATTCCGCGATGCGCACAAGAACTTGGTCCTTCGCAGATTACAACTTGGCGAATCTTTCGTCATGGCCGACACAGTAGCTCAGAGTTAACGACCATATTCAACGACATGTGTTGGAAGTTGACCCTAATAAAAATCTTATTCAACCACGAGGCCCATTTCTAGATAAATGGGTTCACCAACAAGCAAAATTGATGAATTTAGGACGATCACAATCCACACGAGATACAGCATATTGCAATGTATCCAGAGAAAGTCCCTTTTTGGTGTGGATTCTAGGCGGGGGAATGACGTTGGTCAGGGCATCACCGTCAATGGCGAGCGTTATCGGTCGATGATCACCAATTTCTTTTGGCCAAATTTGATGATGTAGATACCGACAATATGTGGCTGCAACAGGACGGGGTTATGTGCCACATATAGCCCGTGCGACAATGCACATTTTGGCTGAGCGCTTTCCGAACATGGTTATCTTATGCAGAGGCCGCGTGAATTGGCCTCCGAGATTAGACTGTAAGACTTCTTCTTGTTGGGTTTTTTTAAGTCACAGGTCTATGCCAATATACCACAAAGCGATTAGTGCCTGATTTATGTGCCAGAGTAAAAGAGCGAATTGGACGTTTCGGGTGTCCGCCACGCCACATAATGAAATATATGGCATTGTTAATAAATAAAAAGTTTCAACGAGTAAAATACACTCACAGTATATTTTATTCAAATTTAAAGATAGAAAACCCTTAATGGAAAACCCTATAGTACTCGTTATATTTATAAAACAAAAACTTAGTTTTTAGTAACTTTAGTAACTAGGCAAAATAAAATCCTCGAAAAACGCCAGGAATTAAATTTTTCATAAAAATAAGTCATTTTAATTTTGTTGTTGTTTTTATTTTATGGATCAGTTAAGTTTACGTAAATTTTGTCTAACTTGGCGAACCAGAGTAAACCGTTATTATTTAGCGATAATTATCTATTTATTTTTATAAAAAAAAAACCTTCATTAGACTTAAATATTTTTGCACCCAAAAGGATCATGGAACTAGCGAAAAAATGGACAGTTTTTAAGAAGGTGGGTAGTGGGTAGAAGAAATGGACGATTAAAAGTTTGAGTTATTCTATGTTTTAAATAGTTATTTTTATAATTAAATATTGCGTGCATGTAAGATATAAGACCTTATCTAAAAAAAAATAGATACGTCTACACTTACTTTTCAGGTAGTAAGATTATAATATTCAAAGTTAAAATAGTGACTAGGTATATTGGTTAAGGTACATTCACGTGAGTTGAGTGTTTGTTTTTTTTTTTTTAAAGAATATTTGAGTATATGTATATAATATGTATTCTTTATCTAGAGATTGTAAAAAAGTATTGCCGATATACCATGATGTCAGTTATTGGTTCTGTAGTTTTGGTTTTGTGTTTGTTTTCTATCTTTTCCCCAGTTTTTTTTCCTGTACATATTTACAGAATATAAAATCGACTAATCATATACATACATAGTATACACATCATGACTGCCGATAGGTTTTTTAAAGTTTAATTAATTTTATGTTTTTTTTATTATTATTTTTATAAGTGTTCAACATTTAAATTTAAAATCAATTTTTACGTTTAAGAAATAACACTAAAAATATAAAATTTTATATTAAATTTATTTTGAAGCAAATAATTCTCTGATATAACATTTTTTTTGGTTTTGTTTTGCTATACTTTATAAACTACATTTTCATTATTTAAACTAGTATTTCAGTCTTATATTGAGTAAATTCCGCTTGTTAAGTTATATTTTGATCGTATTTCTGTAACGAGTAAAAAAAAGGAGTTTTTTTTGTTTTGTTTTGAACATTTAAATGTACATGTACATTGTTTAAATTTTAATTTTTAGTTGACAGCAAATATAAGAAAAAAAACACACATCGAGTTTTAGCAAGCTTCATATTTTGTAAGTCTGGCGATAATTTGAAAATAATAAACACGGAAATTACAATATATACTCAGGATGCACACACCTTACATTATTCGAAAAATCATGCAATTGTTTTAAGTATAATATCAGTAAGACTCTTTAATTTTTTTAATGTTTAACAAAAATCATGCTACATTCTATCTAGGTCTCCGGTTGATAGTTACAATTTTTCTTTGATTACTTATTTTTAGCTTTAAAATATAATAAATTGTCGCAGGACTTAACACCCAGATATTTTAGTGGACTGGAATTCGAAAATAGGAAAACTTAATCAAATAAATAAAAACCCCTCATTAATTAAGACCATTTCAACAAAAAAATATGTTCTAAAGAGATTAAGTTACTAAATACGTCATTTGTAATTCAAAAACTTAAGTCTCCAAACTAATGGCATATTTATAGAAATTTTAACGCTTTTCAAAAGAAGTATCGTAAGCTATAGTCCCGTTGAACATATTTTGAAGAAAGCCTTTTTTTAATATTCTGGTAAACAAGGAGTTTTATAATTAGCACGGATAGATATCGGCGGCCATGTTTTTTTGGCGACATCTCTGTCTAATCTGTTGTTTATTATTCTGTTACTGATTCCAAATCAAGTAAGACAATTGAACAGCACGTCCAAATGAGAAAACTTTATTATCAAAATGGGTGTTCGTTAGGGCAAATATTGTGCGTGTAAACATGTCGGCCTTTCACAGTCGATTCTTCAACGTTTGATGGCCAAATTTAGAACGACCTGATGGTTATTATACAGCCAACATTCTTACGTCAAAGGAACGCCTGATCAGCCGAGAACTTCGCCGCGGTATCGGTATTATCTTTGTATATAATTATATCGTATAGTATTATCATAGAGCGTGATTATGTAGTACCAATACTATTCTGGTGGTGGCGTTGAAATTAGCGCACGATTGTACAGTGGAGAGTAGAATAAGATAAAAAACAAGTAGGTAGTGAAAGAGAGAATATATTATTATTAAATTTAGCAGAGACAAAACTAACAAGTACTGTCGCGGTGCTTAAGATGTCGCCCCAATCGTTCGTCTTCATGAGAGTACTAAAAGTTTATATACAAAGGCATTATGTTAGAAGTTTGAGTCTAATTGAGGCTTTAAACTTAAAATTACATCTGTGTATTGTATGGTTTTTTAAACAAAGTCAATAAAGCATAATACACTGAATACTTTTTGAGACTTTTTAAGTGACTCAAGAATCGTAAATTGCAAAATAAATTATAAATAAGTTTTTAGAATATTTTGTGAAGAAGAAGTTTTAAAAATATTTTCGACGTTTTTGTTGTTTATTTTTCAAAAATAAGAATATTGCGAAGAATTTCATACCTCTCCAAAAAAATGGAATTCTAATGTTCGAATGAAAAATGTGTATATAGATTAGACGAACCGTTAGTAATATTGATTATCGAAATTTTGTTTAATTAAGAAGTCTGTATGGCTCATTTTTTACGGGTGTTTTAAAAAACTGAAAAATTTGTCATTGAACATTTTAAAACCGTGATTTTCTGATCAAAGACACACTGTATATTTTCTAATATGTAATTTTTTTTAATTCCGAAGGATGAGATATCCAGTTTTCAAAGTTTCCCCTGCCAAATCGCTGTATCAAATTTTGATCCGTTTAAAAAATAAATATAAATCGATTTTTGGTTGGGGGAAAAAAGAGAAGACCAGAACCAGAACATTTCCGGTTATATGTTAAACTGCTGATCAAAAAGTTAGACAATGGGCAAAGTTTCCAAAAATTGATTTTTTTGTGATTTCAAAAAATTCCACGACTGTTTAAATTACTAAACCAACAACTTTAATAGTTTGAGCTCAAAAATAAATAATATACACACAAAATAAGGAAAATCGTTATAGGAGTATTAGTAATAAAGTAATGTTTTAAATAGGAAATTTATTCAAAATTTTTCTAAAAATATTTGGTATGCCAATTTTTATTATTTAATAATATAAAATAATAGTATTTTAAAAACAAATCTACAAAAATAGAGCGAATATTTTTGTTATCAAAATCGTAAGAGTTGTCTTAAGGTTAAATAAGATTTGTCATAATGGGCATTTTGACATGTATGGATTTACCTATATTCTGTGTGAGATCTGTGATAGTGTCAAAGGACTAAGGAGGCTGGATTGCTGTATTTTGAGATGTTTCGTTTTGATTTTTTTAAATAATGCATAGCGAATAATTTTAAATGCTTTTAAAATGAGGCTTCAATCGTGATTGCTATCGATCAAATAATGTGCGATCAATTCAATGTTAATCATATACATTTTTCCATAGCTCAGTTAAATAAAACTTAAACTGAATTTCGGTGAAGTACTTTATTGACATGTCTCAAGCATTTTGTTTTTAATGTA